>LPNX010991916.1:634486-686274 GCA_001517045.1 Pseudotsuga menziesii
TAAACCACTCCTATTCAACATGTGTCCATCATCAAGTCTCAAGTCCACCATTTCTTCTGTTTTATTAACACTCTTTTGTTCCACGGAGTTGCTGTTATTCTCACAAGATCCACAAAGAAACAAGGCCAAATCATCTTTCTCATGATCATCAAGTTGTATCCATCGGTGACTTTTCTTGCCTTCATCAGTAACTGAATCATTAATGGCTTTCTCTATGCCACTTATTTGACTCTGGATGGCCACCACAAACTGATTATGCCTGCTGCTGGCATCTACGTCTCTCCCCAAATAACTCGACTTTACAGCCCTTTCAAACTCATCTAGCTGCTTGCAACACGGCAGAAACCTAATCAATATCTAAACCAAAAAAAAGTATGTACACAGGCTATTTTATTGAAACTCAAGTAGATTAGATTATCACCTCTCATAAAAGCTGAGACTAAATACCAAATAGAATGGCCCAAAATAAAATACAGCAAAGAAGATAAAGTTTTACACAATCTATCGATATTGCAAAAAACACTGTGCACAGTGAGAAAATATTGCACTAAGAGAATGGTTATGGAAATCAGAAGTCCTGCTACTTGCTCCTCAGGACAATAGTTACCAGGTTCAGAAAGTTAGGTAGGTTCGGAGGGAAAGGAGAAAGCGGGGAACGGAGGAGGTTTCCAAAGTTCAAAAATGTGAGAAAGGTTCGAAAAAAAAGGTTCCAGGAATTTTAGAATTTATTCTTCATTATTTGTCCTCTCGAGATCAAGGGTAAGCCTGAGTTGAGTTTTAAGGCCCATATACCAGTTTCAGGCTAAATGCCAAATTTGACTGGGTTGTATGACCCTATCTATTAAACTGGGCCATTACTTACTGCTAACGGAACCTTGGTTCACTGCTAAGATCGACAGAGTATTAAGTTGCTGAATTCCATTATTGTTGGGTTCTTCCCCACGCAAATGCCATGTTTAGGATGAAGCCAAACAATTTTGGAGGTGGAATAGAATCATACATAGCACTCATAACTTAAAGATCAAGTGCAGGTCCTCGCAGTAAGAACGACGGAGTATTGGGTCCGTGAGTTCTACTATAGTTGTGGTCCGCGGACCTTACAGACCGGGTAAAAGTCCCAGACGACTTCGGAGGAATAACCACCCGTCAGACCTAATCCCAGAGCAGAAGGAAGTCCGTGTTGTGTGGCAAAGGGATAGACCTCGGGGCGTGTTTATTGAAGCAACTTCCAGAAAAATAAAAAATAAAACAGGGCCATGAATGTAATATTTAGTCTGGGCCTCTCCGAATTAGACATGACAAGTTAATTTAACCTAAAATTCCGGAAACACAGGGAGCTGAAGGGGAGATTTACCTGCCATTTGGCAGTGCCAAGGGCGGTTTGGAGCTCCCGTCTCAGATTATCAACTGAATTGCCCAAATCCTCACCGCAACTTGGATCTGATTCTGTCACACTCCGAGAAGAGACCCAACTTCTGTACGCTGATTCCAACCTATATCCCATCACATTTAAAAGCATCAAACCGACTAGACATAAATTATATATATATGATTTTAATTCTCTCCAGATCAACCACGGAATGGAGATCTTAAAACCCCAATACCTTTGATCGATCGTCTGACTAAATTCATTTTGAATCAAATAAACCCGTCTATAAATATTGATTGATTCTAAGAAAAGAAAAGAGATCCTATAGACCAAGTAGGTCACAGGTCCGAATCCCGGGCGATCGAATTACGAACCCCGGGTTTCAAACAGAAATCGGCGAAGTCTCGTGAAGAAATCCAACACAAACCTGTCAGCGGAGTCTTGCACATCCTCTGCTGCGGAGAAAAAAGGATCCGCCTCCCACCGATCAAAATTGGCCGTCATAATTAAACAATTCAGCTGAGAAACTCAATTAAACGTTTCAAAAACCCCAACAGAGCGAAATAAGATGAATACCAAACCCCTTGCTGTGATATACACACAGATCTGGCTGTGAATACACGATTGCAGAATGGCAAATGCGTCACGGCTCAGTCTGATTACTAATGTGTCTATATATCACAGAGCACGCAATCATAAATTTATAAAGAAAATATATACGTAATGAGTATATATATGTGTGTTTTTTCCAATCCCTGAGAAGGCGAATCTCGGCTTCTTCGGCCTCCTCTGGGGAATTTTTTTGTATAATAAAATCAGCGAGGAGAAGCCGCTGCGATGGCCTTTAGGCGTCACGGGTCGGCGCGCAACCGCCGTTGGATGGTTGGCTGGCTGGCTTGGCGATGGGACAGATGGATTAATTCTTCAATGTAAGAAAATGAATAATTTCAATGTAAGAAAATGCTCAAGTATGCTATGTTTTTTTTAATGCAATTGTCATCTAATTTAGCAGGCGTGTATTAAATATGAATTCTAATATTTTGTATAATTAATTAGTATTTTAATTTTTTTAAAGTAATTTGTATTTTAAAATTATTTGATTTAAGTTAATTTACTTACTGATATAGATATAGGTTTATGTAGTAATAGTTTTTGTCGGTTTAACGGTTAAGTCTAATGGTTAAAAACATATGTTTCTTTTTAAAATCGTATTGTTTAAGTGACCTCTCGATCTCTTGGTCATTACTTCTAGTTTATAGTCACTTACATAGAGTACTATCTTCTATAAGATCAAAAAAAACTTACTCTTGTTACAATCTATTACAACACAATTATACAATAAAAAAGAGACTAGTAACGTCTACCACCTGGCAAGTGCAAAGATCCATGAGACATGTCTCAAATATTGAAAAAAACAGTTGACGAGAGAAGGCCTTTCTTGGAGAGCAGATCTGAGGAGAAAAATATCCCAAAGTGGCTTGCTAAGTTTAAGGCACTCGACCACCAATTTGGAATCTCCAAAAATCTAAAGCTTGGAAATAAAGTAAGAGAGAGAGAGTCTCAAGAGAATTTTAAAAGCTGCAAATTCAGCAAGATTATTCGAAGCAGTTCCCAAATCGTATGAGGTTATTGATTCAAATCTGAAGGAAATAATAGGGTATGTACACTTTTATAGACTTTAAGAATTACATCCGTCCCTTAAATTGTAGATGATTATGATTAGAGTGTAAAGCAATCTTAAGAAGTCTCTTGTCTTCTATAGTGTTTATCTTATTCTTATACATTAAGTATTTAATTATAACCATATTTTTATTTATGATTAATTTATAATATTTATGATTATCAATTCAATTATTTATTGAATCCATATATTAATCCCTAAATAAAATGTAAATACGTAATAAATAAACTTTATAGTTATTTTTTTAAATAGTAAAATGTTTTTTAGAATTTCACTTATTCAACAACTACTCTCAATTAATTTCATTGGTTAGCTCTAGTTGTTATGAACCAAACACTTTTTCAAAAATAGGAGGTCACAAGTTGTCTTTCTTAGTGTTTCGTCAAAATTATTTTTTTAAACAAAATCCACCTATTAAAAAGTGAAAAACCATAAATAGGAGGTCAAGTTGTCTTTCTTAGTACTTTTAAGTTTTTCCTACAAATTATTTTCCTAATTTATCTGGTATAACTAGAATTTTAAAATAAATAATTTTAAATTTTAAAATATCATATTATAAATTATGAAATAAATTTAATTATTTACTTTATAATATATATACTTTAAATTTAAATTTTAAAACATATAAATGTATTTTATTTTTTAGATAGACTCAATAAAATGTAAGATAGAGTTTGAAATCTCAATGCAAATCACGTGAAATGTAAGGTAGACTGTGAAATTTCAATGAATATCACGTGAAATGTAAGGTAGGATATATTGTGTGAAATGGTAACATAAGAAATTGGATTCTAATACACGTGAATTGCAAATACATAAACACATTGGATTGGATTTTAATATAAGTTAAGATAAATACGTTTGGTGTTTTAAATAGTTTTTAATATTTATATTATATGTAAATAAATGAAATTTAATGATATTTATTTATATAATTAATTTAATTATGATATGATAATGATGGTTATTAATGTTTAATGAGTTTAATTTTTGTTTACTTTAATAAAGGTAATGTTAATTTAGTGCTTTTTTGTATCAATTGAGTGTAGATTGGGTGGAATGATGCTATACTCCCCACCTAGGTTCAAATCTCACTATGTAACATGTTGTGTAACTGATATGTAATCGAGGATTTCTTGATTCCTCTTGAATATCAGGACTTCATATTTGAATGGAAACGAACGTAATATTACAGCAAGTGGGCATTGTAAATGAGCCCCATGAAGGTGGTGCAGAATGGATCTCCCATGGGTTTTAAAGATGTATCTCGAACTCATACACATCAGCGGCCTTTTGTATTCTAACGATGTTTAGGAACTATTGCTTGCATTTTTTGATATGGATAAGCTTCTAATGGTTCATTGATGGACTCTTTCTTTTTATGCTCTTTTTTGAGCTATTTTTTTTTGTTCTATGCTCAATGTAATATTGGTTATGGTTGTCGGTAATAGGGGCAAATCTTCTCTCTTCTCTCTGAGCAGTGTTTGCAGTGCTCTTTTGGTGCTTATGCAATTGTTAGACCGACAAGCCCCCTTTTACAATGTGTTAGGTTTTTTATTAATAGAATGCGATCTTCTTTTCGTTAAAATAAAACTCTATTTTTAATTAATTGAACTTCTCTTTAAGTGATAAACTTAGTTGATCTTTGATTCCTACCCTAATCAGATTATGAACTAATGAAACTAAACAAATTGTGTTTTCCTAGTTCATTTTACTCACATAGAGTTGTATAATACTAGTACTCATGGTGGCCATGAAGGGTTGATGAAGATTAATTAAAGTTTAAATGATAGGATTTGAAACCGTTAATCACAAAATAATGTGCAATGTCATTCTATTGTACTAGCAAGGATTTTGAGATTCAATATGGAGTGGACCCAATTAGTTGAACAAATTATATCAAAACATAGTGAAATCAGGTGATGTTCTTGTTGCATTCAATTCTACCTTCCATCTCATTGATTCTGGAATCTGAGAATGCATACAGACTAGAGAAAAATAGACCTATTTCTCTTTGTAATTGCATATACGAGATTATTGCCAGGGTTATAACCATTTGGATTAAAGGTATCCTTTCCCATTTAGTTTCTCAAGAACAATTTTCCATTATTGCAAGCAGACAAATTCATGATGTAGTGGATATGCCACAAGAAGTTTTGCATTTTGTAAATCTTAGGCACCTCCCGGCTGTTACCATTAAGGCGATCTATCAAAGGTTTACGACCGCGTAAACTGGCTATATCTTAGGCTTGTTTTGTTCAAAGTTAGGCTTGTTTTGTTAAAAGTTGTGTTTCATCTCTAGGTTGTAAACTGGATTACGTCTTGTGTTAGATCTGTTTCTTTTGCGGTGTTGATTAATGGGTCGACCTCTCCTTTTTTCAAACTAGGAAGAGGAATTATACAATGATTCCCTTTGGTGCCTTTACCTTTTCTTATTGTTGTGGAAGGCTTGGGAATGCTTATTTATTATGCTAGACATAATGGCACTTTCAAAGGTATCCTTACGAGCTCTACATTTTATATCACTCACCTTTTCTTCATAGATGACATCCTCATCTTTTCTAATGGTAGTAGAAGATAAATCCTTCTTATTCAAAGTATTATGGACATTTTTTGTTGCAACTATAGGTATGGTTATTAATATTGAAAAATATTATACTTCTCTTCTTAACATTAACAATGAGGAGACTCCTTGGATTTGCTCTCAACTACATTATCACGTTGTTGATGTTGAAGAGGGTCTGTCCTATTTAGGTTTTGTCCTTAAATTGAATGTCCATTTAAAAAGGGATCAAGCCTAGTTGTTGGAAAAAGTAGAAATAAGACTACATCTCTGGTGCAATAAATGGCTCAGTAGGGGTGGCAGACTCATATTGGTTAAGTATGTCCTTGAAGTGATTATTGTGTATTGGGTCTCCCTTGCTTTCACTTGTATTGGAATTCTTGATCATATTAGACAAATTTGTTGCAAATTTATTTAGAAAAATCATATGGATGGATCCACCTTCCACTGGACTTCATGGTCATCCATTGCTTGGCCAAAATCCATGGGTGGATGGGGACTTGAGAATCTCCATTGTTTTTCAAAAGCTTTGGATGCTAAAGGGGTTTGGAGATTGCTCAAAGGTGAATGGTTATGGGCCCTGGTTGTTATTAATAAACACATCCATCCTCTTTCGGTCGAGGAATGGTTTAGATCCAGGGACAATAATTACAAGAACATTTCAATTATTTGGAGGGCCATGCTTCATGCTTTCGACCTCATTGGTGGCTGGTTGGAGTGGCAGATCGAGAGTGACAAGAAGGTGTGTATTGGTCAGGATCCTTAGATCGGAGGTGGAAGGAAACATAGACTTCCTTATCAATTGGTTGAAGAGCTTCGCGACCAAGGTTTTCTTTATTTGGACTAGATCTATGACCCGATGAATTCCAACATTTTTTTTGCATGAATGGCTTAGCACTAACCGTTTGCATATAAACATGGATGATCACAAACGGGCTTGGTGTAGCCACATTCGAGCACTAAAAGATTCACATATAAGGCTTACGAATAATGGTGATTCTTTACTTTGGGCCATGAATGAATCTAGTGGGCCTTACCTGCCAAGTTTAGGCTACATTTCTTTAAGAGAAGAGCAAGAACCTCCTCCAATGGTGGTTTTCGATTACATGGCATCTCAATTGTCCTTTGAAGTGTAAGATCTTTTTTCTCGCTTGGTCTCTCCAACAAAGTCCTTGTATAGGACCATCTGATGAAAATATTATGGGTTGGAGATGGGAGATGTCCTCTCTGTATGTCTTCTAATGAAAGCACTGAACACCTTTTCATTCATTCCAGTTACTCCATATTTGCTTGGGATTACCTCTCTCAGTTTAAGGCCACGCCTTTTTATTGGGAAAGTGATTCTCTAACCTTTTATTTTGAGTAGTGGATGAACAGGTGATGAACAGTCCTATCTCTAAGGGTCATCAGGCCCAACCTGTGATCAAGTTAATTCTAAAGGCCTAGTCGTCATCAAGTTATTTTCTCAATATCATCCCTCTCGTCAAGCGAGGTGCATTGAGCATGACCATTTTTTTTTGTAAGTTGAGGAGCCAATCTATTGAGTGAAAGTAATAATGGTACAAAAAATATCACAGTTCAAAGACACGTTCCCACTGAGAAAAACAAGCAAGCGTAGCAATCCTAGAAAGTTTACCAGACCCTCCCTCAGTGAGGGAAAACAAGTCCAAAAAAAGAGAGAATGTATCCTTTTACAAAAAAACATGATTGTCATACTGTAATTCGTGATAAGATAAAACCCATAGACCATGTGACAAAACAACAAGAATCCCATGATAAAAACCTGTCTAAGGCTTGTGGAACGACTCCTCGATGATGGGGCACTTGAAGCCTATGGAGACCGGCTCGCTTGGTGCATTCTTGACGTCAGAAGCATCGTCGTCGTTGGAGGAGTCATCTTCTTCACTGCTGGAGGAGTCTTCATCTTCACTGCTACTTGTGGCACTTTTGCTAGCTGGAGGACTTTTGACCGGGAGGGGGGCTGTCTTCCTCGCTGTTGCCAGATTCAGAGAACATTTGTTAGCTGAGAGGGATTTCATTCGGCTCAGCGGGGGGTGGGGGAGGTTCGCAATCCATCGGTACTATAGGGGAAATGGTAGAGGGGGTGGGTGCAGAGGCGGAAATAGGGGGGACGGTGGGAGCTGAGGGAACAACAAGTGTAGGAGGTGGAGGAAGGACGCCATCATGAAGGGGTTGACAGTGGAAGCGAAGCAGAAGCCGAATGAAGATATTTTTAATGACCCAATAGTTTCTGCGGCGCTCAGGAGTGCAACCAACAACATTGAGGGCACTAGAGAGCTCATCCTCCCAATCGTTGAACATGGTGCACACAACGTCAGGAATTTCGATATCGAAACCGTCACAGCTGGCCTATGCATTGAGTAGAATCGAGCATTTAGAATGTGTGCCTCTCCCCACACGTCCGTGTCGAGGAGTGCCTCTCTAACGTCGAGATATAGCGGGGCAACAAAGGGAGGCCGTGAGCTTGGATCCAGGGGCAGAAATGCAAAGAGCAGAACTGGGAGGAAGCTAAGGGCAAATGGCAGGGGTGACAATGGATCTGAAGGCTTAATCCTTTGGCGCGTTAGCCCATGCACCAAGAAGACTCATTAAGGAGTGCCCGCGACGAGGTGACGACCGCGTACTTTTTGTTTTCCAAGAGGTATCCACGTCTAATTGTAGATTTAATGCGCACAGCCATTTGGGCGGATGACAAGGAGGTGACGTCAAGCAGATGACGAGGTGGCACTATTGTGTGCCTCATCATCTGCCTTCGTGGTCGTAGGTGCAGTTTGTCACCCGCATTCGGGTCATTGAGCGTGAACATATTGATCACAATCTACCATGGATTTACTTTGATGGTGCAACTCTTCTCAATTCTACAAAAGTTGGAGCGGGTGGATCCATCTTCTTATATCTTCCCCATCAAATCACTTTTGCAGTTGACTTGGGTTGTTGTTCCAATAATATGGTTGAACTCTTGGCAATTAAGCTCTCGCTTACTATTGCATATGCCAAAGGCATTCAACATGTCCAAGTTTTTGGGGATACGATGTTGATTATCGATTCGTTGTGTTTCTGCAGTAGGCCAACGGACATCCTTTTGTTCCCAATGTATCAGGAAATCATCAAGTTGGTGGACCAATTTGTTGATATCTCTTTTGAGCATATCTTTCGAGAGAGGAATTATGTGGCTAACTCTCTCGAAAAGGGGTATGCTATTTGAAGAAGGTGCTTGACACATATGGGAGCGCATCAAGGATCAAGAAATCACCGTTGACCCATGACCTTTTATGGGTTATAAGGCATAGTTTTTACGCATTATATTTGAACATTCAATGCCTTTTGTACTATTTTAAATGCCTTGATAAATTTGTTTCGATTATAATTTGCAATTTTGTTGATGTAATGGGTTGGAATAGCCTCGTGGTTTAATCCTATGTTTCCATAGGAAAAATGTTTATGTATTTCATTTGATGCCTTGCACAAGCTTAAGGAAAGATTCATATATATCTACATATAGGATTTATTATAATATTAATATATTGTGTATTTTCTTTTGAAAAAAAAAAGCATAGTAAAATCAAAATTGACTTAACAAGAATATATTTACTCTCTCACATTTAATTATAATTTTGTTATCACAGTGTTGCAAACTAACATCCAATTCTAGTGGCATGGTGTGTCGCTATATTTAACCCATGTGGTGTCACCTTTAAAATTGCTTGAAAATAAGAACTCAAATAGATAATTTATCTTCATATAATTATTATTATATAATTTAACTCCAATGAATTAGTTAAATATATTAAACATATTATCTTAAGACAGCATTTGTTTTGAGATTTATGATTCCAATCCAATTGATGGTTCCTTAAAAAAATCATAACAATTTTTTAATAATTAAACTTCCTTATACTCTAATAATCCAAAATTGGGAAAAAGTATTATTTTCAAATGTAATGCATTTGAATAAAACTTTGCACGCTCGATACAATTCATGATAATTATGGTCAAGCTTTTCAAAATAACATCACATGATAATCATGGTCAAGAATTTAAAAATAAGATTACATGAAATTATGTTAAAGAATTTAAAGGTTGGAAATTTTTATTGAGAGTTGTCACTAAAAAGTGGACTCTTGCAACTCTTGGTCACCTAATTCTAAGCTTACTTGTGGTCACAATGAAATTAGGTTCTATAGATGCTTTACATAAATATTATTTATTTGTAAATAAAAATAGTGTTTTGCAACTCTTGGTCACCAAATTCTAAGCTTACTTGTGGTCACAATGAAATTAGGTACTATAGATGCTTTACATAAATATTATTTATTTATAAATAAAAAATAGTGTTTAGATTTTATTTAGTAATATTTTATTAATTTAATATAATTGATTTAAAAAATATAAATATCTTATAAGTAAAATTTGAATAAAAATAAAGAAAGTTTTCTTATTCAAATTAAATTCAATAACAACACGTTAAATAAATTATAAAATATTTTTAATTGATTAACAATAATACTATAACTATTTATAAAGAATCCAAAGAATACCAATAAAGATAGGATCATGGGATTGGAATAAAGGTGGTGGGTCTTGTTTTTTAATGGTGTGATTCACCTTTTGATTTTATAATGAAAAGAAAAGATAAAAAGCTAATCATTTATACATAGTAGGTCACCGCATTATTAATATTTTTTTTTTAAATTATTAAAATATAATAAATTAGTACTATTAATATCTAGAGGAGAATTTGTTTGGGTTTGAGTTAGTCAAGTTTTGTAGTGCTCAAGATTTTATAATTTGCAACGGTCTAAAGAAGTGGCCGAATTCTAGCTAGAGGACCTGTATCCATGGGCTTGGTAGCAGCGCGATAGACTATGTTATTTTCCATATCCCTTTATACAACAAAATAATAAATTTTGACATCTTAAACGACCATGAGCCTGACTCAGATCATAGACCTTTAATTGTAACTCTCAATTTTGTCATGCATAGAGATCCCATAGAAGATAATCCTCATAGCCAAAAAAAACTTCATCTTGGATAGAAATACAAATGATCTTTTTCTAAATGAATTAAAAATTAATTTGCTTCCTTTATCAAGTATGGACAACATAGAAGACCTCTATCATAATTTTACTACAACCCTCACATATTCTATTAACAAGTTCTCAATTTAAGTTTCAAGTAATAAAAGAAATAACAAAACCAACCCTTGGTATGATAAACATTGTAAAAGTGTGAGGAGAGAAATTAAGGAAGCTCTTGATGAGTCTCTTAAAATTGACAAGATAAAAATATACAAAGCCCTAACTAAAAGGAAAAAAATGCAATATATTCATAAAAGACAAGAAAATCTCTTACACCTCTCTAAGGTGGCTCCTAAGAAATTTTGGAGGCAGATTCTAACTAGAAAAAATAAAGATAATAATAGAATTGCTTGACATGACTGGAATTCCTATATTAAAAAGCTTTATGAATCCTCAAATGTCATAGATAACTTTGAAACCTTGCTCACAACTGAAGAAGTTTTCTCATTAGAAGACATATATTTTGGGGTTAAGCGTCTGACAAATGGAAAAGCTAAGGACATTGAAGGTTACCAGGCAAAAATCTTAAAAATTGGAATTCATGTCCTCATCCCTCACATCCACAAACTATTCAATCAAGCCATCAAGCAAGGGTTCCCTAAAACATGGACTCAAAGCCTCGTTATCCCTTTTTTCTAAAGTGGGGATACAAATAACCCCTCTAATTATCGGACAATTATGATTGGCCCTCTCTTAGCCAAGCTATATAGTATTATTTTGGAAATGAAGCTCAGCATATGGCTTGAAAGTGAAGGTAAGCGGGCTAAGGTCCAAGCGGGTTTTAGAAGGCAACCCTCAACAACGGACCACCTTGTTACACTTAGGATCATTGTGGGGGAATGTTGTAATGATAAATCCAATCTCTTTTGTTGCTTTGTGGACTTTAGAAAGGCTTTCGATGCGGTACCTAGAAATAACTTATGGAATAGATTAGAAGAGCTAAAGGTTCCTTTCGAGTTGAGAGTTGTTGCAATAAGGTTATACAAGAATGTCATTGCCAAATATAAGAGCAACAAGGGGTGGTCGAAAGATATTAAGTGTAATATCAGAGTTAAACAAGGTTTCCATGTCTCCCCTACCCTATTTGGCATTTACATCGATAAGCTATAATGTTGTTTAGATGACGCAGGTTGTGTTGGCACGATCTTAGTTGGAATAGTCATCATCCTTCTTCTCTATGCTGACGATATTGTTCTTCTGGCAAGTTGTCCATCTGATCTTGATAAGCAACTAAGACTTCTTAAGGATTTTTGCTCTACCATGGGTGTGACTGTTAACACTGACAAAACAAAAGTTATGATTATCAAATCCAAGAAGGACACTTACTCTAATTTTGTGTATGACAATAGCAACTTGGAGGAAGTGTCTTCTTAGAAATACCTAGGAATTGATATTCATCACAAGCTCGACTGGAACTATAGCATTGAGAAAAGGATTAATGGAGGGTGGAAAGCTTATTTTGGTCTTGAAAATAATCATAAAGCAACAAACCTTGTGATGTGGGATAAAAAAAATATCCTCTTTGAAACTTTCAATCACTCCCATTATCTTGTATGGATGTGAGGTTTGGGGTTGCAACATCTCTAGAGAATCCTAGAGAAAGATTGAGCAAATCCATAAGTGTTTTATAACACATAACATCAAAATTAAAAGCAGTACACCCTATCCCATTCTCCTTATAGAAGTGGTTCTTTCTCCTATCGAGACTCTAACTATGACTATGCTCCTGTTGTACAAGCAAAAAATCAATAACATGAGAGACCAATTCCACAGACTTCCTAAGCTAGCTTTAAATTCCAACCAAAACCACCTAAGGCTCAAGCGAGGATGGTATAAAGATACCGAGGCCTGGTTAAACCATTGGGAGATCGACAAAAATGTTGCATTGCAAAATATTAATAACATTAAAAATATTGTTACTTCTAAGTTTAAATAGAAAATGTGGTGCGAGAAAGATTTAGAGGCTAAAAGAAAATTAAGATATCATAAGGAGACCATCAACCCTACTCTAGAAGATCAAAAGTATCTCTCTGTTTTAACTAGTTCAAAGAAAAAAATTAATATAACGAAGATAAGAATGAACTCTCATGAGCTCCATAGTGAAACAGGTTGTTGGGCAGTTCTCAAAACACCATGGGTGGAAAGGATCTGCCATCTCTGTGAGAATATGGACATTGAGGATGAAAATCACTTCCTCTTAGAGTGTCGTGCGTACACCCACATTAGATCTCGGTTTTATAATCTTTGTTGCAATACCTGCCTTCCTAGCCTTTTAACATGCTAAAATTATAGTGAGCTTGAGACGCTTCTCTCCAAGCTCTTTGAGCATAGGAATACAATTTTAAAACAAACTAAATAATTCGTTCTTTAGGTCCGATAGACCAAAGTTTGGTCTCAATGGACGTTAACCACCACCACCATCATCTTAAGTTCAAAATACCACATATTAATTTAAAAATTCCATTAAAATATATTATAATGAGAAGAATTTTGAGCTATACATTTGTAATCGCAAGTGACTCAATAACATATTTGAACATACCCAAACACTGTCGAGCTATTTGTTCGATTCGTTTTTTAAGAAATTTTAGATTTTCTTGAAAACAAATATGATAGTTATTAAACTTGTACAATTTAGGTGTTCTTGAGCTATTTGAGGATGTTGAATCTATTTAAAACATGATTTAAACACTTCAAATTTAGATTTTATAATGAAAAATTTCCCATTGAAAATTATAAAAAAAAACCAAAACATCTAACAAATAAACCACTCAAACTTGTGAATGAGAAAACCCTAAATCCATTAATCTTGAAACATTAAATAATGTATAAAACAAGTAACATTATATTATTGATGGTGAAAGACTTATTAATATTTTTGGATTTAATCTTGAAACATTAAATAATGTATAAAACAAGTAACATTATATTATTGATGGTGAAAGACTTATTAATATTTTTGGTTCAAACAATAAATAATGTATAAAGAAAGTAATAATATATTATTGATGGTGAAAGACTAATCAATATTTTTGGTTTTATGTGGTGGTTAGTGAAGTAGTTAAAGTCGTTAAAATGTTTAAATAATTGAAGATTAAATCCCAAATACTTTCCCTTTACCTAAATGTAACCTACGAATTTAGGCAAGTGGAAAGCGTCGTGTTAAAAGAAAAGGTTAGACAAGTCAAATTGCGGTAACGGTCCTCGTCGTCGTCGGCGCTAAGGAATGTGATAAACACACGGAGTGGAAGTTGACGATCAAGATTGGAAGGCCGCCGCTCCTTTGACTTAACGGCGTCAACAACTACACAAGGAGATATGGGTTATGGAATGTAGTCAACCATTATTTAGAAACAATTTTTGTGTTGTTGTACTCTCATGGTTTGTAATTTTTGTATGGTTGGACTCTCATGGTTTGTAGAGAGTGGACAATGCGTGTAGTTTTTTTGCTTTTTTAAATGTTGTATTGGTAATGTTATAAGTTGTGGTATATTGAATTTGTTGAGGAGTTTAATATTTACATTTCCGTGGGGGAATTCAGAGGGTCATTAGCGATATCACTTGGCGAGTTGGAGAATTGTTTCTGTCCCTTATGAATTTGGTGGTTGGGATATAAAAAATTTGGAATGGTTTGGGATCTCTCTCAGACTGAAGAGTTCATGGCAGATTCTAACGGGGAATGGTATTTGGAGTCGAATCATTACACACAAATATTTAAAAAATAGACCCTTCAAGGACTGGATCAGAGCTCGGAATTTCACTGTCATTGGCACTTCATATTTCTGGAATGGTTTTATTAGAATTCTGTCTTGGATTACTTGCAAGCTTTGATGGAAGGTGGGAGATGGAACGAAAATTTGTTTGGGTGTCGATCCTATAGCAGGTCTTGATGCTTTGTTTTCTCTCTTGGAGGACCTAAGGGATTATCTAGCAGACTATGGGATCACATACCTGGTGTAGGCTCAGAAATAGGATGGTTTTTCACATGGTTACAATGGTTGGTACTCAGTTGTTGATCTTGACTTGGGGGGTAATTGGGTTGATCTCTGGACGACCTTTGTCAAATGCCTATCTCATGGTGGTATTAAGATAAGAAACTCTGAAGACTCTCTGCTATGGATGTATGATAAGAAATCTAACTTCGTTTCGGCAAAAAAAAGCATATGAACTCATTGTGTCTGATTTTTTGCCTCAACCTTCAGAAAATATTCTCTTAAAGGTTTAGAAATTCAATATCCTGGAGAAACTCAAGTGCTTTACTTGGCTGGCTTATAATAAGAAAATCAATACCTGGGACAACCTGTATAAGAGGGGTTGGATTGGTCCCAACCGATGTAGTCTATGCAAGTCAGATGCTGAATCTATTGATCATTTATTTGTTCACTGTTCATTCACGCAAAAGGTTTTACACAGTTTAGACAGTTTCTTCAATGTGCAGTTGGTTTGGTCAGATTTGACTCTCTCAGGGAACCTCATCAGCTGGTTCTCAAAGGATGGGGATCTTCTGTATTTGCCTATTTTTTCATTTGGAATCTCTGGAAGACCAGAAACAACTACATATTTGAGAACATAGAACCAAATATTTCCAAATTCTGCCAAAGGATTATGTTAGAGGTCTCTACTCACCAAGTACCTCATATTAAAAGGACTAAAGTCAAAAATATTGGATCTCCTCCAAATAAACTATTTCCTATGGCTTTCCTTGATGGAGCTGCAGCTGATTCAACAGGAGGTGCGGGTGTTTGTATCTGGATTAATGAACAACATTATTTCTCCATTATATTAGGCCGTGGATACAACACTAACACAAGAGTCGAGTTACTGGCACTCCGGGCATCACTGTACATTGCCAAAGACATTGGATTACCATATCTACATGTCTTTGGTGATTCCTCTGTGATTATAAATTGGGCAAAGGGAGAATCCACTCTTGCCATGGTGAACTTAGAAACCTGGTGCAACAACACCAAAAACTTATATGTTCGTTCACTTATGTGGATTTCAGCCATGTCTATAGGGAATATAATAAAAGGGCAGATACATTATCCAAGACAGAGCTTAATATGGTATTGGGCCATCTTACCTTTACTGAAATATGCGAAGGTGAGCGTTTGGAGGAAGTGAATTCAGCTATTTTGAGAGCATTGCTCTGATATGCCAAAGCTCGTTGGTCTTTTGACTTTTTGGTTTTGGCTCCTATATGTGAAAGTTTATTTCTTGTTGATTAGTCATGACATTTGACTATGAGAGATGACCCTAGCCCTGACTTGGATAAGGCCTCTGGGCTCTTATTATCTTCTTTAAGGACATACTTGGCTGATAGCTATGCAATAAGTTTATGAGAGGAACATTTCTGGTTCATAATGCCTGCTATTGTCAGTAGTAGGTTCTGAAGGAACACATTTTCTTTGTATTTGCTATTGATGTTAGCCGTATTTTCTGGCTAGATGTTAGCTGTTAGAGGCCACTTGTTTGGTTCTGATAATTCTTGATGATGTACACAATTCCTTTGATTCAATTGAATACCAAGGAGTGCTTTTTTCTTCTGAAAAAATGTTATAAGTTGTGTAACTTAGCGAGGGTAGGGTTTATTATTGGCCTGTTGTGACAAGGCTCGAAGGGTAGGCGATTCTTGGGATAGAGGTTCACCCCGATGGGTTTCAGGACGTCTCAGCCCCTGCTAAGTCACAAGTTATTGGTATATCTAGCTTGCAGGCTGTTGGATATACTCTTGGGAGGTTGTTGTTCCCATGGTTAAAAAAAATGTTATAAGTTGTGTAAATTGTGTATAGTATGACTTATTTAGTATTAGTATATATTTATCTTAATTTCATATTTACCAAGTATTTAGAGGGATCACTCTTTTTGACATGTAAAATTTTGCAACTTAGGTAATGATCCTTCTTGGTCTTTGGTAAATCTAGAGTTAAGATAGACCTATGATAAGTGGAATATATAACTCTTTTGTTTGAGGGTAGACATCGTAACAAAAATCTTTAGTTAATACTTTATTATTGTATTAAAGTGTCATGTGTCAACTCCAAATTGAGTACGAAATTACACTCCTCCCTCATACTGGGATATAGAAAGCACATCTCGACACAATAACATCCTAGTGGAGCTTTGACTAATAAAAATATATATGCAATACTATTACAATCTTGCTTACACTGAAATGCCTAACTTCATGTTTTTTAGCTCTACTTAATTAATAATTAAATGGTGGATTAATATTCATTTCTCATGGATTTAGAAGGTTGACATGTTTATTTATTTATTTTATTTTTATTACCATGCTATTCTAAATTGAATAAAAAACCTCGACATATTATATATAATTGTTAGTTTATAAATGTTGTATTTTGTATTTATTTATAAAACTGGGGTGAATGTTATGTTCTAGATCCTTAAAATGTCACAACAAACCAGAATACACACAATGTACACCAAATGTGAATGTAGTGCATAGCTCCCAAAGAGACAATAGAGATGTGTTACAGATAACTCCTTGTATAAGAGGAGAACCTCCTCCAAATAATCCCAATACATTCATATATCCAAATCATATGTTCTTGTCTAAATAATAACTTTATTGACCTCTACATATGTCTATTCTCACTCATTGCACATGTGGATACTTTATTACGCCAACCATTATTACATATGTATTTAACTTCATATATGCCCCTATTTAGGCCATAACACTAAGTATTTTCGCAATCATTCTATTCCCGATCATGTGCCTAAGAGGTGGCTTGAAATGTTAATATTAAAAATGCAAGTCACAACTACTCCATTACACATGCTAGCTACAGATTGTTGTGAATTCTTAGCTAATGAAATGTAAAGTGTCTCCTCAATCATACTTCATGTTTGCTTAGAGGGACACGATGATGTCTAGAACGGTAAAGTAATCCATCTTACAAATGGAAACTAGAAGTTAGTTTACCTATAAGTAAGCCACAATATGTGTTAGCAAAATTAGGTCCATTAGCATAGAGTTGATCTAATCAATAGTCTCGTGTCCATAGGAGTTGAAGACTATAATTAACATTGTCATTGGAGGGTGGCTTAAATAATATGCAAGTTGATCGATATTTCCTTTCTTATTCTTGAGGTTGAGTTGGAATTAGTTAAGCTAAGTGAACCATTTCTAATAAAGGTCATTTTGTAGCTTTCCATGGGCATGTATGATATAAATGGGCAAGACATTTGTTGGGTATCTTTGTATTATGTCATTTAGAGTCCCAATATGTTAGGTAGGCAGGTGTCCATACTAAATGAGAAAAACATCAATCACATAATTGAGGCATTTGTCTAATAGGTGTTGCAAATTAGGAAGACTGAGAACTAATGCCACACAAAGTCATTTCTTCAACTCTTCGAATGCTTGTCGTTAGGCTATAGCCTACGTGAAATTGTCTTGTATTCCCCATATTGTTGTTGATTTAACGACCATTACATGTGGCGGTACCCAACATGAACTTACAATAGAAATTAGCAAGGCCCAAGAAACTTTGAAGCTTTGTGAGTGTTGTTAGGGCTAACTAAAATATTTAATTACTTGGAGCATCAAGTACACTATTAGGATCCACAATGTACCCCAAGTATTGGATCTTTGCACATAAAACGAACACTTTTCTAATTTCCATGCACTTGTGGTGGCATAGAATGTTGAGAACTTATTGAACATGCTCCAAGAGCTTCTCCTGTGATCTATTGAAGACAAGGGTTTCATCCAAGTATGAAACCACACATATATTAATGAAAGGTTATATGTTGTCATCCATAATCCTCATGAACATTGCAAGGGTATTCATCAAACCAAAATCAACAACCAACCATTCAAATTGACCTTCTTTAAATTCAACAAGTTTGATTGGCACTTAGTGGTACCTTGAATTGAGATCAATTTTCCTCCTCTAAAGTAGATCTAACAAGTCTTGGAACCAAGGAACAAGATTTATGCTTATAATTGTGATGTTATTTCACATGTTGTAATTAAATCATGGTTTCCATGAACCATCCTTCTTTTGAACCAAAATTATTAAGCCCCACAAGGTAATGTGTTTGGTAAGATGTGGCTCTTGATAAACTCATAAATATATGCAAGTTACTCTTGCCATTTTCCAAAGTAGAACACCTATACACAAGATGTTGGGAAAATGGGTGCCTCGTGTTAGATTGAGTGGATGTTGCACCTAAAAATGTAGTGCTACCGTTGTTATATTACTTTGCGACAAATTTTTTTTATAACAAACATGGATAAAAAATATATTGAAAAGAAACCGGGGGATACCCTAACAACCAAATGTTGCATACTGTGCATCCAAATCTAATTCAAAGTTTTCTTCTCCAAGCTATAACAACATATACAAAATTTTAAAATGGACAAGAGTCCACTATAGCTTATAATTGTACTAATGTATCTAAAACTATGATGCCTAATAAAATGATTGAGCAACAATAAGCATGAAAAAAACACATGAACTTATTAGTCAAAGTTTAACCTTGACTATGCTTCCTAAATTGACATAACATTTCATTGCAATCCATTTCCTTTTGGGTTATGTGGTTGTTCTTCCATTGCAACTATTGTTTGTTGCACAATTTTGTCATCTTCAGGAATTTCCTTGACATGACCTGTTGATAAGATTGGGTGACCTATGGAATATTGAGACCCTCATGCAAATCCAAGGATAATGTTGAAGTGCATCTCAAATACTTTAGCCAATTTATCATATTTTTTTACCAGTCTCTTCCATCTTATTTTCTTGCTTCTCTAGATGATTGCGTAAGTATTGTACTGACGATCTCCATCCCTCAATTTGGTTGTTCATTCCATGGGGAATCTTTTTTATTTCCCTATTCTTTCTCACATCCCCATATTACGAGATATAAGGGTGTGCCATATTACCACTTGGACCAAAGTCACTTGGAACTATATAATTTTACGGGGTAGAATAGAACCCATAACTGCACCACCAAGATAAAAACAAACTCTAAATAGGGGAAAGATCCAAAGCACGGCAATACATGTGATTGATGAAAATGCATGTCCAATTTATTAACTGTAAATACTAAGAAGTGATCCTCCATAGGAGAGAAATATAGCATACCTTTTCACATATTGATGGAAAGGCCATAGCGAGAAGGGGGTACATATCAAAGAACACACCTACTATGCAGTTGTTCGTATAGGAAACCAAGCATCACACTCCATCTCACCTCATCGTCGTTTCCATGCAATATCCCACCTTCCCATTTGTTGTTTCACATGCAAAGCTTAAGACTTTCCATCGTGATGAGGGATAATACATAACATTGAGGAGCATAGGGCACAAGGATGAGTAAATCCTCCCTCACGCAGCCCAATAATGTCAAGGAGTCCCTTAACCTTAATCATTCTTTGATCATGCCAAGAGGAATAACCATGCAAAATTTCATATTGATAAAAATATAATTGCTTTTATCATCATTTTGATAAATTAAGACTATGGAATCCATTTCCTTACAAGGAGGTCCTCATTTTTTTATCAATACCCCCTTTACAAATAAACAACCGCATTGGTCTTATCATTAATGATTCAATTGTTATGTCTCTTCACATGGTAAAACTCAACATCTTCTATTATCTCTAAGTTCTAATGGATTTGGTACATAATTCTTTGGGATAAAGTGTCATCTTTATACACCTTAGTTATCATTTGTCGAATGACTAATAAAGATCCTACCAAAATAATGAATTTCCTAATATGCAGCTCTTACCATAAAGTTGCTCAAAAATATTTCATTTTAAATATTAAATTTTTAGTTTAATTAACAAAACTTTATAACATTATTTATTTTTTAGACAAAAACGGCCATGGTTTATATTATAAAAATAGTGGAGGAACCACTGAAAGGGATACAAAGTTATGACTTATAATAATACCAGAGTAGTGTATAAGAACCTCGCCTGTTAGGGAGGAATAGTTGAATAGGGATGAAGATTGACGTAGAGCTCATTAGTACATAATCCAATTGCCTTATTTGTTGCTAGATCCACTTTCCCATTCAACTCACGGAGGAAATGGAAAAAATCTAGTTGTCGGAATGCTCTTGAAAGAGAGAGAATTATTTTGATCAATCTGGATAGCCTTATATTTTGACAATGATTTGAACCATACATAGCATGAATAATTCTTCGAGAATCTCCAAGAACAATGGCTTCTTCAACCCCCATGGCTTCCAATTGCTTAAGTCCTTGCCATAGTCCATAATCTTCAGCCATGTTATTCGTGTCATTGCCTATATTCCAATAGTATTTAGTTTCAATGTTCCCCTCGGGACAAATGATGACCCATCCTCCTTTCGTCACTCCCGAATTCCGTTTTAAGGCTCTATCGAAGAAGAGTTTAAATAGTTTCCTCTCTTTCGTCCATATTTCAAACTCAGATTGGTCCATTCTTATTTCCCAAACTTCCAGAGATCTCTTAACCATGATTGTCTCTAATTCAATAATTTTGAAGGATTGCAACCAATTTACTTCATTTGGCGAAAGCTTGGTCTTGTTCTTAGGCATCAACGACATGTTCATTATTTATCCCATGAGTGCTTGCCTTTTGGTAGCAATATGTCCTGGGGTCTGAGCCTTGTCTTTGAAGACTCTTTGGTTTCTTTCAATCCAAATATTCCAAAACATTACTTTTGGTAGCGTCCTCCATCAATTTTTAAAACCTGCTTTATTGTCCAAGTTTCCTTGATATGTCTTGTCCCGACTAATAAAGCACTATTGAATGCTGCTTGGTAGCTCCATATTGCCAAACCAACGGTGGATAAGTAGTTCTCGTACCTTATTAGAAAATGAGCAATTTATTAACAAATGTTGACTGGTTTCTTTGCTCTTTTTGCACAATGGGCTAGCAAAGCCTATTTTTTCAAGATTACCACATGTCAAAATAATCCCATGCCCCAGCGCCTAATTGAACATGTCAATTTTTGGTAGACTCTTCACCCGCCATACCATTTTCCAAATCGTAGGGTTTTTGGTCATGTTTGGACATGCCGTAAATGGATCATATCCTTGTGCTGATGAGTATTCTCCCATTCTGCACCCCCAACTGGGTTTGTCTTTTTCTCCAATGGCCAGAGGCACTGCTCCAACAAGGTGTTCGAGGAATAATTTATTTTCACCATCGATCTCCATGGGATAGTCTGGAAGAGACCAACCGATCCAACGGTGGGGTGGGATGGGATCCCAGCTTGAGATATCCCATATCCTGGTTTTGTTTTGACTGTCTAACCATAATTTTTAAGCCAGGTGGATTGGAGATGGGCAGATTCCCCAGGATGGAGTCCTACCATATTTTAACTTGCTTTCCATTTCCTGGTATCTAGAAGAATTTTTGTTTGAAATTAGGTAGGGATTTCATGCATAGAATGAATATGGGGGATCCTTGCTTACTCGTAGACCCAGAATCCAAACACCTTAACCTTGTGCCTAGGAATTATTTATGTCTGAGCACCTGGCTGCTCCAAGAAGGCTTCGCTTCCAACAAATTCCATAGTAGTTTAGTCCCATTGCTGAGTTCTAGAATTTTAAATCTCTAATCTGAAGGCCTCCTTCCATCTAGGGAAGGCCTCCTTCCAGCTAACAAGTATAAATTTATTTCCCCCCTTAATTTTCCCTCCTTGCCAAAGGGAGGTCCTCAACAGACTTTCAATGGAGGTGAGAATTATGATAGGAGCCAACAGTATTGAACATTGGTATAATGGAAAGCTATTCATAACTGCCTTTACCAATCACATTTTCCCTATTGAATTTAGCTAAACCGCTCCCGAGGATTGGATTCTTTTCTTGAATTGATCAATCAACGAGTTCTAGTCAGAGGTTTTTGACTTGCCATTGAAAATAGGGATCCTCAGATATCTAAAGGAATCCTAGGTTGTTACTCCCTCAATTCCTAAAATGCGAGATATTCCAGACATCTCCCTAATATTTATAGATCTTACTTTTTCTTAGATTTAGGTTGCTGCTAGAATATTGGAAATAGGAATCCAATTTAGCCTTGAATCTTCTCGCTATACTCTGACTAGTGCCTCCTAACAGAATAGTATCATCTGCGAATTGTGCATGGTTAATGTCTTTAGTCCCACGAGCCATTCTGATGCCGATTAAATCTTGATCGTTCCTGGCTTGATCGAGTTGTAGGCTCAGCGCTGAGGCTTGGATTGCATAAAGCAGTGGTGAGAGTGGGCAACCTTGTCTAAAACCTCGGGAGGCTTGAAAGAAGGTTGCAAGTCTTCCATTTACGAGGGGGGGAATCCAAGGATTGCTTATACAATCTTTGACCAAACGCATGAAGCTTGGATCTAATCCATACCTTAGCATCACCTGAAAGAGAAAGGAGTGACAGACTCTGTCGAATGCATTTGATAAATTGATTTTCACCACCATACCTTTATCCTAGTTCTTTAGGCTGGAATGGATTGCCTCTCAGACCAATATTATATTATCCCAAATTCTTCTGCCTTTAATGAAGCTCCTTGGTTTTCTGGAATGATTCAAGGCAGTATATATTTTAATCTATTGGCCATGATATTGGTGATTATCTTGTAGCCAATGTTACATAATGAAATAGGTCGAAATATGTCAAATGGTATTGCATCCTTTTCTTTTGGGATAAGGGACATAAACGTTGAATTAGTGCCTCCTCCTATTTTCCCACATTGTTGAGCTTTTAGAACCATTTTTAGTAGATCCTTATGCACTATTTCCCAGCAAACCTTAACAAACCTTGCATTGAAACCGCCTGGTCCTAGTTCCTTGTATTATTCCATCTCCTCCACGACCGTTTTTAATTCCTCTATCATGATCCTTTGCATTAGATCAATATTGTCCTTTCTCTCAACCAACTTAGGGACTAGATCCATAGCACAGAGTTTGGAGGAGTGTTATCAACTTAAACAATGTAAATCACTTTGAAATACCGACATGCTTCCAATTTTATTTTGTCAAAGTCTTGAATAACCTGATCGTGAGTTTGAATCTCTTGAACGGTTTTGTAATTATTCCTCATCTCAGCATGCTTATGGAATAAATTTGTATACTGATCCCCAACTTTAAGCCAGAGACATCTAGATTTTTGTCTCCAAAAATATTCCTCATATCTACATGCAACATGTAAATCTTAGTGAAGGATTACTTCTTTTGCAACACCAACCTTTGATATATGGATTGCCTCCATGGAAAGCTTATGAGCCTCTAAGGTTATCAAATCTTTCATTCTTCTTTGAACCAAAGACTCAGCCGATTTGGCCCACACCTTGAGTGCCCTTCTGACTTTTCTCAATTTTTCTTCCCATACTTAAAAGGGTGAACCCGATACTGGAGATGACCAAGTGTAAAAAACTATTCCTAGGAAATCTTTATGGGAGGTCTAGAGTGAGCTAAAATGAAAGGGAATAGGCCCCAGGTTTTGGTCTTTTCTGAGTTCTAACAGGATGGGATTACGGTAAGAACCCCCAAATGGCAATATTTTAGAGCTGGAATTCATCCCAAGTAATAGATAACAGTATTGGATAAAAAATCTAGCAATCCTGGAAGTTATATGCCCAGGCCCCAACCTCCTATTAGTCCAGGTGAACTTCCCCTTAGTTGGGATGACATCAGATAGATCCCAGTCTATAATAATCTCATTAGCTTGCTCCCTTATGGGGTCTCTAACCATGGACCCTCCTCTTTTTTTCTGCTTGGTTCAATATAACATTTAGATCGTTAGTTAGAATTGTGTTATCCAGTGATCCAATGCTCCTTTCATCCTTCAAGAGTTTCCAACAATCTTTTTTTTTCAGCATACAGGGTAGGTACATAAATGTTAAAAAGACTAATCTGGATATTTGAGTCTTTGTGCAACAATTTAGTGAGAATCCAATGAAGGAAGTGCTTGGATTCAATTAACTCAAATTTATGATCAACCCATAGTGTACCATTTCCTTCGTAGGCTCCCCTAGAGCCGACAACGAGTCCTCCTCCTTTTTTCCAATAGTTTCCACTTACTTGGAGAAATGCTTCTGTCTCCACCTTGGTCTCCTGGATCAGTAAAATGTCTGGTTGGGATACTCTAATCAAATCCTTCACAGCTTCTTCCTTAGCTCTACTATCTATACCTCTACAATTCCAGGAGAGGACCTTCATTACTTACTCTTGGCAGAGGAGGGAATCCCTTTCTGGGATTACCAATGTTGACGAGTATTTATGGGATTTCGAATAAGTTTTTCCAAGTTTAGCTGAGAACCTTGAAGTTTGTCCTTGTACGTGGCTTGTTCCCTTGCTTCTTTAGTCGATTTCCTTCCTCTTGCTTTCTTCTTTCTAGGTGTGGCCATCTCGATTTCCCCTTCCTCTTCTTCCTCTTCATCAGTATCGAATTCCTTTTTTGATTTTTCATGGTTTCCTATTTCCTTTATCCCCTATGCTCTTGAATCTGAATGAGCTTTCTCAGGCTGACAAGATGGGTCGACTTATCTTTCTGGTTCTTTCTCACCAATGTTAGATTCCTCTACATTAACCAAGGGTCCACCACTAATTTCTAATAGTTTAGGAACCTCTAAGGTGGTTTTCCCCATAGCGTTCTTTTTCGCCTCTCTTTGACTTGCTTCTCTTTACTGCTTTCCACCCTTCCTCCTTTTCATGTTGGTCCTCCTGCTTTTGGGGGAAGTTATGGAGAAAATGTTCATATTCGTGGAAACCTATGCTCTTGGAAGAGTGCTGTTCATAGTACAACTTTTGGAAATGATACAAGGTTCCAACTGTAAGCTTGATTTCCTCCAGTAAGCTAGCTTCTAGATCCACCTCCACACATATCCGGGCACAGGCGTACTAGTATTTGGTGCTTTCCATGTCAATAAATCTTCCCAAAGCATTCCCAATTACTTTAAGCGATTTTGGATTCCAGCAGTGCATTGGCAGGTTTGGTAGCCTGACCCATAGATGTACGACTTTGGGGATATCCTCCTCGGGATCAAAATCTGGCATCCACCTTTTTAGATAAAGACCTTGTGGCCCCATGAAATAGGGACCATTTCAAAAAATAAGATCCCTATCCACCTTAGATTCGAAGTTGAACAGGAAATATCCTTGACCTACTGAGTAAGATGCTACGTTTTGGGTGATCAAAGGTATCCAGTTCCTCTGGACCCAGCTCTCGGTGGTTTTTAGGGACGACCATAAACCAGTAAATTTCCCTATCAAAGCACGATCAACTAGTAAGAGAGCTACAAGGATGGTGTCCTCTGGTGGCATGGAAACCATAGGCACATCCTCAATTTACTTAGCAATCTTCGGGGGGATCCGATGGAGACTCTCTTGCTCTGCGATGCAACCAATATCGGGAATCCTTTAATGTTCAGGGCAGAGGGCGACCCGAATCCGCCCTCCTCAACTGCCATGGGGAAACCTGCAATTTGCAGACTCCAAACGATGGATTGGGCAACTGTGCAACCTGCAACACAGGTGTGACCTGCCAACCGACGATTCCTACGAGGTGAGCCAATCAAGCTTGCTCTCTCATGTACGATCCACAACTTGCTCCGATCTATAAAATTGATAACATTATTAATAAAATTAATATAAAAAATTAAATCAATAATTCAATTTAATTTTAAAATAAATAAATAAAATAATATATATAAATTAATATAAACATATTTAAATTTAACTTTTTATTAATTAAATAACCTTATATATTAAGATATAAAATTTATATTGTATAATATAAATTAACTAATTAAATAACCTTATATATTAAGAGATAAAATTTATATTATATAATATAAATTAACTATCATCATTCATAGTCATCATCAACTAATTATCCATCATCAATTGATTGTAAATTCATTCACCAATTATTCATATTCTAATTAAAGTTAATTGTCAATTCATTTGCCAATTGCTCATATTCTAATTAAAGTTAATGATGGTTCATAAGGCTGAGAATTTTCATAATGAGTTATGACATGTGTTCATATTCTATTTAAATTTAAAGTTAATGATTGTTCATAAGGCTGAGAATTTCCATAGAGTTATGGCATTGTGCAAAAATTAATTAAGATTAAAATTAAGAATGCGTTATGACATTGTGTTCATGTTCCAATTAAAGTTAATGATTGTTTATAAGGCTGAGAATTTTCATAATGTGTTGTGATATTGTGCAAAAATTAATTATAGATTAAAATTAAGAAGATTTGAAACATCGACCATAAAATAATGCACAACCATGACTCAACCCACTCATTTCCATACATTAACACCAAAATCAAGAGCTAATATGGGGTAACTCAATTAAATTAGTAAAAGAGTATGCTTTTTCTATAAAAAAAAAAGCACAATTTTTCATTAATGAATCACATTGTACACTTTGTCCATAGCCTGTCATTAATGAATCACATTGTACACTTTGTCCATAGCTTATCATTACATAGTCTTTATGAGAAGATTTTCAAAATATATAGGGTCCTATAAAACATCAGAAATATACAACATATAGTAAAAGTAGTCTCCATCTATCATATGTATGTTCCAAAATATAGGTTAAAATGAGATAAACTTAAAGTGGAATATCTGCAACAACAAATTCATTCTCAGTACCATTCAATCCTGACCAAAATCTCCATTTGCTTTATTCAACCATAACACCTAGTTTGGACAGAGCATTGGCGGTTGTATTCCTTTCTTTATAAACATGGGTAAAAGATATACTCTGAAATAAACCCATGTATCTAAGGATGTCCGCAAAGAGAGGCATGAGAAGGATGTTTTTGGTAGGCTTCTTGAGTTTGAACCAGTCGATCACAAGTTTGGAGTTGTCGAAGATCTGGATTTTCCAAATATATTTTTGATGGGCCAGAATAAGAATGAACTTGACTGCTTTCATCTCAGAGTAAAAGAGTAGGCTGCAAGATTAAAGATCAATTTGTTCATACATGGACATGGGTGCGAGGACATCAAATATTAATTATATCCAATGATTATAAGGAAAGGTAAGTGTATGTATAGCGACATGCATACACCACTTGCCTTAATATTTGTCCTTGTCCTATCATCATGGAGGGAGTTTAATTACGATGAGGTAAATCGAGGTCCAACTCGAGCATGCGTGGAGATGGTTAGTACCAGGAACACAATGTTGAAGCGTGGTATTTGGATTGGATCTCATGGAAAATAGGTGGTTTGAATTAAATGTCTGAATATGTTCACATACATTTATGGATCATTCATACTACAATAATGTATTGATCCTCCTTCATCTACGAGGAGGATTGCATCACATTCAAACTAGGGATTTTGGTCATGTTGAGATTTACAACATGTCCCAGATTTACTTGCCATTTCTCTTACCCTTGATTAAGGTAATAATGAAGGTAGCATGGATAATGATTGACATCTTTCTCACAAGATGCTATACATTCATGGGTTCAATCCTTATTTAAGCAGTGGTGATCTTCGTAATGGGCACCCAAGCGACCTGGTTTTGAGTGTTCAGGATATTTGTGACAATGGAGGTTGGAAGGTGGAACAAAATTGGGAAGGAATTATGCATCAAACCCAATCCCACTCTCTTCTTGCTCTGGTTAGAATGCCCCCCTGAGAGTGCACCCGAAGCAGGCATGCACAACACGATTTCAGGAGGCATGATGAAGCACAAACTTTTTATCTAGACGTCCTGACACATGTAGAGATGGTTGTTGAGTCTTTGGAAGCTCTTGCATTGGAGGAGTAGGAGCAGAGTACTAGTATTGTCAATCTCTATTGGGTAGTTAAGATGGCTCTAGCCAAGGTTTTCCTAGAAAAGGAGTTGCAAAAAGGGGAAGAGGAAGTGCACCACCTAATAAGTGGTATACGCAACAATATGGAGGAAACCCATAAGCATCTGGAGGACATTGCCAGGGTTGTAGTGGTATTGTTCATAATCGACCAGATTGGAGGAAATCTTATCTCGATGGTTGGTGCTCAAGGCTCTCCAAGTCAGGTATAACATGTTTTAGGAAAGATATTTTGTTTTGGTCTAAGTTACATCTATGCTACAATATAGGAATCCTAGTTTAATATTTCCTTGGATCGCTAGCGGTTCTACCATTTTAAGTAATTTTGGTCATGGCACTATGCTTAGGATTGTTATATACAATATATATAATTACTTGGTTTCCTGCCTATGGGCATGTCTATTTTTGTTTGGGTGTCCTTATTTGAGACTAAAACGTATGCTTCAACTTGACTGACTTGTCTCTTCTCGGAGGCAATGCATTTAGTTGTTTTGTTTTGTATCTATACCAATTAATAGAAGGTTCTATAATAACTTACCAAAAAAAAATCAGTTTGCGCATAATTGTTTTTGTAACTAAAGGCCTCTACAACTGGTTCGGGTTCGTACGCACAGGGTCAATTCTAGTCCACTATCTATACACTCCTAGGTATACTAACTTTACCCCACATACAACATGTAAAACTTGATCAAGATTTCAACCCACAACGTAAAAAAAAATACCTTAATAATACACTCTATTACCCACTCACTCATATGAGAACCAACTTCCATATTACATTCTTGTGAGATCAAAATGGTTTAATAAGTTTATATGCAATTGGATTTGGTGGTTTTATTACACAATTAAACATAGGAAAAATAACCAATCATATCTCCAATTCATAAAACAAAGATTCAAATATTATTCAAATGAAGTATTTTCTCACATCGTTAATCATGATTAACTCACGAATAATTTAGTGAACTATAGACATCCACTCATCTACTCAATATGATTTTACTTAAAAAATGATAAAAATTATTATCCTTTGCAAGCACTTAACATGCAAATGGTTTTATATACATGGATATTCGAATATTCGTGGACGCACGGGAAAAGCTAAGATACTTCAACCCATAATGCAATATTAAAGTCGGGGTTGACGCACTAAGCTTGTAACATTTTCTCTTCTTTTATAATGTGTAAAAGACTACTTTCCCGTAACTTTGAATTATTAAAGTGTAACCACACAAAGATATATAATCGATTATTTATTCACTCAAAATCCTCATTAGTGGTGGAAGGAAGCGACACGTCAGTTTCCATTTCGGGAGGGTGTGATTTTCTAGAAGAAGATCTATATCAAGCGATCCCTGTTATTATTAATATTTATTTTTATGATAGTTACCCCCAAACCTTTATGGATAATGAAATTGATCCACATCATCCATCAATAGAATTTAATGGTTATATTTTTTTTCAGTGAAAAGTAAGAAAAGTTGTGTCCAGTAATTTTAAATGAGTCTAAAAAGATTTCAGAAACATCTACATTCGTAATTTAAAAATCATAATAATTTTCCAAAATAAACACCCAAAGATTTGAACGGTACAATACATAATCTATACTACCATCTCATCCATAGCCTCTAAGAACAACATATAAGCTGCTACAAAAGAAAGCATAAAGAAAATCAAAAGAGGCTTAATTGACCAGAGTTTATTACACACTCGGATATTTCTTTCCAAGCAATCACACCTCCCACATGACCAATGGCCTGCTTGGAAATGCCACAAGCTAGCTTGTTGAATTCACGATAAATATAATGGAAGGAAAGGTTGTTAAAATACCCAAGCCACAACTTGAAACGACCCATCTAGTGATGTAAATCCACAGATTGAATAGAGTGAACCTCATTGCCCCAATCCACAATAACCTTGGAATCCCTCAACACCAAGAAACCTGAAAAGTGTTTCTTCCAGGCAAACCATAACAAACCCTAGAGGGCCATAAGTTTAGCTTTAGTGTTAGTACCCAAACCAACATCCATCTGTAACAGGTACATGTGCTTCAAATTTAGCCTCAGAATCATACCAACCCCACAACGGCCATCCATTTCACCCCCATAAAAAAAACACAACATCTGGTTATCATCAAAAAGAGGAAAGTTGATGTGCATGGTTCTAAATTTAGACGTCGTACAACCAGAATCCAAAAGTATGGAAAAGGCCTTAATACAAATACAACGAGCATCCGCTTGACCTTGTTTAAAGAGAACATAATTGGGCTCTCTCCAGACTTCCCACAGAATGGCCAGGTGATAGTCTATAGTAAAAGAAGTGTCCTTCACCTAGTACTTAAGATTTCCTTCCACACCTATTAAACCCCAGCTTGTTGACATGTTTAAGCATAAACAAAAATGATACCAAACCTCTTGAAAAAGGGGCAGCCCCCAAACAAATGCTCCATCGACTCCAGAGCTGATAAACACAACACACATATGTCGGGGCCTGAATAACCTCTGGACTGAAGAGAATTCCAAGTCAGAACTTTATGATTGAGACAAAACAAAGAGAAGCATTTAATCTTCCATGGAAGTTTCACTTTCCAAACCAAAGAAAACCACCAACAGGAATTATGTTCCCATCTCTGCTTAACCAAAGATTGATAAGCAAGTTTGGCCGAAACATTACCATTCTTCTTGTTAAATGACCAAACCAACAGATCACTACACTTGGTCAAAATGACATTAGCCAAGTACAAAAGAGAGACATAATTATCCCACTCCAGATCCAAATATCCTTGCAGACTTAGAGCCTCCGACGTAATCCACCCAGGTTCCACATTCTCACTAGCCACAGACGATTGTTTCAGAACTACAATGTTCCTTTGATGCAAATGAGAAATAAGATCACAAGGTAACCTGAAACAATGCAAAAATCCCACAATCAGATCGACCCCAATAGAAATTTTATTCCCTCTCCCAACCTGCCAATAGAGGTTAAGGAGAATGAGAGGTAACGAAGCCAGCAAACTTCACCAGATAGTTGAGGAATTATGAGCCTTAATGTGAGCCTCATGCAACCAAAGCACCCAAGGCAGTCTTCTTAAATACTTTTCCTTAATAACATTCCCCCAGAGCCCATGAACCGAGAGACCCCTCCATAAACTTTTAGCACGCAAAGACTGGTTAAAGTGACTAAGATGTTTGATCCCCCAACCACCCCATGACTTCAGCTTGGATAAATATTCCCACCCTGAAAGGTGAAACTTGGAAACCTTCTGAGTACTAGACCACAAAAAACGGAAAATAAGTCTTTTTATTTCTCTAATCACCCCCTCAGTGACCCAGAGCATAGAGAACCAATAGACAGGGGTACACTGAAGAGCTGGGGTAATCAAGATGTATCTTCTCCCAAGAGAAAGCCACCTCGATGTCCACTTATTCATTCTCCTCTGAAATTTCCTTATAAACCAACACCAATCCTCCCTCTTGTAATTATTGGGCTTAAGGAAAAACCCAAGGTAAGTAAAATCGATATCCAGATGTTGCATCTTAAAAGGAAGAAGGGAAGAGAGGTCATCGATTAACCTTTGGTTAGTACAAGAATAACTAACACAATACTTTTGTGGTCTTAAAGACATGCCCGATGCCCCACATAATACATCAACCAAGTTCTTTATATGGATCCATTCGGAGAGGGAGCCATCCCCGAAGATCAAAACATCATCAACAAAAAGAGTATGTGTCAGGAAAAGAGAGCCTGCCACTTTGATGCATTTAATCAGCTGATTTTCCTTAGCCTTAAGTAAAAGTCTACCGAGTCCCTCAATGACAAGTAAAAAAAGATAAGACGGAAGCGGACACCCTTGGTTAATGCCATGAGAGCCCTGAAGCAAAATAAGAATATATATTTCACTAACCAGAAAAGGGAATATATATATATAATGTGGGATCTTGTGGACATGTACTTGTTGAGGTCTTAAGTGACGTTATGTCTTAGGTCCTTGGAGACTAGAGGGAGAATCAATTTTTAATGATTTTATAAACTTACAACATTTCATGTTTAGATTTCATAAGCTTGGGTGAATGAATTCATAATATACAAGGAACTGCATCAATTAGTGAATAAGTGGTAGACATATAAATGTCTCTAAATGAATATCTACAAGAAAATGTAAAAGATATGATTTTGACGATGAGCTAATTGTATGGAGTGTTGAACGCTGGGTATCTTTAGCTAAGTTTAGTATCTATCATGCATGAAGTGTTAGAACATGACACCATCTTCAATTACATAGATACGATTTCTGGTAGTTTATTTTGAAATTTACAAAAAGCTAAAACACTGGAGTCATGAGAATCCACTAGATTTTACATTGCTTCTTAACTTATGGATTGTGTTTGTGCTAGCATGGATTTTTCCATATTGTCACCCTTGGTTCCCTAAAGTAAAGTCAATTCACATTCATTATCAAATATCTCATAAATCTAAGTATGAACGAGAATACACTATTGTTTGTGATATGGTGTTGATGTTGTTATATAAAATAATGAACCATAGGGGTTGTCCATGTTTTAGTGTGTTTGGCATTGATGTGATGAAGTGGATCTTAGGATTGATACACAAAAGAACAAAGCAATTATATTATGGTATATGGGTGCACTAAACCTCCTCCTTCTCATACATTGCCTAAGCATGTGTCGAACATGTTGTTAAGTCATGATATAGTCTAGCAAACTATTTTACATGGTGTAACCAAGTTGCTAAAAACCAAGCAAAGAAACCATGGCTATATTTTCCTGTATGTACTGAATCTTGGTGGTTAATGGACTTCGACCATGCTTAAATATATAGCTTTGTTATTGGATGTGTATATCTTCCTTAAAGAGACACTTAAAAACATGATCATTTCCATGTTGTAAGAGATTATTTCTAAAGCCTGACACTCATGTAGGGCTTTTGTCATCAACTTTTTGAAGAAGAAGAGACACTCATGAGGGCCAAGGATCAAGTGGAGGTGGAGGAAAGAAAGGGTAAGAACATATAATGACACATGCACCATCGACACATCCAGTTCCATCATGATATAGTAAAGTGATTTTTGAGATCCCCATGGACACCCTTTCATCTTCCCTTCTAGTGGACCCATAGCCCCTCTCATATTATCTGTAGCCAACCTTGCACCTTTATATTGATTTTTAAAATTATTATTTTTTATATATTGAGGATACCATGTCAAGTATACCTCAAGGTACACTAAAATCATATTTACTATAATTATATGCCTATACATGCTTTAGTCAAGCCTTGGTCTCGATATCTACACTATAAATTCACACAAGATATTTATATCAATTACACAGGAGGCCATTTTATCTAAGCTCATGTGGGTGAATGTTATCTACCAAATCTTGAAAATGACGTAACAAATTAGAGTACACACAATATACACCAAATGCAAACATGAAACATAGCTCCATAGTAGATAATAGACGTTGTAATAAGTCATCATAGAATAAGTGAACCTCCTCCAATTAGCCCCAATACATTCATATATCCAAATCATATGTTTCTGTCTCAATAATGACTATATTGACCTTTATGTACACATATTCTCACTCATTACACATGTGGGTCATTTATTAGGCCAAGCCCTATTACAAATATATTTATCTCATTACATATATGTTTAGCCCCATATATGCCCATGTTAGGGTCATAACACTAAATAATCCTAGAATCATTCTTGGGCCTATTCTAATGCGTAAGAGGTGGCTTGAAACTTCAACATTGAAGATGCAAATCACAACTACTCCTTTACGCAAAGACACCCAAAATGGAAAAGTAATTCATCTTGCAAATGGAAATTAGAAACTAGTTTACCTCCAAGAAAGGCATGGCATGTGTAAGCGAAATCAACGCCACTAGCATAGAGTTGAAGCCAATCAATAGTCTCATGTCAATAGGAGTTGAAGACTCTAACTAGCATTTTAATTGGAGGGTGGCTCAAACAATATGTACATTAATCAATATATCCTTTCTTATTTTGAATGTTGAGGTGGATTTTCTTAAGTTAAGTAGATCATCTCTAATGGTGATCATTTTGTAGCTTTCCATGGGCCTACATGATATAAAGGGGCAACAAATTTGTATGGATAATAGTCTCCTTTACCAAAGTATAGTAAGTTACATTGTCAACAAGCTTCATTAATGGAGTAGATCTCCTTATAATAAGTTGGGTATTACTTACCATGTCATTGAGAGTCTTGCTACGGTAGGTAATTGGGTGTCCACACTAAATGAGAACAACATCAATCACATACATTGAGGCATTTGTCTCATTCTCAAATAGGTGTTGCAAATTAATAAGACTAAGAACTAGTTATGCACAAAGTCATTGCTTCAAATCTTCTAATACTTCATATTGGGCTACAATCCAAGTAAACTTGTCTTTGATTCTTGCTCTTGTTTTCTGTTCAAGGACCATTAGATGTGGAAGAACCCAACATGATCCTATTGTACAAATTATTAAGGTCCAATAAATTTTGAAGCTTTGTGATTGTTTCTTGGCTATCCAATCTCGAATTACTTGGAACCACATGTACACCATCATGATCCAGAGTGTTTGGCAAACACTAGATTCACTACACATCAAAAGAACACTTCTTTAAATTTGCATACACTTATGGTAGAATAGATTATCAAGAACTTGTCGAACATTCCCCAAGGGATCCTCCCATGTTTTTTAAAGATGAGGATATCGTCCAAGTGGAAAAGTATAAAGGAATCAATGAAAGGTTATACATTATCATCGATAATCCTCATGGACATTGTGTGGGTATTCATTAAGCGAGAAATACATAACTAACCATTCAAATGAACCTTCCTTGGAGTCAATGGGTTTGATTGGAAGCTAGTGGTACCTTAAATTGAGATCAATTTTGCCAAATAATCTTACCTATCAAAGATGATATAACAAGTCTTCAATCTAAGGAATAAAGTACATGTTTCTAACCATAATCTTGATAGGGCCATTGTATTCCATACATGGTTATCATAAACCATCCTTATTTTGAAACAAAATGATCGTACCTCTATAGGGTGAAGCGCTTGGTCAAATGTGGCATTTCTTGTTTAGCTCTTGAATTTGCAACTTAATCTCATCATTTCCCAAAGTATAGAACCTATACACTAAGTTGATGGACAAAGGGGTGCCTAATGTTAAAACAATTGGATGCTCCACCTAACAATGTAATGGTGCTCATGAATGGGACAACACGATGTTATAGTATTTTGTGACTAGTTGTTCTACTTTTATTGGTTGCTATATGGGGACCCTTGCAGAAGTTTGGGAAATTGTAATACTCTTCCTTTCTCCATGGGAAATCACCATAGAGAACATGAACTTCCCAATTTTGGCAACCAACTTTCTATATTTTTTAGATTTGATCGAAGATATAGGTGGGAAACCTTTAAATTTTTAATGAATTTTAAATGCCATTAAAATATGATTTTAACTTAACAACAATGACTCGTGTATATCTCTAATAATTTACAATCATCCATTATGGAAGCATGTAACACACATCAAGTATCGTTCATGGTAACCTCCATGCATCCAACCATTCAGCTATTTATCTATCACCTAAGATATCGTTGTCTAAATTCAACTAGCTAATAATTTCTATTGCTCGATTTTGCACTACCCATATCTCATTTCTACAGCTCGACTATGCATTGCTAGTAGGCTATGCACTATTTGTGCTATCCCTAAATCCCAAATTTAAGCCCTTGGTTAACACATGTGATGAAGGAAATTCTCCCTAGGGTAATACCATATAGACCAAGGTAAGACTAGATGGACCCAAGCTATCCAACTTCACAAAATATATTTCATATTTTCCTACTTTGAAAAATATTAATGTTATTTGTGTTATAACGCTTGTTGTTGTTGTTGTTTCCACAATATATTCATTATTCCTGAAATTTGAAATCATGAATGAATAATTTTAAAAACAACTTACGTGCACTTGCATATTTTGTTGATTCATGCATTTGAATACAAAGTAACTCATTATTATGTAGATAACATCAAGATTGGGGCTTCTACAAGGTGGTACCATGCTTGGGCCTTCCAAGCCATTATCTCCATGTGTTGTTATCCACCCATTCATCCTCCATTGCAACGACTCAGGGATAAATACATCCATCCTCAATTCCAATGACTTAGTGCTAATTATAATGAAAAAATTTGTGCCATTGACCATATTATCTTAATGGATTGTTCACCTTCTCATATATTCAATGGCATTTGGGGTGAGTCTATTTGAAGTGGACTCAATCTATCCTTGTATGTATTACCTCAAAGCTAGATTGCATGCATGCACATGTGGGTACCAAACACTAATAACTAGAGTTGGCACCCTCCTACTAGCCATATTTTATATGGATGTTGTCGTGGAAATCCCTGACCAGGTTGCTCTCATATTTTACATTTTTAATATTGTCTAGCCTACAACAATANGCCCCCTCCTACTAGCCATATTTTATATGGATGTTGTCGTGGAAATCCCTGACCAGGTTGCTCTCATATTTTACATTTTTAATATTGTCTAGCCTACAACAATACAAATATTTATCGAAATCATATAATTCTAACCCTATTAAATCAATTGAATTTTAATATTAAACTAAAAATTTGAATTCAAGGCAGATAGTATTCAAAAGTTAGGTGAACCATTAACCAAATTCAATTCAACGACTACTCAAACAATGGAAGCAAATTTTGAACGTGTGCAATATATGAAACAAACACGAGGAGAACTTGGACATATGATTGAGATTGGTTGAATGAACAACAACCAATTTAGAACTGGCCAAATATGCATTCATTGCACCGAACATCTTTATTCATGAGTTATAATAGAGTTGTCATGAAAGCAATTAACAATGTAGTCTACAAAAGGATCTTCTTCCAAGTTCAATTTGATGCCCAACTTCTCTAGGTAGACACACAAATAATAGGAGGACTATCCCATGAGAGAGACCATCCCATTATGCCACACAAAACTTGATTAGAGATTGTACATGATGTGAGTAAATCAACACGTGATGCCACGTGTGGCTTGGTTATAAAGCACACACATTTGTATGGTTGGACTTTGTTTCCAGTCAATGCAATATTAACCATGGATTGAACCTCTAAACTCATAATACCTAGTAGATTATCAATAAGTACTAAGACCCAGAGATTGCACAAGATCATATTATGGACCATATCAATGCAGGGAACAATGTTTAAATGAATAATATTTATGACAACTGCAAGTACAATGGAGGGGATTATTAAAGTTATTACAACCAAACACACACTTGGACATTTAGACAAGCTAGATTTTACATCCCAACAATTTCAGATCATTCATACCAAGAAGATTTTGCATACCAACAATGTAAGGTGTCTAATGGCTAATTAAGAAAGAAATCTCTTGGCACGTTCAAGCATCATGAACAATGACATCTAGTATATGGAAATTTGAAATGCTTCGAATCAAACTAATAAAACTATCATTGTAAAAATCAAAATTTAGTTCCTTAATTTGATGCTAAACTCCACCATTAAAGTTTTAGGGTTTAAAAATCAAAACTTTGAAATGCATGAGGATGGCATTTGTCTTTATTTAGAATCTGGTTGCTTAATCTGATGCAACAAAAAAATCTTAAGGTTTAAGAGTCAAACCTATAAAATTCTCCATTACTACATTGTTTTTGGACCATCCTCCCAGGGTCAACTTATTGCCTAATGGATGGTTTATTTTAATACTTATGAAGGAAGAGGACCTCATCAAGGTCCTATTACACCATTGGGTTATAAGTTCCGTGTAATGTCCCCATTCAAATAATTGCATAGAAGGAAAATTCCATCAATCCTACTAGTTCCCTAGGTTGGGTGTAAACATTGGGAAGTTAATAAGGAAGCTAATAAATGGTGTTTAGACATTAGAAGGAATAAATATTTATTTAATGGAGTTAATTAAATGAATGCAAGTGAAAAATGAAATGGCTATGGAGAATGGGGCCACATGGAGACTATGGGGCTCACTCAAGCTAGAATTCCTATGTTAAATGACATCCTCCTCTTGCAATCTAGAATCTATGGGAGGCCTAATGTTTTGGGATGGATTATAAGGTTAATATACTTTTCTACATACTTCATACGTCCATTTTTTACCTTGAAATTCCCCTAATTTGAAGGAAATTTTAGGGTCGAAAAATTTAACGATCAAAACTATTAGTTATGGAAGATGCAAATGGAGGACTATACCAGAAGGATCTATACCTACCGTTGGGAAGAAAAACAAAAAAATTGGATATTATGAAGGCTGAAGAATCAGAGGTTCTTGATAGAAAGGCACCGGGAACAATACGGTTGTGCCTAGCTTTGTCGATGACTTTCAATATTTCGAAAAAAAGACAAAGAAGAAAGGAGATAGGAAATAAGAGGCTACTCATGAAGGAAATGTAGCAGGTGATGTGTTACAATATGCTTTGATTCTTGCATTAGATAATACTAGTGATTACTGGGTAGTAGATTCAGGGGCTTCATGTCATGCTACACCCCATACGAAATTCTTTCATGATTATGTTCTAGGTGATTTTGGACATGTTTTACTGGGGGATGATGAACCATGTAAAATTGTTGGAATGGGTAAGGTATGAATTAAATTAAATAATGGAAATGAATGGAAGCTAAAAGATGTAAGGCATATTCTTGCAATAAAAATAAATCTGATCTCAACTAGGTAGTTGGGAGATAGCGATTCTTTGTCTATGTTTGAAAAAACGTGGTGGAAGGTCACTAAAGGAGCACTGGTAATAGAAAAATGAGATATGATAGATACATTCCATAACACTGATTATTTTATTTCTGTAGCTTCCACTGAAACATGTGCAACGTTGTGGCATCATAGGCTAGGCCGCATGAGTGAGAAGGGGATGTTGATTCTCCACTAAAGGAAATTGCTTCCATATGTGAAGTAGGTAAGTTTGGAATTCTGCGAGAACTGTGTTTATGGAAAACAAAAGAGAGTCAGATTTCTCAGGGTTGGGAAACAAAAGAAGGGTGAAAAGTTAGAGCTTGTGCATACATATGTATGAGGACCGACTCAGGTACAATTTCTTAGTGTCTCTCATCATTATGTTACTTTCATTGATGATGCAACTAGAAAAACTAGGATTTATTGCATCAGACATAAATATGATGTGTTTGCTACTTTTAAGAAGTATAAAGCTTTGGTTGAAAATGAGATAGGGAAAATGTTGAAATGTCTCAGGTATGATAATGAATTTGAATATTGCAGCAAGGACCTTGATAGCTACTGTTCATATAATAGGATTTGCAGAGAGAAGACAGTCCCAGGAACACGAGAAGAAAATTACGTGTTAGAAAGGATGAATAGGACGATCATGGAGCGTGCAAGATGTATGAGATTGCATGTAGGGTTTCCCTTATAGTTTTGGGATGATGTTGTAGAAATTGATGTTTATTTAATAAACAAAGGGCGTTCAATCATTTTGGATGGTGGAATTCCAAAGGAGGAATGGATAGGTAAAAAGGTAAACTACTCATTTCTCAAAACTTTTGGTTGTGAAGTATTTGTCCATATTGATAAAAAAAATAGAACAAAGCTTGAGGCTAAATCCATGAAATGTACCTTTATTGGATATGAGGTTGATGATTTTGGTTATCGCTTATGGGATTATGAAAATCACAAAATCATTACGAGTAGAGATGTAGTATTCAATTAAAAGGTTATGTACAAATATCGGTTGTAGGGAAAGAAAGAGGAAAAGGAAAACACAGAGTACATAGTGCTTGATGAAATCAAAGAAAATAAGGTTCCAGATGTACCAAAAAATCAAGAACAACAACAACAGGTACCTCAAACTCCTGCAAATGTAAGAAGATATACCAGGTTAAGTAGACCCCCTGAACAATTCTCTCCTTCATTGTATTATTTATTGATGACTGATTCTGGTGAACCAAAATGTTATGAAGAGGCAATGTAGGTGGAAACTAGAAAGAAGTGGGAGCAAGGCATAAACGAGAAGATGGACTCATTGATAAGAAACCGGACTTGAGATTTGGTTGAGTTGCCTGTAGGAAAAAGAGCATTACAAAATAAATGGGTTTACAGGTTGAAGGAAGAAGATGGAGGCACGAAGTAGTACAAGGACATACTTGTTGTGAAGGGGTTTGGACAAAAGAAAGGTATAGACTTTGATGAAATATTTTCTCCTGTTGTTAAAATGACTTCAATTAGTATTTTAAGGCTGGTGGCAATAGAAGATTTGCATCTTGAATAGTTAGTTGTAAAAACAACCTTTCTCCATGGGGATTTGGAGGAAGAGATTTATATGCAATAACCACATGGGTATGAGGTCAAAGGGAAAGGGAATTTGGTTTGCATGTTGAAGAAGAGCTTGTATGGCTTGAAGCAAGCTCCATGACAGTGGTATTTAAAATTTGATAAGTTTATGACATAACATGGTTAATAGTAGATGTCATTCTGACCATTGTGTTTATTTCAAGAGGCTAGATAATGGAATATATATGATCTTGTTATTGTATGTGGATGACATGCTTGTTGTAGGGTCTAACATGGATGATATAAATGTGCTAAAAAGGAAACTAGATAAATCATTTGTGATGAAGGATTTGAGTGCTGCAAAGCAAATCCTTGGTATGAGAATAACAAGAGACAGGAAAAATCACAAATTGACATTGTCTCAAGGTGAGTACATAGAAAATGTGTTGGAGAGGTTTAAAATGAAGAATGCAAAACCACTTAGTACACCTTTGGCTAGCCATTTCAAACTAAGTAATGATATGTGTCCCAAGACACAAGAGGCGATAGAAAACATGTCCAAGGTTCCATATTCATCAACAGTTGGCAGCTTGATGGATGGCATGGTGTGCACAAGACTAGATACCACACATGCAGTGGGAGTTGTGAGCAGGTATATGAACAATCTAGGTAAAGAGCATTGGAAAGCAGTGCAATGGATTCTTAGGTATTTGAGAGGTACCACTTCTCATGCATTATGTTTTGGAGGTTCATACATTGTTCTACAGGGATATGTTGATGCAGATATGGTAGGTGATAAATACAACAGGAGGAGCACCACATGGCATGTTTTTACTATATGTGGAACAATAGTAAGTTGGATTTTTTAAACCGCAAAAGGTTATTGCACTTTGAACAATGGAAGTAGAGTATGTTGCTACTACAGAGGCTATCAAAGAGATGATTTGATTTCAGAGGTTCATGGAGGAATTGGGTAAGAAGAATGAGAATAACAGGTTGTGTAGTGACTGTCAGAGTGTCATTCATCTTGAAAAGAACTTATCATTCCATTCGAAGACTAAACATATAAATATCAAGTACCATTTCATAAGATATGATCTGGAAGATGTGTCTGTTAAAGTTGGAAAAGATACATACTAGCCAGAATCCTGCAGACATGTTGACAAAGGTAGTAACCATAGAGAAACTGAGTTCCTGATCAATTTCAGTTGGCCTTCAAGGTTTAAAGTGAAGAAGAGAAATTTGCTAAGTCCAAGGTTCAAATGTCACATACCTCAAAAATCCATAATTTGTTTTTGATATAACATATATCTGTAGACACATCATTTATGTTCCTATATGATGCTAAAATACACATGTTATAGTTTTGTTCAGTTGCTTAAACAAACTTTACTGCTACATGACAGGTTGTGCAATGTGGATGTTTTCTAAGGGAACATAATCGTTGGGTTGTCATCCAACCTGCAGGTGATGTTTTTGTATTATCTTGTTTTTGCTATTTAAGCGTGCTCAGCCCTAAGGCTAAGTTTGGGTCTTTGTTGTAACAATACCCTAAGAGCACATGAAAAAAATAGGGGAGACCATGTGTATGGTCTTGACCCCATGAACCTTTGATGTAATAAGCATATGGGACTCAAGGTATAACCTTAGTCCTTAACGCTATGTTTAGATGTAAAGAGGGATCCACGGTCTAGCCTTGGTCCTCATGCACATATATTAATACATTTGACCTTTGATTTGCAAGTGTAATGTATACAAGCCACGATATGTTTTTCCCTATGGTTGGGTCTTGGTATAAAGGTTATGATTCACAGTTTTAAAGTAGCAATGTTTTAAATGTTAATTGTTTAAGAGTTATAGGTATTCACCATAGTTTAACCTTGGCCCAAAAAGCAATGATCAGAGGCCATGATTACTATCGTTTGTGACATATGATGGTGATAAATTCTGGTACTTTGGTTGACTTAAGGGTTTAATGTGATACCCTGGCTGCGAGTTGACAACGCAACCATGCTTTTATTGTTGTCCCGAGAGTGCACCTCGGTCAACCACCTGTACCATGCGATTACTAGGGTTACGAAAAGGGTTAATTGTTGTTGATTGTCTGAAATCTTCATTTGTTTGGTTGTTTGGTCTGTAAACAAAGAGAGACGAGGCTATGTTCTGTTAATGGTGTTTGTGATGGGGTTTGGGTGTGAAATCTTACTCGTGGTTTTAATGGCCTTCTTCCTAGATTCATTTCAAGGTGAACCTATAATTTCCACGACTCCAGTGGCCTCCTGTATGCTGCTTGTGCCTTCACCAGAACTCACCACCATCTCTAGATATGAAAGCAACCCTTTAATAAGTAAGGGGTTATTAGATTATCTCTATAAGATTTAGATAGTTAAATAGTTTAAAATTATTTCACTACAAATACTGATACTAGGTTGTTTGGATGCAGGAAGAGGAGGGATAAGGGAAACCCCGAAGGAGCTGACCCCTGGCCCTCTATGTAACTCGCCCAAGGTAAGAACTATGAAGTTTTAAATTACTTGCTTACAATATTTCATCCATTTTAACTGAAGGCCACAGAGTCACCTCCTCCTTGGCCCGCGTCTTAGAATGCCTAGTTAAACTGATGCACAAAACCCTTACACTATTCTTTTTCATTAAAAAACCCACCCACAGTTGCTAATTGTTTTGTGGTTTAATGCATGTAGCTTTATGATTGGGAAAAAGGGTTGAGAGGGAAAGATCAGCTACAACTTCGTGCAAGTTAAGTTTTAATGGTTTTTGTTTTAAACCCTTAGGGTTTAAGCACTGCTTGATAGAGGCTTATGGCCACTTTGTTCTCGCATCCATTTGGTTTGTTGGTTAAGAGAGTTATAGCTTGGTTTTAGGGTTTAAAAAAAGGTTTTAGTGGAAGCCATAGTAGATGGTCTTACCACCACCTGTAACTTTAATAACTTTGATGGATTTTTTTTTGTTTAAACCTAAATGTGGATGGCATCGAATGGTCTTACAACCACATTCTTGTGAATCATGGTTTTTAGCGTTTGATCTTGTTTAAAGTTTTAATTCTTATTCGACCCATAGGGTCTTTGCGATTTTCGTGGAATTGTTCTTCGATTTATCTGTCCTGAATTTATTCAATAATTAAACTTGTATGTTCATGGTTTTAAGCAATGGTTGCCATCCTTCAATGGTCTTACTACCATGCGTTAGTTTTGAAAGATTCACTGTTTTAGAGAAATATTTGGATGGTTTACATGGGAAATATGTAGCAATGAATATAATGTTTCCTCGGGTTAATTACCCGTATGTTTAGATTAGCCAATGCGATTTTTGGATAGATCTTTAACTAAAGCTAACCGTAAATTTTTATTTTGATAAATAAATAAACACTTTTGTTAATTATGTGTGTAAGTGATGGTTTCCATCCTTTGATGGGATTACAACCATTCTTGGAACTGGGGAGATTCACTGTTGCGATTAAATGGGTGTTTGATTAGCAAATTGTAGTGTTGATTTACTTTCTTACCTTGATTCTGATTGTTTGACTGTTAGTTTTAATGATTAGATTGGATATTTGCGAATATGTATTTGATTTTTTTGATATGTTGTGAATATCATACTAGTATGAATGGTTATGTTGTATATGTATGTATTTGATGATTTCTCGTTTGTATATATATATATATATATATATATATATATATATATATATAATTAAGGTATTTATAGTGATCACGCTGGATCCTAATCTATCATTCTGTATTTGTAAAATTGGATTTGTAACAGAGTTCTTTTAATATAATGCATAAATATAAAAATTTCTAAGGCCTTTCGGCTCTCTACTAGATTCGAAAATAGGTGTGTATTAATTTAAAACAGTAAATTTATCCCTCGATTAAGATTTGGGTAAATAGTTTAGCAGTAAAATTTATAGACATTTAAAATAATTAAAAGGAACTAGTGTTGAGATTTGAAACCATAGTAGAACAAGAATAACTAGATTTAAAGTGATTACGCTAAAAAATTACTAATTATTATAATAGTACCCATTACTACCAATCTTTGATTCAAGTATGGATGCCCGATCTGAGATGCATAAATAATTAATGCAACATTTTACATGCACGGTTAAAATACATAAACACAGATCTAGATTTGGTAACATAATAGATTCCTATAAAAATGCATAAACCATTTATTCCTAAAGAACATAACTACAATTCAAAGTTAAAATAAGCGTCATACTGTAACTAGGTTTAATAATAAGAAACATAATAATAATCTGGAACCACTGTTGGAAAAATATAGATGGAATAGTCGTTCCTCCCAACCAACTCCTAAAGCATCCAAATCACTTGCTTCAGAACCCCCGAGCATGTTCGGTGAACCACAAGAGCAAAATCCACTTAATGCACTATCTCTTGCATTATCAGATTCAATTGGCCACGTCTAAACGCTAGCCTCTTGCTTGCTAATGGATATACTATTATATAATATTTTTCCTAGGACTTTGTCATTTATGAGTCTCCTGCTCTTTAGCACTCAACAAAAAGTTGTGACCTGATTTTGGGGAATATGCCTATTGCACCGTGAGTTCTCACTTAGCAGCTACAACCACTTGTCTTTTCCTCTTATGGGTCAGAAAACACTCTTCAACAACTATTTCATTTATGTCCCCTTCAATACCTTTTATTAATAAAATAATAATTCATTACATTTGTTTTATTTTGACTTTCTGTCAAAAATATTTAAAATAATAAGATAAAATATTCTAGCATAATTTAACAATAAATTATTAAATCTTGGTGTATTACATCAAAGAATAGCCCAACAAGTGCAGTGACGGTGGAGTTGTTGTGATCAGTCTCTAAGTTGGAGATTGTTGGTTGTGGAGCCTGATCTTTTTGATTCAGAGGTTTTATTGTTCAACCATGTTTGTACCCTAGTTTTAGAGTACACTCGTCCCAGCAGGAGGGTGCAAAGCCCTCAAAAGTAATTTGTTGGGATGTTTGTTGGCCAACAGTTTGCGTTCCCATGGTAATTCCCCTATAAAAGGAAAGCATTGTAATACGATTGTGTATGGCATTGTAACATTGTAAAAACAATCTCTATGATTGTGTGAGTGAGTCTATGAGAGAGTGAAGAGGAAGTGAAGCGGGGTCGCCACAGGTTGTATCATTTCATTTTGTTGGATGGTATAATAATAAATGACTGGCAATTTTAGTGTGGACGTACAAATCTTGGGTGAACCACGTTATATCTATGTCTCTCTTGTGTGTTTTAATATTTGGATCTTGTTTATTATTTATAGTTATTGCTTTGTGATCTCGTTTTTCTAACACCAAAGCACATATCAATTCCACCCATAGATCGAAGTAAAAAAAAACAAATCCCCCTCAAAATGACTTGGGCATTGACTATCCATAAATCCCAAGGATTGACATTAACAAGGTCAACCGTAGACATTAGTAACATTGAATGCCAATGATTGACCTTCACGACAATGTCACACACTACAACATTAGAAGGAATGTGAATTGCACCATCGTTCTCCTTCGACCACTACACAAAGATGAAAGACACTTCATATGTCACACTTAAAAAAAAAAGAGACATGTATTCATTCTTTGTCCCTTTTACATGTAAAACGGCAACCCTCAACCCTTGCACTCTCTCTACCAAATGAAAATACCAAGGTTGAGTGCCAATATAATTGGAGTAAAACTTTATAACTACCTAGCCCTTCATTGTTTTTCTTACATATGTATAGTTTCTTGTATGACAAATTAATTTATATTTCATTTTACTTGCAATTGATTACACAGGTTTCTATTTATTGCTTATTAGTACATGTACTAGAGTTTTATTTTAAATTCCATCAACAAATATGTCCTTTATAGTTGCAATAGACTTTATTTCCATACATAAACTTATATTATCAATATACACACAATATTCTCTCATTTTTGCAACATATCGAAGTTATCTTCAACATTTCATTTCCTTAACTTCGAAGATATACTAATACTTATATGTAAAAACAAAACAAAAAAACCAAGGGTTGCGAGCAGCAAAGTCCTTGCCTTAAAAAAAATAATAGAATAAAAATTTGAAAGAAAATTAAAAGCATAAAAATAAAAGACATATAAAGCAACAACCATACATGTTTATGTGACAATCATAGGATTTGAAATACAAGACATGTTACTAGGTCATATGTTGTTTGTAACCAACTAGATTTGAAGTCCAAGATTTTCTAACTCTTTCAAAAATATGTCCAGGTATATCACTATAAAAATGAATTTTCCTCTGCCGACATAGAAAAGATAGGTCAGTTCATATATGTTCTTTTCGCTATTCTGCCCATCTTCCATTCTGACAGAAAACTATTAAAAAATTATCCGTAAAAAACTAGTCTCAAATTAAAATTTCAATTTAGTCATTTCATAATGCAATTTTATATTATAATGATCACTCTAAATCCATTACAATAAATAAAACCACATTTTGAAAGTCTACAAAAAGTGATTTCGCCATTTTTGTAGCAAGATTCAAGGAGAGATGCCCAATGCGAGTGAGCCTGTGATACATCTGTTATTTCGTCATAGGTCTACAATACTTTTCAGTGAATTGAATTGACAAGCTTTGAATAACTGGGTGTGAATCTTCGTACATGTTTTAATAATAGAACAATTTGTTTTCTATTTTAGTTCTTCTCCACCACAGATTCACAATTGTCCATGATTCCAGCAAAATTGGAAGAGAAGGGAGTAAGTAGTTAACTAAATTAAATGAATACTAGGAAGGTAGATCAAAGTAAATGCCCAAGGAATATGCAATGAAGTCTAATCGAGCTAAAGAAGTGAATCAACAATGAGGGGCATCTTCTCTTGGTCTTGGATGCATTGTGACTGATAAGGTGGATGGGCACTATACATGAGAGCCCTTAGCACTGCAGAAAAAGTGGGAATATATGTCGTCTTATTGTTTGCCAATAACCACGTCAAACCCCATTAATTCACAATCTTTATTGTACATCCTTACGGTCCTGTTTGAGTAATGCTCATCCTTGCATTGAGTGCCCTTGACCTGCAAAACAATGCAAACTCTCTATGTAATGTAAAAAGACAATGCAACAAATCTTGAAGTTCGACATCGATACAAAGAACTCAACTCAACCATTCTTGAAACACTACAATCAAACTATCTTTGAAAATAAAAATACCAAGAATGAACCTCTAGTCATTGAGATTTGAACCTATAAGAATAGTTTTTTGTACTACCATAAAATTACCTTTTGCAAAGCCTTGACGCACTTTGTGCATCCCTGGTAAGAATGAGTGGAAGTTGAAGAGAGGTGTGGTGGGTGGAGATATTGAAGGCATTATTCAAATAATAGTAGTAATAGACAACCATGTTTTTATAATCATGTGGTAATCATATATGACAAGCTTTTGAAGAATCATGCCACAAATAATTGATGAGATCTTTTCTAAAAAAAAGTATGGCATTTGTTTCCAATATGAAGGGTGAGATTTGTTTTCAATAACAAGTTTGAGATTTGTTTCCAATAAGAAGGATGAGATTTGTTTTCAATAATAAGTTTGAGATTTGTTTCCAATAAGAATATGGAACAAAATTAGGTAAAAAGCAAAAAACTAAAACTTTCTACCTTAACTTAGGAAGAATGAGATTTGTTTTCAATATGAAGTTTGGGATTTGTTTCCAATAGGAAATTGGAACAAAATTAAGTAAAAAACAAAAAATGAAACTTTCCTCTCAACATATGGAAATTTGCATTTTATTTTATTTAGTTTCCCTCTATTTATTTAATCTTTATTTTTATGATATATCACCAAACAGCGTTTGAAAAAATTCCAATAGAAATTAAAATAAATGAGTAAAATATAAAAAATATGGAAGGTGTAACATGGAACAAAATTTGAAATTTGTTTCCAATGGGAATATGGAACAAAATTAAGTAAAAAAACAAAAAAAGAAGCTTTACTCTTAACTTATGGAAGTTTGCATGCATTTTATTTATTTTCCTTCTATTTATTTAATCTTTATTTTTATGATATAGCACCAATAAACTTTAGAAAAAATTCTAAGAAAAATTAAAATAAATAAGATACACTTTAAACATTTCAAAAGATTAAATATATTTACATAAAAAAATAAAAATGAAAACAATAGTCTCTAAGTATAGAGACTAACAAAGTTTAGTTAAAATAAAAAACAATTAATCAACAATAAAATTAACCATTCAACAAAAATTAAATAAGTGTCACAGATGTTAACTTTTTTTGACCTCTGTTTCCATCTAGTTTTTATCATTTTTTGCTATGGATCTTCAAAAACATTCAAAAACACTACTTACTTACAAAGTGTGTTTGTTGAGGGTTTCCCTGGCACCTGATTTCATTTATGAGTTTAAAATCACCCAACAAACAACAAAAATTACAAATTTTGTAGATTAAATTCACCGGATTCCAACAAAAAAAAATCAGCCTAAAAATAAAAAAAATCCCTCGTTACACAACTCCATAACAATTTCTTTTATGTAATAGTGAGAATGCTATTTGAGATTTCAAAATTCATATGTGAGACGACGACAACAACAAAAATTAAAAAATCCACCGAAAAGTCCGTGAGTCTCTAATGTTTCATTGAATGTCGGCGCGCGTGCATCGAGTGATATACATACCACGTATCATTCATACGTTCGGAATATATATATATATACTATTTTTTGTTTTATTGATAATCGTGACTTTTTTTTTACCACGTGTCATTCATACGTTCGGAATATATATATATACTATTTTTTGTTTTATTGATAATCGTGGCTTAAAAAAGTGTAAACTTTGTTTCTGGTACCAAGTTAGGTACCTTTTCCAACTAGAGAGTTGGAGTGAATCACCACCTCTTGGTTTTTGTGTTTTACAGGTTAGCTGGTTACATGGGACCATTTTAGTTGAGACTAATTATTGCCTCATTTTATTTGGGACCATTCTAGATTTTACGTGTTATGAGGTTACATGGGACCATTTTAGGTGAGACTAATAATAACCCCACCTCTCCTCTTTTTAGTTGGGACCATTTAGGATCCAATGAACGACCATCAAGTACACGTGTTGATTCGTTGTGTTGTTCCATCAAGTACACGTGTTGATTCGCTGTGTTGTTCATATCCATGCAATTATGGTCATAATTTAATAAAGATGGTGGATTTGGTTGTTTTATTCTATGGGTCACGTTTGGTAGGCCTCGACTACATAGAATTATTATTAAAATATTTAAGAAATAAAAAACCAAAACTAATTATAGAATAACTATTTTTTTTTGTTGAAAAATTCATTCCTTGTTATTCATTGAATCAAAGGAACCTTTTACATTTTCAGTTATATCAGAAATGTCCCAAGTGACAGCACAATAAATAACAAGTGATATATACCAATACAACAAACATACTTCCAAAACAAAACAGAAAAACGCAGAAATACAGGGTACCCAAAGCACCTGGGAATTATTATATAATAACTAGTAATTGTACCTAGGGGTGCAATAAAAGAACTACTTGTTGCAAGGTAAGCAAGGAGATATGGACATATACAACAATAAATACAATTTGAAGTGTTGATACAATATTTTAATGACATTATATTCTTCACATAATTGGCTATTACATTATCCGCATTTCAAAATGTAAAAGAAAAAAACTATAGAAATGAGGCAGGGGATGAACTTCATAATGCCTGTGACATATGATTGGAGATTGATGTCATTGAGGATGAAGATGTAGAATTAAAGACAACCATTTTGTCTTGAAGTAATTTGATTTCTTATACATGAACAACATTCAAATGTAGTATGGATATGTATATTTAAATCCATAACATTTGGTAGCTAGGCGTCTGCGGTATTGAAAGAGGAAATCCATAACATTTGGCAGCTAGGCATCTGCGATATTGAAAGAGGAAATCCATAACATGTACTGTCTTTTAACAAATTGATATTTAACTAGCAATTGTACCTAGGGGTGCAATAAAAGAACGCCGTGTTGTAAGCTAAGCAAGGAGATGTGGACATATACAACAAGAAAGACAATTTGAAGTGTTGAACCACAAATTTTAGTAAATAAAATCTTATGGTTGATACAATAATTTAAAACATTATATTCTTCACATAATTGGCCATTACATTATCGGAATTTCAAAAGTAATCATGAAAATCACCCATTGAGTTCTCTTTGACCTCGATATGAGACCTTATTTTTTAAAAACTTCTAGTAAAAATAATGAAGTCTACATATAAAAATAATGAAGTCTACAAGTAAAAAAATCGATTTGAAACTCATAGAAGAGGGTTACCATGAGGCATATTATGTGAATAATTAATTACCATGTGAAACTATAACCCAGGGAGAGCCAAGTGGTGGCTAGTCTAATATCACAAAACTCTAAACTATCAAGCATTGAACAACACATTGTAACTATCCCTTAAGCATGGACTAAGTTGCTTTGCAACTATTATCTTTTTTTTTAAATATTTTTGAAACATATTTCTCTGTCATAACACATTTATTGATGAAAAAATATGTGATAACGTCATTGTCTGGTGGAGTTTGGGATGGGTTTTTTGTTTCGGTGCAGAATTTGGCGATTTTTATTTTGGGTTTTTCATTTTGACGAACCAACAAAATTGGAATGGATACGCAAGTGGATGATTATGGGATCGATCTTTTCCACATAAGTTGAATAGACATTATCTTTACAAGGATGAAATAACATATCTAAGTGTACCTCTGTTGATATAAAGAAGCCCAAAATATTTAAAAAATTACCTGGAAGTAGCTAGAGGAGTGAGTGACTAGATGAATATTATCATAGATTATTGAGAGGCCAAAATTAGAAGAGGT
>LPNX010991916.1:686526-808699 GCA_001517045.1 Pseudotsuga menziesii
ATTGTACCTTTTACATTTAAATATGCATCTTAAATTTTAGTTCATGGCATCCGCATATTGATAATTTGTTTATGTTTTGTGTAGAAATAGGAGAGAAACCTAGATTACTGATACTTTATGCTTTCCAAACTGGCAATGCGCAAGATGTTGTGTTCTCATGATAGCCCAAAATTTTGCAATTGTAAAACGCACAACGATCCCCTGAAACCCTCAATGGTACAACTTGATCATCCTCACCAGGTTGGCCCATACCAAATGAATTCTGCGTTTGAACTCTATTTTATAAACCATCTCATCTCATCTAATCATGATATTATAATTTGATCGAGACCATCTCCTCTCACTGGTGTGGAAGAGGGTTCATAGCATTTAATCCTTTTTGTATGCAACTGGCCAGCTTCCGTTACTGTCCCTACCACCAACAGGAAATAGGTGGGCGATGAGTGATAGATGTTGGATGAGTCAAGTGATAGGTGTTGGATGAGTCCTAAAGTTGCCAAGATAGACACTCACAATATTGTAAATTGATTTCACCAGTTCAATAAAAGTGTATGTATTATTCTATAATATTTCAGTGCAGTGAACTATTCACTTCAAATTGATATATGAAATGCAATATTTCAATGCAGTGAATTGTTCAATTCGAATAAAAGTGATATGAAAATCATTCTTTTCAATAATTAAGGAATATTACAGAATCAGAACAGAAAATAAATAAGTTTTGGTTATTCAAAATAAGACATAGAAAGTATTATAAAGTAATACGAAAAAAGAAGCAAAACTAAATAAAATGTCATGTTACTCTAATTGAGTAGTCAAATGAATTTACAAGTATAACTACCTTGGGGTGCTTCATATATTGTACAGGATGAACAATAGTTGCATTAGAGAGAAGAATATTGGGCTAAAAAACAAATAATCAGGTTCAAAAGAGTTATGTTTATGATCCCTTTAAATTTTCTTCAAGACTTTAAAGTTTATGGATAGAGAGTTGTTAAATACAAATTTTCCAGATTCAGTATTGATTGATTCAAAAGAGTTATGTTTATGATCCCTTTAAATTTTCTTCAAGACTTTAAAGTTTATGGATAGAGGGTTGTTAAATACAATTTTTCCAGATTCAGTATTGATTGTCCATGTCACATGATCACTGACAATCCCTAAAAAAGGATACCTTGTGATTAATACAGAACCTCAAAAGTTGTTTCCTGCCCTGCAATTTCCTGATTAGGAAAGCAGAATGCAATAGGATAATCTGTCTAATGAATATTCACAGGATACATAGGCTTTACCCAAAGAAGACTGATTGCCCCTTAAAATGTCCATTGTAGATCCCTTCTTCCTTGTTTCCAATTGAAGCGATTTTCCAATCTCTATTTTCACAGACTTCGGATATGGATGGCACTATCCCTATTTAGAATGTTCCTACTCACTTAAACTTTTACCACTATCAAACCACTTAACTAACTGTGCCTTATCGCTATGCCCCTCACTTGTTGTGTGCACAGTGCTTCAGGCATGAAAGAATAAATGCTTATGCGAGTGAATGAGTGTTATGGTGTCCCTCCTTTTGCTTCGTCTTGACGGGTAGTGAAGTTCACAGCCTCATTCATTCTCTAGATGTCCCAAGCATCAATGTGAATATCACTATTACTATTATTATAGGGTTACCTACTCAATTTCTATTTTCAAATATAGAAACTAAAATAATCGATTTCTAGATGGCTTAAAAAGATAATATGTAAATTATGACTATAGGGATGTTTTTAATTATCAAACATTTCACAGACCCATCACACCATGATTTTGCATGCCTCCAGTTGTCCATGCAAACCCGTTCCATTTTTTTTGGTATTTAAAAAAAAGATTTTGCATGCCAATCTGGGAGGCACTTGTCAATGGACATGAATATTCCAGGAAAATAAACTGGCTTATCTCACACAAGTGGTTGGATGCATGAGATTATATTTGGTGTGGGGACACACAACATTCAATTGATATTGGTTATGGTTCCAACTTGCCTCGTTATGTTTCCAATCCGCCACGCGCCCAGAGACATGCAAATTTCACTATCCTATGCAGAGTCTAATAATGCCTTGACGTCCCATTACTGGAATTGCTGAGATTTGGGATCGAATTGATTGCAGAGGTAGTGGGAGTCCCAAAAAATGATAAAGTAGTTGAAGAAATATTTTTCCTACAAAAAAAATTTGTTGATCTGTTTACCATTTGAGATTGATGCCATTCCTGAAACAAGAGAGAAGTATTGTGAGTATGATTATTGTAGTTAGCATGAGGAGTATGGTGTAATTTCATTTTCCTAAAAAGGTGGAAAGGGAAGAGGAGAACATCACTCCTGAACAAATACTCAAATTTGAAGTAAGAGAAAGTCTCTTCAGGGTGGTTGGCTCTTCACAGGTTACAGGGTTCGACAGGTCCGGGGTGCAAGAAAGTCGAAGAACCGGAGAAAGTGTATTTGAAACAGAGTGAGAGATTGTGTGTTGTTGGCCTACTATGGCTGAACTAACTGAACAAGAGACACCAGTCATCCATGGGGTTGAAACCTACGAGAGTTTGAGCTCTTTGCTTTGCAATTATCAACGTGATTTCTTGATCAGAAACGATGGACAGAAGGTATGGTTTTATTTTTATTTTTATATTCCAATTGTGGTTTCGTTCATTCTGGTTGAAAATTGCATTCATGAATGGAATCCAATGTAATCAACAGGTGAGCGTTAAAGAATTGGCAGGGAAATATGTAGCTCTGTACTTTTCTGCCCATTGGTGCCCTTCGTGTATATATTTCATCCCCATTTTGACTGAAATCTATAAAAAGTTATTGGAGAAGGGGGACTTTGAGATCGTTTTCATTTCTGCAGATCATGATGAGAAGTCATTCGAGGAATATCACCACACAATGCCATGGCTTGCCCTGCCATTCTCAGATGAAAATACAAGGAAGAAACTTAATCAAGCCTTTCAAGTCGATGGCATTCCGTGCTTGGTATTTTTAGACAAGGAGGGAAAAGCTATAATCACTGAAGGTGTAGAGATCATTAAAGAATATGGTGTTGAGGGATATCCATTCACTGCAGAGAGAATTGATGAGCTGAGGGCTAGAGAGGAGGCCCTAAGGGCTGCACAGACTGTAGAGTCTCTTCTGTTGTTCGATGAACGAGATTTTGTCCTTGGCAATGGAGGAAGAAAGGTGAGTTCTTGCCCTTTATGCTTGTGTTTTACTCTGCCTCGAAATCTGGATATGGTTTCTTTTTATGAGAATGTAAGAAAGAAAGCATGTACTGAATTGGGCGATTTAATTTCCTGCAATTATTGGATTTTGTAAGGGTTTAGCAATAATAGGTGTAGAAATTTTATTCTATGATGGTCTCATTGCCAATTTGGGTTTTTCCAATAGGTTCCAATAGCGGAGCTTGTGGGGAAGACAGTGGGTCTATATTTCTCAGCCCACTGGTGTGGTCCCTGTGGGTCTATATTTCTCGTCCAGCCGACCAAAGCACTGTCCGTGTCCGACATGGCGTTACTGAAATGTATGTTATTGCCGGGCTCTCCAGATTATTGCAGAATGAGACTGGGAGGAACTATCGCAGAAAAGATAGTACCAGCCAGCCAGGATCCGCCATGGCTTTTGGTAATACATTTACACACAACACTTAACTTATAAATGAAAAGCTATTTGATTTTTCAATTTCTGCAAGTGTACCCAGACCGACTGACATTAGTTAATTTAAAGCACATATTTGGTTATATTATACCAGTGCCGAACTTGATGGCGTTCCAGATGTCAGGCTCCTTTTCCCTGGAGAGATCTATGCATTTGGCAGAACAACCTCCTTCAATATTAGCCACACCATTTTCACTCCAGCAGTGTTCATCATCTCTGATCAGGAACTTGTTATGGTCCGTTGACAGAGTGGTCTTACCAGTACCTGTGAAGAGAAATATTGAAGCCTCAGCAGTGAATGAAATTAGGATGAATATATTATATCCCTTAGGAAAAATAAACACATTGCGAATCTCACGAGATTTGCAGCTTGCGTGTTTGATTCACAATACTTGGCAATCCAAAAAATAAGGCGACATCCCCGTCCTTTCCCATATTGCAGCCAGAATGCAGGGAAAAAATTTGTTTATTTGGCATAAGATAGTGCATCACGTGGAAGAAACCCTTCTTCATTTCTCCCGCATATTGTGTAACGCGCTGCAGATGCAGGCAGGTAGATGGTAGGTGCATTTAAGGGAGCAGATAAGGTGCCAGTGAGGTAGATGCAGACAGGTAGATGGTAGGTTCATTTAAGGGAGAAAATAAGGTGTTAGTTTAAATGGCCATTGATAGAAATACAACAGAGTTTAAATGGCCATTGACAGAAATGCAGCAGATAAGATCGACGAGGCAGATTACTTCAATCGTCGTACGAAAGCATCCTACAGCTGGAAAATAAAAAATAAAAAATAAAAAAATGTGGAAGTCGACTCCCACTTGTTGAAACGCCTTACGACGTAAATATATGTCTTAAATGATATATTAATTATTAAGTTAAATTGAAAAAAAAATGAAAAATATAAAGTTCTTTATCATATCTCAAATTTTATAATAAAAAGATATTCTACTATAAAGGAGCAATAGAAAGTATTTTTTTTGTTAAAGTTATGTAGCTTTATTAAGATGAAACCATTTTTAACTTTAGTTTAGTTATGAAATGATTTAAGATAAATTATGGGTTTCAATATGACATATTCATAATAATATATAATAATAATTGTTTTCATTTAATGTAATGATTGATTGCTTGTAAAACAAATATATATATTTTCTCAACATCCATTCATATATAAAACTTATTACATATAAATGTATGTGTATAAATTTTTATAAATAAATGTTATTTATGATTCTCTTTACATAAAATAAATAAAATCTCATTTATTTCTAACCTATGTATTGAAATTTTTAAAACCAACATTCAATTATACCCAATGTCAATTAACTATTCCATCACTTCATACAATACCTAAATAATGTCATATGAGTATCACAATTAAACAAAGGTCTAGAAACCGTTGTAGGTGTGTATAGCTATAGGTGAATGACACATGTATTACATATAAATGTATGTGTATAATTTTTTATAAATAAATGTTATTTATAATTCTATTTACATAAAAATTAATTAAATTTAAATTATTATCTGCGAGATGTAGAACAGTTGGTGGCGGGGTATGGTTAAGACGCCCCCTAAGCTGGAAGGTCACCGGTTCTAATCCCGTCGGATACCAAAAATCCAACCATGTTAAGGGTTGGTGTGGTCCAGGCCGGGTGCGATCCCCGGGTGATTTTGACGGCTTAGATGCCCCTGGTTCGTGGCTACTCAGCCAATGGCAACCCTGCTAGTCAGGGGGGTTCCACCACTTTGCCAAAAAAAAAAAAAAAAATTTAAATTATTTCTAACCTATATATTGAAATTTTTAAACCCAACATTCAATTATACCCAATGCCAATTAACTATTTCATCACTTAATACAATACCTAAATAATGTCATATGAGTATCACGACTAAACAAAGGTGTAGAAACCGTTGTAGGTGTGTATAGCTATAGGTGAATGACACAGGGAGAGGTAATTACTCAACCAATTGACTACCAAAATAACAAATTGAAATAAGTGCTAAAGTCATTGAAATGTGGGCTATTTCTCGTGGCACATCAGAATTGTCGTGATATTTTGAAAATAATTGTCAATAGCACGAGGACACTACTTTAGAATGACTTTCGGAGATTACCGCGTTGAATGGGCAATGCGATATTAAAAGACGACACTCAGCTCAGAGGATCTGAGCCCTCCTCACTCCATTGCCAGTCCACCCTACCATTCTATGTCTCTCCACGTGGCAACACTCTCCCACTCCACCTACCACCTTCCAGCTCCTTCCAAGTCTCCTTCTCTTGTCGGTTCCTACCATCGGGACCTCAATCTGTCTCCCAAGGCAGCTTCTCTTGTCCACCCACGAGCTCCTTCGTCGATCGCCCGTCCAATGGTATGACAGAGAGCCCACTGAGAAGAACAGAGTTGCATAACCTGAAAATTTTTCTGTATTCTAAGCCAAATTAAGTTTTCTGTATTCTAAGCCAAATTTTGAAGGTCTTAGTGAAATGTTAGCCTTATTTCACTCATAAATTGACCCATAATTCACCAGTCCAATTCTATCACTAATTGAAATTATAATTTTGTTTTTCCAATCATTTCAAAATGATTTACTCCGGAATTCATGGTATCTAGGTTTCTTTTAAACCATAAAACTTTAACTTTAAATATCAATGTAATATAATATTTTTTAAAAATATTAGGTTTTTTTTAAACAATAAAATCTTGACTTTAATTATCCGATAACATATATCCATGTAATATAATATTTAAAAAAATATTAATATAATATATTAATTTTAAAAAACATTAATCAGTAAAAGTCCAACTTTATGTTTATATTTTTTAAATTTAATAATAATCAAACAAGATAAAACTTAAAATATAAAAATAAAATTAATTAAAAATATAAAAATAAGATTAATTAAAAATATATTAAAAATGGATTAATATATAGATTTGTATACATCCATGCAAGATAAGTAGGGTTTATGTTATGAGTCATGATGGTTAAGAAAAACTTCTAAAAATAGTAATAAAAGGTAGAATTTATTATTTGGTTATGAAAATAAAAATAAAAAGTAAAATTTATTAATATTATTATCATAATTTTAGTTATAATTTAATTTTTAATTTTTATTTATATACATAATATAATTTTTAATTTTTATTATATTTATATTTATATATAAAATAATGCATAATTATTATGTAATTAATTAAAAATAATAAAATAATATATACTATATGAAAAATAAAATAATATATACTTATATAGATCCATGCAAGATAAGTAGAATAATATATATTTATATAGATCTATGCAAGACAAGTATATTAATGATGATGGTTAGGTAAAGCTTCTGAAAATAATAATAAAAGGTAAAATTTATTTAGTAAACTTTCTTTAATTAGTCATAATAACCTAGGAAAAAGTTAATGTTTTAACAAGTAACATTAAGGGCATCTTCATGAACTTTCATGAATAGAAAAATTGTGGAGAATTTTTTAGTGCACTTACCTTATGTGAAATTAATTAATTGTTGATAGGGCAGTCAACAACATTATGATTTGATGTTACCAAGTAACATTCATTCGCCTGGGTTCGTTTCCAAAACCACAATTATGTGAGTTTTATTGCTTTAATAGAAAAGTATGCATTTTTTTTTTTTTTTAACTTATCGGTTTGAATCAGAAGCTGTTAGTTTGAGGCTATATATATACATACTTTTACATGCCAAAGAGATTCCTTATTAAATAAATAATAACAATTTGATAAACCAGGAGATTCCTTGGCCGATCGCCCGTCCAATGGTATGACAGAGAACCCACTGAGAAGAACAGAGTTGCATGCATGCAGCCAAGCGGCTTGCATGCACTCCCTCTTCCCACAGTCCCCAAGGAGGGTGCCCACTGCCCATCCCATAGGGCAAGACAGTCCCTCTTGGCACATGAAGGTCATTCTGCAGGTTGGAGTGCTCTATGATTCAATATCAGTTCGATTTCCAAGTTTAGAATGTGTTGGTTTTGCGTTAACTGGCTCAAAGACTCAAAGAAGCCCAAAGATGCACGAGTTCCAGAACGACTTTCCTTACCTGCTCATCTTGCTGTTCCGTCAAAGGAAATTTCACCCTGTTTGCTAGATCAGAGAGATGGCGCACACTTCTCTTTACGTAAGCAATCCGCCATTCATCATGTTTCTCATAGTTTATTGCCGCTAGTAGGCAAAGGAAAGCGTCGCCGAGGCATGGAGTGTCAAAGTAAAGTGTAGTTCTATCTATGGGAGGATTCATCCATTGATAACCCTAGCATGCATTCATTAGGAAGCATAAGCACCCATAAAATTCTTCTATTACTGGAGATACCAAGGCAAGCGGGAGTGAATTGCAAGTAGTCTTAATTGTGATGTAGGAAAATATGAAACCATGTTCAGAGTTGAGGCGTGCCTCGGATTGATTCTTTCACAGAATGAAGGCCAGGAATATAAGCGGGAAATCTGGTGAATTTCCTTCAGCAACCCCACGGAGCTGGAGCTCCGCAGGTCTCTCTTCTTCCACTCCTCCATGACCTTACCTTAAATTGAGATAAGCGGGGCAACCCAGATGAAATTCTGTGGCACAGAGAAATGGGTCTAGAGACCCCGGTCCTAGCAAGGGATCATGCCACGAGTGCTCACAGGGAAAAAACGGTAACGTTATTCATTATGTAGGATGCCGCAGGCTATTCCATGGATTTTAAGTAGGCTATTCCATCATTTTGCAGAGCTTAGCACACCATGAACACACTTTCTCTGAGGCGATTTGCAGTTTTATCATCAATTTTGTGTAGTTACATCAATTCACTCTGAATTTGTAGTGGCATTATTTATGGTTTATGATTTTCCAGTGGGTTTGTTATCCTTTGTTCTCCACGAAAATAGTGACTATTTACATCTATGTATTTTCAACATATTTATGGATTTATGATTGCGTGTGTAGTGTAGCTCGGAATAAATGCCACGTTGCTAATACGTGCTGAATTATCCATGCGCTACAACACCTCTTATCTCATTTTCACTCTTAGAAAGCTCCATTTAGAGTCTAAGTCACACGTACACATTCTGCTATTTGATATTCATCCTTCCCTGTGATACAATCTAACTCACACCTATACACACTGCTATTTGATATTCATCCGTCCCTCTGAATTTAAATTCTGCAGACTAAATAGAATTTTCTATGTCCGATGGCCACACCAAAGAAAGGCTTCGGGTCACGTTTTTCTCTATGTTTTACTTTGCAATAGGAGTGGGGGCCTTCCTCTCAATGCTCCTTTCACCATTTTTGAGGGCCAATGTCTCGTATGCAGCAGCCTTTAGAATGCCTTCCCTTCTCATAGGTTTTTCTATAATCATATTTTGGGCTGGCCGGGGATCCTTTGTTGACAGGCAAGCTGTTGGAATTAGTGTTTTTTCTAGTGTGATTAAAGTCATATTTAATGCTGTAAGGTTGAGGAAGAACAAATCTGGTTCTGTAAATTATGAACAAGTTAATTGTAGTGCAGAATCGAGCCATACGGCTCATTAGGTTGACGCCGCTAAGTTAAGATGCGTTGTAGGAGATGTTGAGGATGTAAAGGCTATGTGTCTTGCTTGGGAAATATTGTCATAAGGCCCTATCAGATGCGATCAGATGCATCATCTATTCATATAATTTAAATTTCTTCAGGTATTTAAGCTAGCTGCATGTGTTATTAAAAATATTCAGGTGTGGGGGTTCGATCTCAGTACCATTAAGAGATCATCAGTCAATCACATGCCTAGCAATCGTAGCTTATATATATATATATCCAATTTACGAATATAGGAGTTTAATCTAGTGCTGGTCGTATTTACCTGAAGAGACAACGAACTTTCATTTGTCACCTATAGGAGTTTAATCTAGCGCTGCTCTTTGCTTACCTTGGGGATCAACCTATTTATATGTCTGTTTGTAGCATATTTGTGCACAAAAAGGGGCTGCTACAACACCATAGAGGGTCTGAAATCTTTGTTAGCACCCACATGAAAGATTGATCTCTTAAACCTGATTATAATTCTGAGTTCAAATGTTGTTATAAATGTAAAAGAGACCACTATTATCTGCTTATATTGTGAAGCTTGACTTCTTGTTTTCATAAACATGTCGTTTTAGCTACCGATTTCTATATTTGATAGTCATAACAAAAAACAAGATCTTGTAGAGTTCGAACATAAAGAAAATCCTGAAGAGTATGGACACATTAGATGAGCGAATCAGCTAGTTAAGATCGCATACTTTTCAGCAAAAACGTCTTATATAATGAGAGTATCATTAGAAACGCTGGTAACCACTTTTGATTTGGTGGTGCCTTAAGTGTCAAAGAATCCCTCCTCTTGTCTCAATACAGCTTTCAAATATTTATACGCATCCGAGACACTTGCCTTTCGCCGGTTCTCGCCCAACAGAATGCCTCTGATCAAACAAAGCGAAGCAACAAAATAAAAAACCCCTTCTCAAAAGCACTCTGGAAAGGGAAAAAGGGCGAAAGAAACAAAGTAGCAGTGATACCCACCAAGAAATGCAACAACCAATACACCAATCGACAAATACAGTATATTGCACAATTTACAAACACACAGTCATTAATCGAAGGCATAACAATCATTACACACAATTTACAAACACACAGTCATTAATTTACAAACACATGCATCACCGCCTAAGAGTGTCGGCATGTGCGATGTGCATTTAAGGGAGCATAGGTATCACCGTCTAAGAATTTTGGCATGTGCGATGTGCATTTAAGGGAGCACATGTATCACCACCTAAGAGTGTCGGCACGTGCGATGTGCATTTAAGGCAGCAGGTGCCAGATCAACAGGTAGCATATCAAAATCAACGAGACAGATTAACCCAATAGTCGGACGAAAGCATCCTACGGATGAAGAAAAAAAAAACATTAAATTCGGGGAGTCGACTCCCACTTGTTGAAACGCCTGACGGCGTAATTAAAAAAAAAACAAAAGCAAAACCAACTATATAATAATAAATAGTAAATAAATGATGAAGCAAAAAAACCCAAGATGTAAAAAAATTTAAAAGTTAATGAAGAAATATATAAGTTTCCAAAGAAAATGTGGAATCTATGTATTTTTTTTTCATAATCTTTGTTGCAATACCAACCTTTTTAGCCTTTTAACATGTCAAAATTATAGTTAGCTCGTGACGCTTCTCTCCAAGGTCTTTGAGTATATGAATACAATTTTAAAACAAACTAATTAATTCGTTTCCTTAGGTCGATAAACCAAAGTTTGGTCTCACTGGACGTTAACCACCACCACCACCATCATAATCATCATCATCATCATCATCAAGGAATGTTTTTTTTGAAAAACAAATGGTAAATGATGATATTATTCAAGTTTACCAAGTTTGTATTATTTTGTCTTGTCGTTTTTTTTTATTAGCATATATTTATCATAAATTTAGATTTATTAAGCATCAAACAAATCGATATTTGGCTTGCCATGCAACATTTAATGCGTCATAAACTTTGTAGTAGGCTGTTGGATCTCTCAAGCATCTTGAGATTCAATGGCCTGATGCGAAGTTGTCACCACATTAAATGTTGCGTAACATGTTGGTTTATTTTCGTCAAACACCAAGAGTGATCCAATTTCTTGAGTTTTAATTTATTTTTATCTTAATTTTTTACACACTAAAAAAATTACACTTGAAGATACTTTATGGGTATATGTGCTTGATATATCTAGGTTTAAAATGAAATCAATACAATTTTATTTTTTTATAAAGCGAACACCATTTGCATTTTTTTTATGGGAATGATACGTTACATAACGTTACACAAGGTTACGTTAAGCGTTACAATATCCCCCCATACTGGACTGTAAAGCACCTTGATTCTCTTGGTGCAATAATGTATACTTGAATTATATTAAAGGTCACAAAATAATTATTGGTGTTAATATTGATGGCCATCCACCTATTCCACTGATTTTGAATGGTTCCACATCTTGGTAGTTATACTTCAAATTTTAGGTCACGAACTTTCAACGTGTTTTTTTTGCATTTCCCTTATGTTTTTGGCAGTGGATATAGACCACAAATATTTGATCGACTGGCCTATCAAACTCATAGAGCATGAGTTAAGCTTTGTAATGGTCCAAGGAAATCCCTAAACGAATTTTGTCTGCAAAAGTTGTGGCTCTAGGAAGTTGACTTATCAACTAGCCTCTTAGGGCCCGACTTCCTTTAGCCACATCATTTGTAGGGTTAGGGTTTTTGCATAGTAGGACATCATACTTTAAGTTAAAATGCACTTTTTACCTATTGTAATGTCTTCTTCTGAAGGAGTGTAGGTGAAACATCTCTCTTCAAATATAAGATGCCACCATTTTAGCTAGTCTTTTAACATTTCATTCATTAATAGAATTTAGTTTTATTGTACTTCTATGCTTTCTACAATACCTCTCCATGTGTTTTTGTTGCTATTTATGCCTTCATGTCGTTCTTTATATAATCCAGATCAGTGGTATAAGACAAATATAATCTTTATTGTTTCTTAGTACTTGTCCTTGACAAGGTCTTGGTATTGGGAATTGGGTCTCGAACTATTTAAACTTGGGGAAAATCACTATAGCTAGTCTAAACAACTTCACATTGTGGAAGAAAAAAAATGACAGAATAAGAGATCCTATAAAATTGTTACTAGAAAATATCTTCGTATAACCAAAAAAAAACCGAGATTATAAATAATTTCACCTAAATCTTTTGACATCATTGATACTACAACAACTTCAATCAACAATCATTTCACGATGAAACGCCCTTTAAGATAGATACAAGTTAACTTTAACCATTATGATTCGAAAGTTATGAATTATATACACCATAATCAACTTAGACCATTATGATTCGAAAGTTATGAATTATATACATCATAATCAACTTAGCTACTAAAAAATAATTAAAATATATTATCGTTTTCAGTTAACTTTGACAATCATGATTCATTAACGAATAACGAGAATGAATTTTATACATCCTTATCCACTTAGCTACTAAATATAATTTTAATAAAAAGAAGTATCGTTTGGAAGCACTTTGCATGAAAATGGTTATATATCCATTAAACCATAAGATATTTGAATATACGTGTGCGTCGAAGCGTGGGAAAAGCTAAGATAGCAGAACAATAATGCAATAGGAAATTCGTGGATGACACTAAGTTTGCAACATTTTCTCTTGTTTTATAATGTGGAAAGATTACTTGTTAAAACAAGATAAAGATTCAATTTCTTAATCAATCAAAATACTTAATGGTTTTGGCGAGTCGGCTCAACGGCATACACACATGGAGTTGGCACGTGGCAAAAGACTACTAGGTGTCATTTTCCTAATAGGGAGTTGGCAATTAGCGTAAGGCAGTTGGATGTCACTTTTTCTTTCCAAGGTGTGATTTACTACAGGATAAGGTGCATTGGCCGAGTGGGTGTATTTGTTTAAAATTTGTGTGTTTGTGGGATCAATTGCTTTTCATTCTCTATACCAGGGATAAAATATTATTGAGACATTGGCCCGTTGTGATAAGGCTTGAAGGGTAAGCGATCCTTTGGATAGAGGCTCACTCGAGTGGGATTTGAGATGTCTCGACCCTTGGTGAGTCATAAGTTATTGGTATATTTGGCTTGCGGATCATTGGATATACTCTTGAGTTATAGTGGTAGCCGCCAGATTTGAACCCAAGCCTAGCACAGGTAATTCTAACAAGTTATCGATTCATCACAGTTAAAGGGACATGCCCATGTTCTAGGTCCTAAGTCCCATTAAAGGAAGAAATACTGTCCCATTAAAGGGAGAAAGTAATCAACTTATTTGATTTGCTTAACCTTTAAATATTTTATAAATTTCCAGAGACTCACATCCAAATTTCACAAACCTAGGTGAATGAATTCATCAACTAATGAACAAGTAGTGGATCTCTTAATGTATTCAAATGAACATCTGCAAGAAAATGTAAGAGATGCGATTTTGATTATGAGCTAATTGTATGGAGCACTAAACCTTAATACTTTTAGCTTAGCTTAGTACCTATCATACATGAAAGTGTTAGAACATGGCATCATTTTCAATTGCATAGATATTATCATCGACAATTTATCTTGAAATGTGCATAAAGCTAAAACACCATAATCAAGAGAATCCATTAGACTTTACATGGCTTTTTATCTTATGGATTGTGTTTGTGATAGTGTGGATTTGTTTAAATTTATCACCCCTCGGTCCTTGAATTACAACTATTTCATGTTCATTATTAATGTTTTTGAAATCAAAGTATTAACAAGAATATATTGTATGTGATAAGGTGTTTGTGTAGTTATATCAAATAATGAACACAAGGGTTGTAATGTGATGAAGCGAATCTTAGGATTGATGCATGGAAGAACAAAGTAGATAAATCATGGTATACGGATGCACTAAACCTACTCACCACTACCTAAGTATGTGTCAAACATGTTGTTAATTCATGAGATAGCCTACCAAACTATTTTACATGATGTGACTAAGTTTCTAAAGAAGCAAGGCAAGAAACCATCACTAACTTTTCCTATTCAATTTGAATCTTATGGGTTGATGGACTTCAACCATGCTAAAGATATAGCTTTGTTGTTGCATGTGTATCACTTCTTTAAAGAGACACTAAAAATAAAAGATCAGCTCCATGTGGTAAGAGATTATTTCCAAAACCTGACACTCATGGGGGTTTTGTCATCAACATTTTGAAGAGAAAGAGGTACTCATGACAGTGAAGGATGAAGTGGAGGTGGAGGAAATAAAGGTTAAGAAGATACAATGACATGTACAATCAACACATATAGTTTTATTAGGATATACTAAAGTAGAATTTGAGACCCCCATGGACCTCCTTTCCTTTTCCCTTCTAGTGAACTTATAGCCTCTCTCATGCTATCCAAAGTCGACCTTGCACCTTTACTTTACTTTTTTAAATTAATTTTTTCATATCATGAGGATACCATGGCAGTATGCCTGATGGTACATTGGAACCATATTTACCACAATTCCATGCCTAGACATTCACTAGTCGGGCCTTGGCCTTGAGTTCTACACTAAAAATTGATACAAGATATTTATATCATTTACACACAAAATACTTTTATCTAAGCTCATATGGTGAATGTTTTGCAACAAGTTCTTAAAATGACATAACAAAGCATAGTACATACAACGTAGACTAAGTTTAAATGTGGAGCATAGCTCCCTAATTGATAATAGACATTGGGTTATCCTTATAGAATAAGAGAACCTCCTCCAAATAATCACAATACATTCATATATTTAAATCATATGTTTTTGTCTCAATAATGACTATATTAACCTCTATATATACATATTCTCACTCATTATACTTGTGGGCCCTTTATTAGGCCAAGCCCCACTGCAAGTAGATTTACCCCATTACATATATGTTTAACCCCATATATGCCCATGACGGGGTCATAGTGATGAATCATATCATCATCATTTTTGTCCTAATCACGAACCTAAGGAGTGGCTTGAAATGCCAACATTGAGAATATAGATAACAACTTCTCCATTACACATGATAGTTATAAACCACTCCAAATTATTAGCTAATGTGATTTAAAGTGTTTCCCATATCATTTTCTACACTTGCATAAAGGAAGACAAAGAGATCCAAAATGAAAAAGTAATCCATCCTGCAAATGGAAAATAGAAGCTAGTGATATTATGTCCATTAACATAGGGTTGATGCCAATCAACAATCTCATGTCCATAGGAGTTGAAGACTATAGTCCACATTGTAATTGGAGGGTGACCCAAACAATATGCACCTTAATAAATATATCCTCCTTTGTTCTAAAGGTTGAGTTGGAATTGCTTAAGGTAAGTGGACCATCTCTAATGGTGATCATTATGTAGCTTTCCATGGGTTTGCATGATAAATGGGAAATATATTTGTATGGATAGTAGTCTCTTTTCCCAAAGTATAGTAAGTTACATTGTTGTCAAGCTTGGTTAATGGAGTATATCTTCTGATCATAAGTTGGGAATTTATGTACATGTGTCATTGAGAGTATCACTATGGTAGGTAATTGGATGTCCATACCAAATGAGACAACATCAATCACATACACCGAGGCATTTGTATCATTCTCAAATATGTGTTGCAAATTAGGAAGACTAAGAACCATTTTTGCACAAAGTCATTGCTTCAACTCTTCTAATACTTCTTGTTGGGATACACTCCAAGTGTACTTGTCTTTTGTTCCCACTCTTATTTTCAATTCAAGGACCATTAGATTTGGCATAACTCAACACAAGCCTACTGTGCAAATTAGCAAGGCCCAAGAAACTTTGAAGCTTTGTGAATGTTGTTGGGCTAGCCAATCTTGAATTACTTGGAGCCACATGGACACCATCATGATTCACTATGTATGGCAAGTACTAGATTCCTCACACATCAAAATAACACTTCTCTAAATTCGCATATAATTATGGTGCCATAGAATGTTAAGAACTTGTCGAACATTCTCCAATGGATCCTCCCATGTTTTCTTAAAGATGAGGATATATTCCAAGTAGACAAGAAGAAACAAAATAATGAAAGGTCATACATTATTGTCCATAATCCTCAAGCCCAAGTCCATAACTAACTATTCAAACAAACCTTCCTCAGAGTCAATGGATTTGATTGGTAGCTAGTGGTACCTCTAAATGAGATCAGTTTTGTTATAATTTTTCTCTTCTAAGCTGATCTAACAAGTTTGCAATCCAAGGAATATGGTACCTATTTTGATCGAAATCTAGTGTCTGGGACTTTGTATTTAATACATAGTCATCTTGAACCATCTTTCTTTTGAAACAAAATGATTCTAGCCCCATAGGGTGAAGCACTAGGTCATATGTGGTTTTTCTTGTTTAGACTTTGAATTTGCATTTATCATTTTCCAAAGTAGAACACCTATACAATAGGCCATTGGGAAAAGGGGTGCCTAATGTTAGATCGATTAGAATAAGATATGGGAGAATAATATATTCTAATATTATGTGACCAATTGTTCTACTTCTCTTAGTTTCTTTATTGGGACCCTTGCAAAAGTTTGGGTAATTTAAATACTCTTCCTTTCTCCATGGGAACTCACCATGGAGAACATAAACTTCCCAACTTTGGCAATCAACTTTTGACATCCCTTATCTCTGATTAAAGATACAGGTGGGAAACCCTTAAATTTTTAAAGAAGTTTAATTGTTGTTAAAATATGAGAAACCATTTAAGAATTAGACGTGCAAGGTCAAATTTAACTCAATAACAAGCTAATGTGCATCACTCTAATAGTTTACAATCACCCATAGTGAAAGCAAGTTGAGAACCAATATGAAAATTTAAATTCAAATAAGAGTTATTACAATACATACCTAGAAATTTAATATATATACACACACACACACACACACATATATTTTAAATGTACTATAACTTATACACACACACACACCGTAACGGAGTTTTGAAATATTATGTTCCATTTTAAAACAATTTAACAAGTTTTTTATTAAATTAATAAAACCTAGTAATATCATTAATAGAACTAACATGACTATAAAATAAGATTGATCAATTCAATTGAATATATATGTTCCGAAGGGAAAAAAGTTGTTTATATTGATCAAAAGAATACATACAGAGTACGTATGTTCTTGCATTACAACAGTTTTTACATCAGTAGCTGCATCATAATGATGCATCTTCTTCTCTTTTTGTAGCAAAGGCAAAAAAAGAAAAAAGTATACATAAGTCCACAAAAAAGGATCGCTGATACAAATCTAGTCATCATAAGCATTTGAGAATTCTGTCATGTGTCAGCACAGTTGTGCTTTTATCTCTGAAGCTGAGAGGATGCTTCTATTTTGATAAAAAAAATTCCATACATAGTCTGAAAAAAGCTTGTAGAGTTGATTCAAAATTTAACTGAAAGAAAGATGATTGAGTTAAGAGTTGCCCGTTCCCGACAATGGGTCTATAAAGGGTCTATGAAAGATCTCATAGATCACCACTTCTTTCGACTCCACAATTTTCCAAGTGCCCATTTCTAGTTCCAGTCTTGTCTTTGAAAGTCTGCCTGCTTCCTTGTTTCTTTCCCTGTAGACATGTTTGTAGGTGATAGAGTCAAAATGTGAGAGAAGTCTGAAAGCTTCTTCAAATAATGCAGATAAAGACAAGTTCCCACATTTCTGGGTTTTGTTGATCCAATTTATAATAACTAACGAGTCACCGAAAATCTGAATCTTTTTACAGTTTCTCTCTCTCTCTCTCTCTCTCTATTATATATATATATATATATATTTTCATTAATTAAATAAAATTGTATATTAAGATATGAAATTTACATTATAATGCAACCTAAACTAACCATCGATAAACTTTTTTTATGCATATGTCTTAAGTTAGGATGATTCGACACTGATATCAATTTGTCTCTAATAATAAAGTACAAAAAAAATTGTTATTGTTAGGATTGATAAATAATACTCCCTTTGACCACCATAGTCTAGTTGTCATTTCTTAGCTTAGGAGTTTATTGTCACCTCACTAGTGCTAGGGGGAACTCATACGGGGCATACCTAAGACTTGATGCACCAGTTTGCATGAGTTTAGGAGCTCTAGAGGCCAAACCCTATAATTTAGGAGCCCACACTAAGTCATGAGAGTTCATCATAAGTTCACCCTAGATTGTGTTGAGTTATCCTCAGAAGGGCATCGATTAGTTCATCTCTAGTTAGTCTAGCACTACTTTTCCCTGATTCAAGGAGGTCAGGCACATTTTCCTACCTACCTTGTCCAATTAACTGACTGTGATTTGCTTTATTTTTCTTGAGTTAGATTAGTGAGCTCTTAGTGGTGATTTTCTCACATTGAGTTAGCACTGGATTCAGTCCAAGTTGGTCTCAAATTCTCCCTATTGTATAATCATTGTGTTACATAGAGGTTAATGATAATTCATGTAATGTTATGCTGATCAAATTTTGTCTCTTGGTTTTTAAATTTTTCACCATCAATGTTTGATCAATGTACATTGAATTGTTTCTCTCTCATACAAACTTCTTTCACAGTGAATTCATTCATGCTTGAGGATCCTAAGGTTTTCTAAATTAAACATGGTATCAGAGCAGGTATTCAGGCCAACTTCAAACCTAAAAAACTTCCATTGATGCACCAGAAGTAATTGGGTTCCACATAATTATTGGTATTCTTTCCTTGCTCCCTCTGGATTTTGTCTAGATAAGTCTATCCAGGTGTGATGCACCCAAAGAAAGTGCACATGTCTAAGTGGAGAGTGTTTGAATTAGTTTGACTTCGAATTGAAGTGTTTTTGCAGGTAAAATGAAGATTTCCGAAGAATTAGTTGTTCCTTTAAGATGCAAGATGTAAAATTCAACAATCTTGACTCCCAGGATCCTCACAGCCTTCAAGTATCTTGATTGGAGGGATGATATACAGATAGTGTCTTGCAACAAAGGTCTGTACAGGGTCACCATGGGCAGGGAGGTTGAACCCCAACAACCTCTTGAGAAGTTGAAGTATCTGAACAAGCTGATGAAGCATTTGGCTTCATGTGCATTCACATCTCCAGGGAGTTACTCTTCCATATTGATGGATTGAAAACTCCAAAGGAAGTATGGGAGAAGCTCAAATCCCTACCTTGTCATTATTTAAATCCATCGAATATGTATGTTGATTTCTAAAGCCAAACAATATATAGGTAAATGGAAATAGATTGAAAGATATGTGTTAAACCCATGGTGTTGAAACCTTGTATGCCCCACCATCGATTTCAAAAAGACACTCCTAATTTACTTCCATATGAATGATGAGGACTTGGAACGATTTTGCCCACATAGAGTTGTCAAACACTAGTGTTCAAGGCAGCCATGAAGGGCTTGTGTGTACTAGCATGGTGCAATAAATTGTCAAAATTAATAACATGGAAGGAAATGAAGAATCAATGAGTTTTCAGAAGGTTGAGAAATTTCATAGTGAGTTATGACATTGAGTTAAGATTAATCGATATTAGAATTGAAATTATTTCAAATATCGGCTTTAAAATTATCTGTAACCATGACTAAGCCATGTCATTTGACTGCACTGATACCAAGACAAAGAGCTCATATGAGATAGCGTAATTAGTTGAGTGAAAGAATAGACTCTAAGATTTAGGATCAACTTGTCCAGGTTGCAATCTCATGGAGATCGAAATTCCTCTGATAGCTTTCTACACAATTGTATTTATTCATGCTCAAACTAATCATAAAAAGCATAGAAAAGTGAAGGTTGAAATAACAATAATTTCTTTACTCGTTCGACCTTGCAAATTCAAGTAATTTGATGTTTTGAAGTGTAATAATGTTATCTTAGATCACTCTTATGTTGCCTTCACCACTATGAAAGCAACAAAAATCAAGAAGGATACCAAAAAGTCCACGAAGCCTCACAATAATTCATCAATGTGTTCACATAATGCAAGTGTGTAGTAAGTGATAAAACATGCTATATATTAATATAAAGTGTGTTACAAAATGGTGGAGTCTGCAAAATGGGATTGGAGGAATCAATAGAATGGCTCTCGTAAGGATATTAATGAGTAACACATAAGGCCTTTGAAGCTAAGTAAGCACATGGTTGAGATGGAGATGCTTATATGGGATGACGAGGATGACAATTGGCCCCTTTATGGTATTTTCAAATCCAACGAGGAGTTTAGAGAGATGCTTTGGGTTGTCAAATCGACCTTGAAAACTAGGTTTGCAATGAAGTGACCAATGGTGTTGAGTGTGGGGCAAATGGATTATTGGTGCTATGAAATAAGGATAGTGTAATTACTATTCTTAGGGAGAATCTCAAAACCATAGTAAAGGATTCTATTGCACATTCTATTCTTGATTCAAAGTATGTGGGGAAGGACGAGGAACATTATTTTGTTGGGGAGATTGCCTAGGGTTTGGGCATGCCATTTATCTACCACTTATTATTAGATATATCTTTATTAAACTTCCAAAATCCATTTTCCAAGTCATCAAATTATTATTAGAATATTAAATTTATTTTAACAATACAAATCATCAAAATTTCACACTAATATAAGTTTTCGGATTTCCATTAGAGCAAATTTGGGGTCTAAAATGGGCCTCAGAAGAAAAATATCCAACCATAATTTATTGATTAGTTGAAATTCAAGAACCAATAGAATCTCAAGAAAAAATGTCAACCATAATGGTTGACTTGGCATATTTGTCATAAAAAACTATGTTTTTTCTTCGTATTTTCAACATATCTCCTTATGGTTTTACTCAAATTTCAAATAGAAGCACTCGTTGGATGATAAATTAAATTCCTTTAATTCCACATCTAATGAGTATCCACATTGCATACTTGTAATACTCCAAAATTTCACAAAAATTTAAAATTTTTCTTATAACAATAAAAGTTTACAATTGTCACATTAGAGGGAAATTTAACCGTTAACAACTAACATATTAAAGTCTTAAACTAGAACTAACTAATTCCTTATTAAATTCTGTATCTGTATACTTAATTATTTTCTTTTATAAATCAGTATTAAAAGTTGATTTAGCAGGTGATGCTCTGAAGTAACATGAGCTGAAACATCTGTTTGCTTATTATGTACTATAGTTTGTTTTACTGTTTGTAAACATGAAGGAACTCTAGTTCATGTCTGAGGCTTACTTAGCTTTTTAGCTAACACAGTGAAGTGATGCTTCTTGTATAGGTTCTTTTTACAGGTAAGACGTTTTTGTAAACCAGATTAAGGATCGAGATTAATTATCTTAACTAGCATAATAAATGCTAGTATATTTGTTTAGTTTTCAGCTTTGATCAGATAAAGAAGGTATCGTCGAAACTGTATAATTACTTTTATTTAATTACTTGTAAGCATAAGTATTTGGAAAATCCGAACATAAATCTAGATGTTCCTCTACCTAGCTTCGACTATAACTTAATCATCATACTTTCATTTATCAGTTATCATATTAGGTCCTATATACAATTCTAGAGAAAGATAAATTCATATACTAGGTCATTTGATACATTATTACTTGTCACCATGGTAATTCATATGTAATTGTCTCAACATATATTCAAATGTTATATAAACTAGAAAAACTAAGTCTAGCTATAATTATAAGGTATAAATGTTGACATTCATATATACATGGAACTAATGATTTAATGCAGAAAACAATTCTACTAACTGCTTAGGTATTTACCAGGTGGAAATGCAATAAGATGAGCATTATATCGTTAAACAAGTAGTATTTCTGCTTTGTGTAAGGAATGAAGAGATCATTTCCTAAAGAATCTATCTAACCCAAACCCTTACATGACTTAAATCTCACAAGAGACATTATATAACAACTATTACCCTATTAAATAAATCTAAACTATAACTTCTTTACCCATGAATCATGCTAACCATTTCTATACTTGCAATATTATGCTTATAAGTTTTCCTTAACCAAAGTTCTAGTATGGGATTACGATTTGCCTTCTTGCATAACCCTAACTCATAAAAGGGGTGTTTGTATAAGTCTTCAATACTAACATGGTTATATGAAAATCCTTTGCAGGTATCACTTCACACTCCCGAACTATAGAACAAAACCCATAAACTCAAACTTAAGGTGGAGTCCACGTGGTTGTTGGATAGTGGTTAGGGTTTTTACTTTGGTAACTTCATTATGTAAGTTTCCAAAACCTAAAATCTTGCGTTTTTCCTATCTTTCACTGCTGCGGAGAGTGACGTCGGCTTATGGCCTCATGGCCATTGATGCCTTTGCTTTACCTCTGTGTGAATAGGCCTTCGTTGCCATGCTTTACCTCTGCGTGTAATGGCCTCCATTGTCATTGCTTTACCTCGGTGAGAGCTTTCCTCTGTGCGTTTGTCCAAATGTAAACTCTGCCTGAAATAGCAATGTGGGCTCGATTTTTGGTTCCATCGTGGCATCGGCTTTTTGGCTTAAACAATCTCGTCGAGGTTTCTTGACAATGGTTCTACTAGTTTGCTCGGGCATACTCTTTTCTTGTGGCTAGGTTTTCTGTTCTTGCCACCAACTACATGACCGAGAACTCTTCAGGTAAGATTTTTTATAATTAAACCTTCTGCATTGTTCAAAGATATACTGTGTTCGTTATTTTAATTAAGAATGAGCTTAATACCCATTTTGTTTAACTTGTGTAGGCTTCCGGATTGGCTGCTGTGAGCTGGAAGTCACCGTATATCTCCAAGAAAAGACTCCATGCTTCGCTTTCAACCTGGTAAGCCTCGATCCTTGCCTGAGGTTTCCTCTATGATAGTGTGTAGGGTTTTAGGAGATACTGTTCCACCTAATTCGAAATCTGTTTAGCCGTGGCTACATTGTATCTTGCTTGTTTGACAAGGCCGTATGGCCATAGCTTGTTTTTACTTATAGTGATTTTGGGACAAGGCGTAAATTATTTGCAGAAAGCTTGTAAGGGCCAATGTCCGTAACTCGATTTATCCACAGTGATTTATTTTGGATAGGCTTCAAGCCATGACTTTTGTGGGATTTTGATTATGTTTTAGATAGGGTTTAGAAATCTTTTACATTCTGATTAAGCTCTAAAGCTTACTGTGTTGGATATCATGTAATCGGTAATGAATTGTGGTTTAAAAGAAATCGATGGCAGACTGTGGGGTTTTCCTATATTGGATAAATTTTAATTTTGTTTAAGTTTAAATTAATAGAAATATTTTACTGTTAAAATACTTGTGTTGATGAATGGATGGTTAAAGAATTTAGAAGAGGTTTTATTACTGTTTAAGTCCATACTTTTTGATTTTATTTAGAAAGAGGAAAATGTTCAGGATATTAGTTTTAAAACGAAGTCTGAGTTCTTCCCTGTCAGTAAAATATTTGTTTAAGGAAATAAATAAAAGAAGGGTTTGTTAATACAACCCGAATTTTACTGTGTAATTGAATTGGAAATTTTAAATTGTCTTTTCTTATATTATTCTAGCTTATACTTGATAAATAATTTTAATACTACTTCTGTATATTTTTATTTATTTATTTTAATTATGTGCATTTATAATATGGATATTATAAAGGATTTGATTTAAGAAAAAAGGGTAAACTGTAAAAGCCCTAGCCCTAATCTAGGAAAAGAAAGTAAAATAATGCTAGCTGACAGTTCTCCTTAGATTTAGGGTTTGCATTTTAATTTTAATTTTAAACCTTGCATTATTTTTGTTAACTATAATATGGTTATTATTTGATGTTTACTTACAATATTAATGAAATTTGCTTAGATATTTATGCTAAACCTAAATAATTACTTTACTTTATTTTTATTGTTTACTGGTTGTTTATGTTATTTTTATGTTCTTATAATGTTTAATAATTGTGTGTAGTTATAATAACTAAGCTTATAGCTAGTAATCAATTACTGTGTTGAAAAGAACACAGTTACACAATCTCTGCACTGGTTTTAAAAGATATTTTTTTAAGGTAGTTTTGTTTATGTTTATAGTAATGTATTTTAACTAAGGAAACTTCTGAAATAGAGAATCTTTCTTTTGATCAATCCTATAAAGAATATGTAGAGAGTAAATAAATAAAATCCTTCATTCTCATTTTGATTTATCCATCAGAATTTAATCTAACCTACTATTCTAGAGTACTACTTTTTTTGAAGGTGCGGAAAAATACAGTTAGGTATTTTATTCATCAGTAAACTTGAAATTAAACCTAATAATTCATTCTAATCCATATTTAATCCAGAATTTTATCTATCTATCAACAGTAAAAGATTTTCTCCAAGTAATTTAAATAACAGATGAAGCAGGCACATAAACATATTATTTCCTAATTCATTCCTTCTTGTTCCTAAGATTGCATAGAGAAATTAGAAAGAACATGTAGAACCTGGCATTGTAGCAGAGGAGACAACAACTTAAGGAGCATGTTCCTCCCAACCAACTCCTAAAGATAGTCGAACTGCAAATCTTAGGACTCTCGAGCCTGTCTACTGGTCCACCTGGTTGAAAGCACTAGGTGAGAGAACTGGTTTAGAAACCTCTACAACTCCATTGAGTAATCGGTAGTAATATTTTGCTTGTAGCAGTATGAACTTAGCTTAAATCAGCTACACTAGTTCAAAACTTCAGCAGTTTTCACTCAAAAACTTCTTCTTGTCCCCTCCATCGAATTTTCTTGTGCACTAATTTCGCTCAGAAATTTCACAAGTAAAAGAATGAGCAGCCTCAGTTGAATTCAATGGGAAGTTTTATTAGCATGCCTAGGTCTTTTGGGTCAGTTTTCACTTAATGAGCCACCTGCTCTTGTTCCACTTTCTTGGGGAAAATGACCACAAAATAGGGAAGTTGCCTTCTGCAACAGCTAGAAGTAGTTTGAGGATGCTTCCAAGTGTCAATCTGCTCTCAACCCAGCCTGCTCCACCAAGTGGCGAGTAAAACACTCATTTAACAACCTCCTTAAGCTGTTGTCTCATCTTTCATTTATTTAATAATAAAATATTCAACAATTAAATGCAATTATCCTTGACCCCACTTGGTCATTAATTACAAACTTTATAATAAAATTAAAACATAATGTCTCCTAAAACATAAAATGTTTTTGCAATTTGGGGTATGTGACAATACTTTTGATGGACCCCACCCCACGAAAAACAAGAAATACATAAAAAAAATGTGTTACTTTCTCATTTTTTGTGGCGTGGGGTCCATCAAAAGTATGCAGTGTGGGTACTCGTTGGATGCAAAATTTAATTCCGCATCCAACAAGTGCTCCTGCTTAAAATTTGAGTAAAACCACATGGAGATATGTTGAAAATCCGAAGAAAAAAACATTTTTTTCTTTCTTCCTAAAAAATTCATAAATATTATTTTATTATTTTAACTATTCTTTTCCTCAAGAGACCCATTTTAGACCCCAAATTTGCTTTAATGACATCTCTGGTCAAACAATCAAACAAGATATAAATATTAAATTATATTATATCTTTTCCAACAATTATCATACAAGTGGTTAAGAGACTAGAGCAATGACATTGCACACTGAAAACATGTCAACTTTTGCATGCAATAAAGATAACATAGTTTCAAACAGGTGTGGAGATGTGGAAGAATGCACAAACCCTCACTATTAAGAAGGTACAAATACCAATAATGGAATATTAAACTAGTAGCCTTAAAAATGATGACACCAAAATATTCATAGCTGCAAGGTTTATATGCATGTAACTTCTGCTATTTCACCTTTTTAAGCGATTCTTTGCATGTCTAAGGATAAGATTTGTCAATTGGGTGTAGCTTGAGTGGTTATGGGATTATCCTCCCTACCCAGGTTCTATTCTTGTAAGTGATATGTGGAGCTCTTAATACGAATATTGTTGTAATGGCTTCGTGCCTTTCTTGACTCATACTTTGTGTGTAATGTCCCCATATTCAGGTTCCCTTACTCTACGGTTGGGGATGAAATTAATGGTTTATGTCAACCCGATCATAGGGGTAATTTGATGTTAACATTGGGATCTAATGGTTTAGAGGAGTTATATGATTCTTCAGAGGTCCATTTATCATCTTTCATTATTGGGATCACTCTTGCGTAGTCATATTTTGATTCTGCTGCAAGTCAACCATTATCATAAATTGGGAGTATTATTGAGCATTATTTAATAGAATTCACTAAGGTTGTCATTTTAACAAATTATCTAAAATGGGTACCTTGGTTTAATAGGATGATTAATATCCATCTTGATGTAGTCCATTTAATGTTGCAGCAGCAATGCTGCAGGTCATTGGATCTCAAGCAACTTTAGATACAATGACCCAGAACGCTACTGCCCCAACATTAAACGTTGCGTAGCAGGATAGACAATTTTTTTCGTGTAATAGCATGTTAGAACTAGAATTAAGAGCTTGAAGTGTTGGAGAGGATGAAAAGTGACTTCTAGTGCCCGAAAATGTTTTAAAATAAAATAAATCACTTTTTGGAGTAAAAATGCTTAGTAAATTAATAAAGTGATTTTTGAAGAAAAGTAAATAAAAACCTTTATAAAATTATTTTATAATTAAAAAAGGGGGCGGGGAGAGAGGGGGGGTGGGGGGAAGACATATGAAGTTATAAAATAGATTTGGATTCATTCTCTCATTCGTTCATGACATTTCATTTTGAAAAAAAGGATTTGGAGAGATCTTGTGGATTTGGCTCTTGGGACATAAACTCTAAGAGAACAATGGTTTCAGTGGTGAGACTATCCTAGTTGATTGTGAGAGGGAAGATAACTCAGATCTTTCCATTGTGTTTCATTTTCATAGATACGAAACAAATTTACTTATTGATTTGTGAAGTTTTTCTAACTTTCAGTGTGTTTAGAGTTATTGGAGAAGGGCACACTTGTTCATGAAGGGTATTTTTACTCTTGGACAATACAAAGGACAAACACACTCCCATTTGGGTTTGGGGCTGCCATCTATTGTGCAAGCAAGAGGCTATTTGATACAATGGAGCATTTATAAGTTCGTTTCCTCCATTTCCACTCTTTTCCTACTTAAGAGAAGGGCACACTCATCACTTAGAAAGGGAGCACAGTCACTTGTTGAAGAACTAGGTTTAAATAACTACTTCACGTTGTTAGTTACCATTGAAAAGGGGACGTACTGGTGCTGAGAAGAGGGAAAATACAAATAATGTTCATATGCTAAGAATTTAAGTGTTGGATGTACCATTTTGGGATAATTTTGGCACCCTTCATGAAGCATCTTATTGCCCAAAGACAACTACACACACACAGTTATCTACAACTTGCTAAAAAGGGAATTGCTGCCTACAAACAATCACCTACAGGTCTGAAAAGTAAATGTAGAACTGATTTTTATAGTCATATTGTATTGTTGGTGTTGTTGTTAACAATTTACAGTCAATTTCATGTGGCTTGCTTCTTAACATTTAAGGCAGCTAAATACATTTTTGGAGTGCATTTTGTTGTTGGAAGTATATGTTGAATGAGATATGAAATGAAATCACTAGAAAAACCATAGAAAATCCAAGTAAAAACTCACCTATCCTAAGCTAGGGGTATTTCAGTGGTATTAGAGCTTGGTTGTCAAAGTGTTTGATGAAAATCCAAAACCAAAGTAGATCAACAGTTAATTCAAGATTTAGTCCAAAATTGGTTGGGAACTTTACAGTGGTATCATATCACTACCACCAAACTGTTTGAGGAAAGTTCTGAACTAAAAAGGCCAACATAACAGTTGCAAAGCCAAACACAAACCGATAGACCATTGAGGGGATCTTATAGTGGTATCAAAGCTGTTCATCCTACTAGCATGAGGGGAAAACAATGAAAATGTGTTTTCAGATTATTACTAATAAGTGATCAACACTTATACATTTTCCTTTCAATAGGGTAACTTGGTATCAAGGCTTGCATTTAGGGCTTAGAAAATATGAAGACAACTTAGGAACTCTTGGCAGAATTGTTACAAGCTTCTCAACAAGATCAGAAGAATCTAACAACATTGTTAGAGCACCCTGAGTGGTTAGAGCCTTACTTATTAGTTGGCAAGAATAAAGAGAGGTTCAAATATGAAGTGGTTGGTGATGTGGATGTCTCATCTCATAATGGAAGTTTGACAGAAACCTAGGATGACTTCTTGGAAGTGCATGCATCTACTCATGTTGACAAGGTGTGTGCAATGAGGTCAACAAAACATTAGCCTTCAATACGCCATTAGAACTATCATATGAGGTTCATAACACTAGTTCTCATGATAGGCATGTTGATTGCACTTATGATGTTTATGATGAGCTTTGTGTGGAGTTGAGTTTGGTACATTCTTCATCATCGACAAAAGAGACATACATCTATGGCAACCATAACACATGAGCATGCTAGTGGTACTCAGGATTCGAGGGAGGAGCCTCTCATAATGGTTAATCACGAGGAGCATTCAGATTTGGATGGGTTTGAAGAGAGGTATGAGTTAGAAATTTATGATTATACACATAGTTTGCATCACAGGGATTATGAACCATATCCTTTGGAGAGCCCCATGAAGGCTCAAGTCATAGCTATAAATGAGATAGTTGAGCATATACCTTGTGGACCATCAAATAGGGAAGTTTATGTATCTGTTGATTGAGAGAACGAGTATACTACAAATGTGGACACATCAATTTGAGATCTAGGTTCATATGAAACCAATGGAATGAGTGCATAGGATAATATTAAGGGGGAGCATATAGACAGTGGTGATGCCAAAATTGTCATTGATAATCTATGTGAGGAGACAAAATCTTATGAGGACAATATTTTGGGTCATAACATTCTCCCGTCCTTTTTTCTTGAGAATTGTATGGTGGGGTATGCTCATAAGTTTCCTTTCAGCCCACATATGCATGACCAAGGGTTTGGAGAGATTCCTCCAGGTAGATCCCCTAACATAGAATTTGAGCATAACATTGAGTTTGGTTTACCCAGGATGAATGAAATGATGGATGAGCTTCAAGGTGTAGTGTACCATTATGAGATTGACTTGTGTTCGGGGGTACCATCAGATCAAGATGAGAGAGAAGGGTGTGGGAGTACATCATGAGAATATCTAGGTCATATGGAATTAGCTCATGGAAATTTCAAGTGATTGGAAGTCCCACCTCTTGGTGGAATATGCCAATAATATGTTTGCTTGTGAGTTAATGGATGGCGACATTTAGGATGACAGGTACAAAATAGTGGTTGAAATTATCTTCTACATAGATTGCATATATTTAGTCCCTAAGTGCACACTTAGAGAGAATATCATGTGGGTTATGCATGATACACCTTTGGCAGGACATTTGGGATACTTTATAACTTAACAACAAATCAAAGATTCTCATGGAAGGGCCTTAAGGACGATGTGTTGCGACATGTGAGGGGGTGTATGACTTGTCAGCGGAACAATTTAGAGCATACTCATCCTACAATATTATTTCAACATTTACTTATTCTAGAACATAAGTGGAAGAATGTGATGATGGATTTCATCACAGGTCTACCAGAGGTGCATGCCATGGCTTGCATTTATCTAATTGTTGATCGGGTGACCAAGTTTGTGCATTTTGTTGTGATTTCACAGGAGTACAAAGCATTGCATGTGGCAGAGTTTTTTTTTCAGGGAGTCGCTTAGACTCCATGGGTTGCTTGCGTACATTATCAGTTATAGGGACAATATATATTTTGATGCATTTTGGAAGGAGCCGAGAATCTTAAAAAGTATAGAGTGAGCTCTTAGTACCATATATCTACCATATGGTTTCATACAAAAACATGAACACAAATTTGGATTCTCATGGTTATAAGTATAACACAACATGCGTAAGTAGGTATTGGGGATGGCGGAATTCTAACTTGTTTGTGGGATCCAAGAAGTCATCTAATTCGTAGAACGCTTCAAATTTTGATATTGGTTGGCAGAGTTGTGACAGTGATTGGGTGATTTCATTTTTGGATTTTGATGAGAGGAGATGCTACGACTTATTCTATAGGGTGGGACATATTTTATTTTTCGATACCTAGGATCGAGTCCGACAGTGGATTCACAGACCTTGACTTCACTGAGATGCCTTAGTAGGATATGATTCATGGTAGTGGGTTTATCCCTTATAGATATTTCATATTAGGGTTCCAGAGAGGAGAATGCAGTTTGGGCTTCGTAGGGAAGACATTTATGATCAGATGGCATAATGTGAACATGGTGGTTCCTTTATAAAACTAGTTTGGAACCCCAGGAATACATTGTTAGGCAGTTCAACAATTGATAGAGAGGAGAGAGCTAGTCCTTACTTTCAGGAGTTTTCTCTAATGGTGCATTGGGTTGGTTCCCTAGAAGAGCCATTCTTTGAGGGGTTGATCAAGTTTTTCCAGTACATTATTTCTCTACCTATCGGTAGCATTCAGGTGTAAGCTTGTGTTAGTACCTTGTAGGACCATGCTTTGAGCAGAGGGGGCTTCATATCTTGTAGGTTGGTTTGGGACACTGGGATCATTCTCATTTTCAGTTTGGTTCAACTTATTGATTGCAGGGTTGTGATGGCATTGCTTGAGGACAACCAATCTTTCAGAAGGGAGCATTACAATGTCCCCATTTTTGGGTTCCCTTGCTCTATAGTTGGGGATGAATTTAAGGGTTTATGTCAACCTGATCAGAGAGTTAATTTGATGTTAGTAGCGATCTTTGACATTTTAGTGGAGTTATATGATGCTTTCATAGATCTATTTACCATCTTTCATAATCGGAATCACTCCTGAGCAGTCAGATTTTGATTTTGATGCAAGTCTATCGTTTTCGTAAATTGGGAGTATTATTGATAATTATTTAATAGAATTTACAGTTGATTGAGTTTTTGCAGTACATGATTGCTCTACCTATCAGTAGTATTCAGTTGAGCGCTTGTGTTAGTACCTTGCAAGATACTGCTTTGAGCAGAGGGTGCTTCACATATTCTAGGTTGGCTTGGGACACTTGGATCATTCTCAGTTTCACTTTGGTTCAACCTATTAATCGTAGCGTTGTGATGGAATTGTTTGAGGACAACCAATCTTTGGGAAGGGAGGATTGTAATGCCCCCATTTTTGGGTTCCCTTGCTCTACAGATTGGGATGACTTTAAGGGTTTATGTCAGCTTGATCGGAGGGGTAATTTGATGTTGACAGTGAGATCTGACAGTTTAGTGGATTTATATGATGCTTTCAGAGATATATTTATCATCTTTCATCATCAGAATCACTCATGCGCAGTCAGATTTTGATTCATATGCAAGTTGATCGTTTCCGTAAATTGTCATTTTAATAAATTATCTAAGAGGGGTATCTTGGTGTAATAGCTTATTGGAACTGCGATGAAGATCTTTAAATGTTGGAGAGGATGAAAAATGACTTCCAATACCTGAAATTGTTTTAAAATAAAATAAATAACCTTTTATAGTAAAAAAGAATTAATAAATTAACAAGAACCATAAGGTGGCAATGTCCCCGCAGTTGCTAACGACTATTGATGTAACACATAAGCTATATAAATATGATTTTTTTTGTAAACTGCACAGTATATTATATTACAGGGGAAAAAAATTACATCCAAAACTCATGACTGTCTGAGGTTAAAAGAGGCAAAACCTCCTCTAGAGCCTCTCAAAAAATAAGACAACTGTCTAACTAGATTCACGTTGGTAATGTTCATGACTGATAAACAAAGAGACTGGGTTACAGGGAACCGTAAAAGACATACTAAACTTCTGTATACAAGCAGAGCCAAGCTGTAAAAAAAGACATATAGTAAAACTAAAAAACGTAAACTGTAACCATAAGTCCTGCTATCAACAGAACCAAATAAAAACCTGTTCAAAATGAACATTAAGCCGAGGGTAATTCTTTAGTGATGGGGCAAGCCCATTGTTCCTCCTGCGACACAGTAGGTGAATTGGTGGCAGCAGTTGGTGCCAGATTTAGAGAAGGTGGAAGATGCTCTGTTTGCGGGGTCGACGAGTCCTTCAGTCGTTTGAAAAGAGGTTCCACTATAGATGGAACCAGGAACGGCTTGGCACGTGGAATTTTGGTAGAGACGCCTGTTGCACTACCGCTGCCACCTAGACTGGTTAAGGCACGACCACCCGTTTCGCTACCACTAGCACCGCCACCCTGAGCACCTCCCCCCGAGTTGTGGACATTCAAACTTGAAATGCTTGCCATTCCTTTCCACGAAAAGGATTTGTCCATGGCCGTAAGTTGAGCATCTATCTTAGCGATTTTAGTCTTCATGGAGTGAACCGCAATCCGGGCTTCCGCCCAATTACTAAGCATATCTTCTGCTAAATTGCAGAGCATATTCTTTAGCATCCAGTAGTGATTAATTCGACCACCTTCCTCGCCTGTTGAAAGCTTATGGTTGAGCACCTTAGTCTCCCAAGCTTCCACCAAAACTCGAACCCGCGCAGAAATATGCGGTTCATAGTTCGCCGAAACGGGTGCACTGCAGCCCCTCTGGGTTTTGGCCCTTCCCGAATTAGCAAGGCTAGGGGTATCTCGCTGGCGAGACATGGCTGTAGATTTGAGCCTGAAACCAATATGCAGAGGAGCGAAATCTCTGTCACGGGCTCTGGAATGCATAGCAGTAGTAGCAAGTCTGTAAACTTCCCACCCGACTGCGAGCCAAATGCTGCTATCCTCCATAACATAAAACACGAGCTGAAGCTGAATTAACCGCCTGTCAATCACCATTAAACCTTGTAGACGAGCCATGGATGAGCCTAGGACGACGTACCTCCGCCAGCCCAGATTGCATGCTCCGAAGTGACTGGGGAAATTTCTCCCGAGCTCAGAGAATCTTGCGAAGGTTGACGGCGATCATGAGCCGAGTGGTAAGTGATCATCCTCACACGTGCCAGAGTCGGTGGTGAGAACAGGTTGAGTGTAGCCGGAGTTAGCCGGACAGGAGACGTCGGGATTATCACTTGCATCCGGGCAAGACAAATCAGAGTGGGTTGCCTGAGTTAGTGGCTGGAGAGCAGGCCACGTGTCGCCGGAGTTGGTCGGACAGATGTCGTCGGGATTAACACCCGCATCCGGGCCGCTATATAAATATGATACTTTTGCACAAAATTGTAAGAGAAATTTTTTTTTGGGCCACAAAATTGTAATAGAAAATAATTTTTTTTGCCACAAAATTATTTAGCCATCTAACCCCAAGTTGTGTAACTAATAAGATGATGAAACTCAAAATTTTATAATAATTTGGTATCCATGTAAAATTTTGCTTCTTTTAAATCAATTTCTTAAACCATAAAGATGATGAAATTTAAAAATTTTATCATAATTCGGTATCCATGTACATTTTGCTTCTTTTAATTCAATTTCTAATAATTAACCTTGAATATATAAATAACATTAACCTTGAATATCTAATCATTTATTATTTAATGTAATAAAATAATTCTTAATAATTTATTGTTTGATTGAGAGAAGAAATATTAAATTCAAAATTGCATATTAAATTAGCATGACCAAATAAAAATAATTAAAAAAAACAAGGACCTCAAAAATTGGTAATTTTGGTAAAGCAAATGGTCAAGAGGGGGTTCGTTTGCTAAACCCATGCTCGTGGAAGGCGACATTTAAATCCAACCATAATAATAACAACAAATAAGTACCTCAACAATTAGTCATCTCTTTATTTACCCACTTATTAAACATTTATTTTATACTTACATTATACATGTCATTTTGACATTGTATTATACTATTTGGCTACGAACTTGGGCACTTAACCTATCCATGTTTGAAGTCTTAATTATGCCCAAGGTCGATTGAGAATTTTGACTAGTCGTTATTGTTATTTTACTTTATATACGAGCATTTTAATTTGACGTCAATTGTAATTTCAAGACTATGTTACTCATTTCATTCACTGTCTCGGAGCCAAATGGATATCTAATACAATATTATTACTATGTTACTCATACAATATTATTGTTATTGCATCACCATAATGGATATCTAATTTTTGGATGTATTTTCTATATTATTATGCATATGATATTATTGGATTCATAGATCAAGTATTGGCACCTTGAACTCACCATTTTGATATTCTTTTAAAAGACTAAACTCCATAAAAACTCTTCCACACTTTCTATATCACTGCCATGATTTTCAAGTATAATTAAATAGAATTTTGTTGTAAAAGTAACCACCTAATAATTTGACCATTTCAAACGGGTTTATTCATTAAATATATAGTTATAGAATAATATAATTAAATAGAATTTTGTTGTAAAAGTAACCACCTAATAATTTGACCATTTCAAACGGGTTTATTCATTAAATATATAGTTATAGAATAATCAAAATGCATGTGGATAACCATTTAGATAATGTAAAAACTTATTAACAACATACACTAGTGCAACTCATTCTTTTTCTAAGCTTTTTTCTCAGTAAGCGTTGATTATCAAGTGGTGGGATAAAACCTAAATCTTCACGTATCAAATTCATTCAATTTTGAATGGATAGTTCAAAGTTTCAGTTTATTTAGTTGAACTTCCCCACCTGTAAAAGAAGCAACGATAGCATCAATAGTTTCACCACTACCATTATATACATCTATAACAACAAAGGAAGGAGCAAAGGTAGCCACTAGAAAGGTTGCATAATCCTATACATATCCAATTACAGCCCAAGATCCAAAAGAGCCTAATGGATATTTATATTGATATCGAGCAGTTTCCTTCAAGGTACCAAAATTTTGTAGAGCAAAGGTGGAGCCAGTGCTAGCTTCATCCCTTACAGATCGAAAGTCAAATTGTTTTATGTCACAGTATAGTTTACTTTATTTTTCGGATATACAAATGGTTGACGGCTCTTACAACAGCTGAAGGTATTTAAGCTTAATAAGTCTGCCAAGAAGTCATTCATGGTTACGCTCCATAAGCATAAGCATAAGCATTAGAAAGAAGTGTTTGTGCTTACATAATCCACCCTTCATCCTCCAAATAAATTCAAAACAAAACTATCAATCACGAGTTTCGAAACAAAAGTAGAGAGCAGAGCAGACTTTGTCTGATATACAACAATAACAAACAAAATTTGTTTGAAGGTGACGCCGCTAGTAAATTGTCTCATAGAATGCTCTCCAAAGCAGTCTGTGCAACTTCAACAGGTGGTTAAATAACTTTATTGAATCCGCAACGACTCTCTCTCAATGCTGACATTAACTTTGGGTTGAATGAGAGCCATTTGTAATGTCACTTCACAATAAAACAATACACATAAAACTAGATTGCTGCAACGTACGTCCGCAACCCCTATGACATCATAACCCGCTAACAAATAAATGGTGAACTACATTTTAAACCTCGGTGAAAAAAAAAATACACTACATGCTATAAAGCATTAAATGCGATGGTGGTCGCACTGTCTGCCGTTGGATCTTACTTTGGAAAGGACCCAACGGCGGACAGTGCGACCGCCGTCGCATTTAATGCTCTATAGCATGGAATATATTTTTCGCCTTAAACCTCTATGACATGACATAGTAACAATTGCATTTTAAACCCCTCTGACATCATAAAGCATCATAACAATTACATTTTAAACCCCTATGACATCATAAAGCAACCTAGGCTAAGACATCAATTCCTCATGCTCTGCCATCCAATAATATTACATATAAGTAATTTTTATTATAATTATGTTAAATAAAAAATTGAGTTCCAAGCTTTAACTATGCAAAATAGAAAAATATTTAAAGTTACGGAGGATTTAATTGAGTTGAGCGATCCCTATATAGTCCCCTTTGGGACATAATAAAGTGACTTTTGGAGAAGAATGAATAAAATGTTTTATAAAGTCATTTTATAATTTAAAAAGGCGGGAGAGATGAAATTATAAAAGAGAGTTGGAATCATTCTCTTATTTATTTATGACATTTCATTTTTGAAAAGAGGTTTGGAGAGCTCTTGTGGCTTTGTCTCTTGGATGAAAATCTTAAGAGAACATTGGTTGCGATGGTGAGATTATCCACCTTAGTTGATTATGAGAGGGAAGATCACTCAGATATTTCCATTGTGCTTCATTGTCGTGGATGGGAAGCAAATTTACTTGTCGATTTGTGAAGTTTTGCTAAGTTTCAGTGGGTTTGGATCTAGTTGAGGAAGGGTGCACTTGTTCATGAAAGGTATTTTTACTCTTGGACAATACAAAGGACAAACACACTTCCATTTGGGTTTGGGGCTACCATCTATAGTGGAAGCATGAGGCGATTTGATAAGATGGAGTGTTTATGAGTTTGTTGCATCCATTTCCCTCTTTCCCTGCTTCAAAGAAGGGTGCACTCGTCTCTTAAAAAGGGGGCATAGTCACTAGTTGAATAGTTGGGTTTAAATCACTACTTCATGATGTTGTTCATTGTTGAAAGGGGGTTGTACTGGTGTTGCGAAGAGGACATATACAAATATTGTTCATCTAATGAGAAGTTAAGAGTTGCTTGTACCATTTTGGGAAATTGTGGCACCTTCCAGAAGCATCTTATTGCCCAACGACAACTGCAAACACACACAATTATCTACAACCTCCTAAAGAGGGAATTGTTGCCTACAAGCAGTCACCTACATATATGAAAAAGTAAATGTAGAACTGATTTTTACAGTCATATTGTATTGTTGTTGTGGTTGGTAACCATTTATAGTCAATTTCATGTGGCTTGCTTTTTGACATTTAAGGCAAATAAATACATTTTTGGAGTGCATTTTGTTGTTGGAAGTATAAGTTGAATGAGATATGAAATGAATCATTAGAAGAAACATAGAAACCCAAGTAAAAACCAAGCTATTCTAAACCAGGGGCATTTCAGTGGTATTGGAGCTTGCTTGTGAAAGTGTTTGACAAAAATACAAAGCAAAAGTACATCCACTATTAAATCAAGATTCAGTCCAGAATTGGTTGGGAACTTTACAGTGGTATAAGAGTGTAGAAATAACAGCTCTAATGCTATGAGTAAAGATGCTAAGAAGAATCACATGAAGTAGATCTTGCTACTAAGATAATTCTCACAAGCATACATAGGAAAAATAGAGAGAATAATAGAGACTGAATCACATGAATGAAGCGATGGATATTGGAGTGTATCTTTTCATTGAATAATGATGAATAATAGTGTACATAAATAGTACATCCCTCATAGGTAAAATAGAGTTGTATCGGAGACAACTCATCAAGCTAAAAAAGATAGACTTACTAAATATGATAAACCCCCATAGGTGGCTAAAGCACTTCCCAAATTAGTCAAGGACCTCACGAATTAGAAAAATCATGAGTGAGTTGTCATGTATGATGGAAAAAACATGCTAATCCTAGAATAGGGAGAAAAAACCATGAAGGATGACTTGGCAACCAAAAATAGCAGTTTCCTAATTGACTAGTTTTGCCTTATCCATTGAAAAGCTGGAATAAAGCAGTAAAAGACAGAATCTACAGGAAAGCGTAGTTACTAATTCTGGAAATCAATAAAGTAGACAACATCAACCCAAAATAAGGATTAAAGTGCTCATAGGGTATATACTAGGCAAGTGTTGACCATGTGGTGCAAGTGGATGCCAACTATCTAGCCTAGTGGGTAGGAAATTAATCAAAATTGATTAAATATTTTATCTTAAGTTATGGAGTGGTTTAATTATATTCCCACACCCCTTTTTAGGTCTAACTTTATGATGTTTATGTCTGAAATATAGGTGTATATAGGGCCCAATAGCAAGGCTATGATCACCATTTACAATTATTCATGTCCGGAAAAGTGAGGAAAGAGACAAAACCACATGGGAAAAATCATCCCTCAAGAAAGGACAATGGCGCATAATTTAAATAACATGTCTTCAATAGGTATTTATCTTCACTTGAATCAGCTGAATGAACTTCTTTTGCTGAAAGAATTGATGAATAAATCATGAACTCTGTGATCATGCACTAGAGTGTAGAATCCGCAAGAAAGAAGATGAGAGACTCTTGGTATCTCATCATCTGATGAAGTAGGAGCATTATCTAAGTGCTTCTTGTTTCTAAAACACTTTGATATTCAAACACAATATGAAATGGAAAATATATATGTGCATACTCCTTCCCAAAGAGTACAAAAATTAAGACAATTAGTAACACAATCAGTTCCTTGTATAGCTGCAAAATTGTGATGTGGATTACATATATTTCTTTCAATCTGACTTCCCAGATATGATATGATGCTGAAAAGTCTCTGATATATCAAAAACATTATCATATGAAACAATAAAGACAAATACTTCAGTGATTCCATGAGAATATAGGGCTAGACTAGGAAAAGTATGAGCAACTGGGGAAAACTGATGAGTGTAAAAAATTGAATGATGAATGGATTTGAGATATGAACCATAAATGTTTACAACATATCCAAACATGTGTAATATCAGTCCAAAGATGACTAAGTTCATGGATAACCAACCAATGAAAGATAAGCAAGACTTCAAACCATGTAATATAAGTAACATTGCATAAGAGACCAATGAAGAATCAACTAGTGAACTTGGGATTTGTATAGTCTTAGTAGTATTTAGAGGTATCATTATATGGTATGAATGGTGGTATAAATGATGTAATGACATGCATATCATCCTCCAAACATGCTTCTAAATCAGAATTATTATGGAGTGAGGAAGAGTTTCTTAAAGACAAGTCAATATCTAGTGAAGAATCACAATTATTGAGAGATGAATCTAGGAGACTGATAGGTGGATTATTAAAGAAAGGATATGATACTTATGATTATGATATATCAGAAAATGAATCTATATCATATACATGAGGAAACGATTTAACTCTAGCATTCAAGACATAGTTTATATCACCTTGGAATTGCGCACTATGACAATGTTATGAAGAATCAACATGCTTCTTTAGCTCATTTAGAACTTTGATGTTTACTCAAGAAGCTGAGACATATGTCCATATTCTTCTTGAAACATTTATTTTATGGATGAAATCCCTAGCTGCAATACGAGCACTTGGATGTGCTCCCTTCTTCTTGACTTTCTACATTGCATTTTCATTAGTAGGTTTCGAACTTTTAGGCTTCAATTTCTGACTTTGGCTTCTTCTCTTTCACCATTTACTTATCTTTTGATTTGGTATGCTTGCTTCCTTGAACTATGAGAGCATGATCCTTTCCCTTGGAAGATCTAAGAGCACACATTTTAATCAATTTATCTTGCTCATTTGTTAGTGAATCAAAGAAAGTACACAAAGAAGGCATTTTCCAATTAAAAACAACAAGCCTAGTAGCCTGAAAATAAGACACAAAAATGAGTATTCAGGACCCACTTTTGATAGAATGGAAATGATTAATTGATCATCTTTCTTCTCAATCCAACATTGCTTGAAAATTAGAACAAGTGATTTGAATTTGGTGAAGAAACCCTCAATAGAATCGAAACTGCTCGGGCTCATTGAGAATAACTCAATCTCCAATTGACATGCTCTTAACTCATATTGAACTCCAAAGAGAGACTCAGGTTTGGTCCATACTTGGTTTGGAGTGGTCAAACCATCTAAATGAAAGAGTAGATCATGAGAAATAGAGAGGAAAAGCAATCCATAGACTTCATCCAACCTATTATGCCACTTAGCTTTCTCAACAACAACATTTGTTTCATTTTCCAAAGCTAGAGTAACTATGTATAGTCCCTTACTGCGCAATAGAATGCCAATTTTGGCTTTCCATTCGTGATAGTTGAAGGGAGTTAGGATCATAGCTAAAGAAGAATCCATATTGAGATGTTGATTTTCTCAAGAAGAAACTCTTTGCAACTTGCACAAATAAAATTAGGAGAAAATCTTGTAAGCTTAAATCAAGCTCTTCTTCAAAGAGGGATAGGATACTGGATGCGCTCTGATAGAGAGAACAAATAGCTCCTCAACTTTGTTGAACTTGAACAACCTTGTGCTATGATACCATGTAGAAATAACAACTCTAATGCTATGAGTAAAGATGCTAAGAAGAAGCACATGAAGTAGATCTTGCTACTAAGGTAATTCTTACAAGCATACACAGGAAAAATAGAGAGAAGAATAGAGACTGAATCGCATGAATGAAGAGATGAATATTGGAGTGTATCCTTCCATTGAATAATGATGAATAACAGTGTAGATAAATAGTACATCAATCATAGGTAAAATCGATTTGTATTAGAGACAACTCATCTAGCTCAGAAAGATAGACTTACTAAATATGATATGCCCCCATAGGTGGCTAAAGCACTTTCCAAATCAGTCAAGGACCTTACGAATTAGCAAAAGCATGAGTGAGTTGTTATGTATGATGAAAAAATCATATTAATCCTATAATATGGAGAGAAAATTATGGAGGATGGGTTGGCAACAAAAGATAACAATTTTTTAGTTGAATGGCTTTACCTTATCCACTGAAAAGTTGGAGTAAAGTAGTAAAAGACAGAATCTGCAGGAAATCGCAGTTACTAATTCTGGTAGTCAATAAAGTAGACATGATCAACCCATAATTAGGATTAAAGTGCTCATGGGGTATATATGGAAAGTGTTGACCATGTGGTGCAAGTGGAGGCCAACTATCTAAGCTAGTGGGTAGGAAATTAATCAAAATTGATTAAATATTTTATCCTAAGTCATGAAGTGGGTTTATTATATTCCCACACAGAGCACTGTCACCAAAACTATTTGGCGAAAGTTTTGGACTAAAAAGGCCAACATAACAACTATACATGCTAAGAACATATATTTTACCCTTGGTACCATCCTCAGAATGAGAGGAAGTACCTAGAAGTTTACCCAAGCATATTTTCCTAGAAAAAGAAAAAAATTGTCAAAAGATAAAGATTAAATTATTAATTTCCAATAATGGCAAGCGATAAGGTTTATTATATTCCCACACAGAGCACTGTCACCAAAACTATTCGGTGAAAGTTTTGGACTAAAAAGGCCAACATAACAACTATACATGCTAAGAACATATATTTTACCCTTGGTACCATCCTCAAAATGAGAGGAAGTACCAAGAGGTTTACCCAAGCATAGTTTCCTAGAAAAAGAAAAAAATTGTCAAAAGATAAAGATTAAATTATTAATTTCCAATAATGGCAAGCGATAAGCACCGCAGTACAAACTGTTTATGATAATCAATGTTTACATATGTTGATTTCTACGTACATTTATGAAGAGTGTATATCCAAACATATACTCTAAAAAAATATTATTGTTATTCCAAATAAACAAATTCATTATTAATGGGTGAATTAGTTCATCAAAAATGTCAAAGATGGTTCGAAAACATAACAAATGGAATCATGGCATTGATGTATAGTGTGAGATACACTACTAGTTCTCATGGTTCCAGTGGTGGAATCATATTGAGGTGTCCGAGACCTTTACATGTTGCATGTGAGGTATGTAGGTATGCACCAGATTTTAATGTAGTAGTGTGATGTGCATGAGATCTGCATGATGCATGTGCATGAAAACTGAGTTACGGTTTCGAAACCCTAAAAGTCACCAGAAGCTTATAAAAGATAGTAGAGGCAGATGGGGGTGAGCGCCTTGAGCATTGTGAGTAGTCAGTTCATCTACATAGGTTGAGCGAGTCACTACATGAGAAGGGCGAATTACTACATGAGATTGAGGGTGCATTCTTGAGAGGAGAAGGGCTCATCATCTGGCAGAGGAGGGACACAAATTTGGGAGGGATCTAGTACACTTTTCTGAGGCAGAGAGGATCCTTTGGAAGTAGTTGATTCTTCAACCAAGGGCTAAGAGATTGAGAACAAACAAGAGGGCAAATCAATGCATGAGGAGGGAAAATGCCTACATGAGAATAGGGGCACATTCTTGAGGAGAGAAGGCACGATTTCTTGTTGAGGAAGGTTGCTGATCTGAGTAGAGATCTATCATAGTTCATTTGTAGCAGAGGTAGGATACTTTAGAGGCAAAGACTGCTTCTATGAGAGATTGATTCCAACTGCAGAGCATTCAATTGACAGAGGAAGGCACATTTCACTGGAGGGCGATCTCAATGATAGAGTTCATCCAGATCTGAGAGAGGGCATTCATTGAGACAATGAAGCAAAGGAAATGGGGTGTGAGGCCTAGATCAAATAGCAGTTCAAAGACAGATACAATCAGAGAGAGGGGCACATTCAATCAGATGGACGCAGTGACCAAGCTTTCCATTAGAGACCATACTTGATCATAAGAGCCTGTGTGGCTCATATATAAGTCTATGTTTGATTGATTCTATTGTATCCATTGTAAATTGCTTGAAGATATAAAAACCATTCTATCTCTCTCATTGGTTTTCCTGCAAAGGTTTTTCTAGGGTCTTTGACCAAAAACTTATGTGTCGTCTGGGATTGACGATTGGGATTTCGTGTATGCATGTGTCTTATAGAAACTTGAGACCAAGTTGGGATCTAAGATGTCAAAGGGTTTTTGAAAATTCTACAGTAAGAGTCAAACAAATGTATAAATGCTTAAATCTACATTTGAAAAGTGTGTACTTTGACATTCAGTTCTTATTCAAATACTCAATTTTGGATACGATAGTAGTTTAATATTGTGATATTGTTTTTCCTTCCAAATTAGGGCATATCTTCTCCAAGCGCTACATAAGGGTATCTATAGTGCCAAAAACACCTAACCTTCGGGCTTTCTTACTTCCCTTGACCTAGATCTGCATAATCAATTTGAACGGTTAGAGTTTCTCATGTTTTATCATGTAACAGAGGTTGGATATTCAAACCACAAACATGGAAGCAGTTTAAACACGCTACAATTTGGACCTTTTTTGCCACATTTTTCAGATAATCTTTGCTTAAACTCCAACCAAAAATTCAAATGAATTGCTAGGATTGCAAATATCACTTGTTGAGATTGCATAGTTATGGTGCAATAGGGGTATTTCAAGGCACTAAATTCATTTATGCGTCCAAAAATGCAATTTTAGCAATAAAAAATTGCAATTTGACCAATGATTGTAGGCTATCCGGTGGTGATAACCTTAAATCTAAATCGTATAATGTTTAGACCAATGTTGAAAAACTCTCCAAAAAATCACCTACTTTAGGTCGCATTTTTTTAATTTTTCGAAAGGTCATTATTTTGGCTAAAATGGCAAGTCCCACCTTTTCCAAAGACTCCCCATTTTGGCTATAATGGCCAGTTTTCCAAAAGTTAGCCATTTTAACCATTTTGTTGTGTACTAACCAGTGTTATCAGAACCGGCCCGGAACCGGCAAAACCGGCCGGTCTGACCGGTTTACAGGGTTGGCCGGTCCGGTCAGCAAATTTTTTTTGAAAAACCGGATTTTTGTCTAGACCGGGTATGGAACCGGCCGGAACCGGCCTGAACCGGCCAAAACCGGTCAAAACCGGCCGAACCGGTCAAAAACCGGCCGAACCGGCCGGTCTGGACTGGGGACTCAGAAAACTTAATTTTATACATGACTGTGGAATTTCTAACAGGTTTGAAGCAACTCCATGCTATCATATGTTTATACAAAGGCTGTTGTAGAAGTGAACGATAAAGTGCTGACTTTGGTGTAGCTACCTCTTTGAATGCTGATACAGGACTACAATGTATATGCAGAATTAACTGACTGTTGATGTCCTTAAAGTGCTGATTTTATTGCTTACTGTCAAACATTGGTGTCCTAGTTATACACAGTGGAATGCTACTCATCTGTGATATAAGTGTGATACAAAGTTGAATTGAAAAATCTTATTTTAGATGTTATTCATGGACTGATTTGAATGACAGTTGTTATATTCATTGGTATCGATAGCAGCATTATTGTTTGGCTAATAAATGATGATCCTTTTTATCATTATGTGCTGATATGAATGACTAAGGATTGATTACATGGGCTGCTAATACTACATGGCATGTATCATGTATCATGTACCTTATAATGCTGCTATATTCTTTTATACTGACCGTGGAATTTCTTTTAACCTGTTAGAATTACTGCTTCCAGATATTGCTTTGATGTATCATATACCTTTATACATGTATAGAAACCATGATATGATAGAAATAATAGATATCTGATGGAAAATCTAGGATCTTTAATAATAGGATCTGATGGAATCTAGGATCTTGAACATAAACTATATTATTGGAGTGACACTCATCCTTTGAATGTCATTGGGTTTTGGCTAAGGAATCACCATTATTGTTTTGAAAGGTTATCTTTGGATTGGTTGTTGTCCATTGTTCTATTGTTATATATGTTTTTTACAAAATATGAATATTTTATGTATTTTTTAGTCAGCCGGTTTTTTACCCGGTTTTTTGCCGGTTCCGGTCCGGTTTCCGGTCCGGTTCACATTTTGGGCTTCGCCGGTTCGATGACCGGTCCGGTTCCGATAACATTGGTACTAACACCTTTCTTCTACCATATAAAATGTTTCAAAACTTTGTTGTATTTGAATATCAAACCATGCAAGGATAAGCTATACAAAATATGTATCCATTTATCAAAGATCACAATTGTAATTGAATTACTTTTTTTTCACTATTAGGGGATTTTTTGAGCAAACATATTTTGGGTGGTCATCATAGCACATTGTAGGAAAAAGAGAGCAATGTTTCAAGTGGTAGATGAGTTAGCGCTAAATGTGAGGCTTATGTCAGAAATTCAATTTAGGAGTGAAAAATACATCTATGATTTTCACCAATACAAAACAAAAAATACATTTAATCGCTGACAACCAAATCAATAAAACATACCTTTAAAAAATTAGGTTTAAGTTATAAGATGGAGGGACAAATAAAGAGCATTTATGAAAACCTTATATAAACCTAATCATTAGAGTAGGTAAAAATATGAAGTATGAATGGAAAATAGAATAAATTGTGAAGTAAAGATATAATGAAAACAAGAAACAAGTAATAAGTAAAAATGAAACTCGGGAAGAAGGCATTGATATTAGATAGCTAGCTGGTAGTTTTCCTTAGATACATTTATATATGTGATGTCATTTTGTATTGGTTATCCATTTTTGAGTCCTTGATTGGACAACTATGATGTTTTAGGATTCAACATCGACTTTGATGTATTATTTTATATTTGGCATGACTGCATGATGATGATATATACCAGTGCTTTGTCCATATTTATGTTCCAATGTGTTTATGTGATGTTATTGTTGCTTTATATGTTTAGAATTCAGGAAAAAAAATAAATGTATTTTGTATTCTTTAATGTTTGTCAACTTTTGCCAAATTTTTCCGATTTTTTTGCCGATGTTGTCGAAAAGTTGTATTTGGGACCCTTGCCGACTTTTTCAACATTGGTTTAGACTACATCGTGCACTGGATTGTTGAACCAAAGTAGTCAAGGTGCATGGGTGCAGGGGTTGTTGGAATGTTCATTAACTATATGTGTGTGTTACAATGCCCTTGTAATCTACGTTGCACGGGAACCGCTCCCGGGCATTAGGAATGGCGTATCCGACGTTCCGGCGTACCCGGGAGCTTTGGAGCTGGTATGAAACGCTCCAAAACAGCTGGGAACTCCTTTGGATACTTGGGTACTTTTCGGGTACTTCGCAGGCCTTAAACCGAAGCTCCCGATACTAGTTTCCTCGGGTACTTGTCGTAGGGAGCTTGTGGAAGCTCCTCGATCTCGATGGATCGGGAGCTTCCACAAGCTCCTTACGACAAGTACCCAAGTTATCGAGCTTTCTCGCGTTCCCAAGAGACATTAGATTTTAAGATTTTAATTTTTCATTTTACATTAGATTTTTCAATTTAATAATCTCTGTTTTTAACTTTTTAGTTTTTACATTAGATTTTTTTTATTTATAAGTTTAGCAGCTTCGTTTTTTCAGCAACACAATGGCTTAATATTAAATAACATCATGTCCATTGTACTATGATATGGTGTTACTGTTCACTGTTTTCTCACTATCATCCATAGAACGGCCAGAGGCCAAGAATCAGACTTGCTCTGATAACACTTGTGTTGTATCTTGATGAAGTCAGTAGGTTTTTCAATTAGATTTTAATATTTATTATGTTCATTTTTAACTTAAAAATGAAATATAGTAAATACTAAATAATTTTTTTTGCTTTCTGGACCACAATCAATGGCTCAAGAAATCGAACTTTGTGACAGTCTGATTGTTGTTCTCTCTATATCATTGTGACAGTGAGTTTAGACTATCATTGTGTTGGAGATTTTACTATTTAGTATTTTAAAAAACATCACCAACAGCATTAAAGTTTTAAACGTTAGCATAAAGTGGATTTTAATTACTGTTGATTGAAGGTCTGAGTTTTCACTTTAATTACACCCTTACAGAGGTTATTGACATTTTACATGCCAATAATCCTTTGTATCAAACCTTGTTTAAGCTGTTAGGTTACGCATATTGCAGCTGATACAAAGTTTGTAATGGATACTGAACAAATGGTGGATAAACCCTACTGATGCAAAACTGATGTCACTAAAATTCATACCGTACTGCTGTGTAGTACTGCTGGTTTGATTTACAACTAAAAGAGGACTGATATGCTCATTCTGCATGGTCACTGATTGTAAACTGAGAATTCTGATACATCAATATACTGCTGTTAATGACCATTTAAATATTTTTTCAGATCTGTCTCGTAAGTATATTTATTATTTGCCATTTGGTGTATAATATTTAGACTCTAGAGATATAGAATGGGACAGTTATTGTTATATAATATAAACCGAAGCAGTGCATTCCTGTAGCAATTGTCCATCTGCAGCCAATAACTAATGGAATCTGGTGATGAAAAATCGTTGATGTTGACAGTGAAATTCTGCAATAATTCTGACACAGTAGATGGATTACTAGGCCACCATAGAACATCTCGAAACTGCAATTTGAATTTCAATAATAAAAACTTGTAATTCAATCATCATCTTAAATAAGTTAAATTGTATTTAGACTTTTAGTATTACTATTTAGTATTTAGTTTATTTACTCATTGCCAATTGGTAAAGTTACTAATGTCATTGATTGAATCGTTTAAGAAATAAATCTGTCACACATAATTATAGTTTTAATGGACAATGAACATTATTTGTTTTTTTTACCATTATAATTAACATTTAAAAAAGGCAAAAACTTAAAAACTAAAGTTATAATTTAATAAATTTATGTTTTTTAATATATATTAACATTTAATATATTATATTATTGCCGCTCCCAAACTGATGTATCCAGTAAATTTGGGCGAAGCTTCTAGACGTATCAGATACTCGTGTCCACGTACCCGACGTACCCGCGTACCGGAAACTTGTGCAACATAGCTTGTAATAGAGGCTAAATCTCCATAGAAGTTGTTACAGGGTTTCATAACGCCACGTCCGCACCCTCCCCTGACAAAAAATAAATACAGCTGTTACAAGCATCCAACATATTGCGTAAACCTCATAGAACTCATATAGTGAGATTTTGAATTAATTGAGAGTGAATGTAGAAGCTTTGCGCGTTTCTATTACTGCATGTCAGCATTAGAAACTACCTACCAAACATGTTCATTTGAAATATGTGCATATCTTTCTTTCTTGAAAGATGAAATGAAATTATATTAATGTCCATTCATGACCAAAGAAAGGTCAATGGGACTTGAGTCAAGAGTATGGAAAGTACATATTACAAATAGCAAAATAAGGAGTGCCTAGCACATTAAATAACAAATCTAGGCTAGCAACAATGCACAACGAAAAATAGATATTCCATAGTGAAAAGAATGCACAATTTGTCAATTGCCATCTATTCCAGGTCGGCATCTTCTCAGTTCATCCACCACAGCTGGGTCATATTCAGATGTACACTGAAGAGTGTGTTGAAAATTACACTGCCTGATTAGTTGAACAACTACTCGTGGTATTCTTGATAAATAATCTTTAACGTGATACATGCAAACTTGCTCGGAGTCTGGCCGCCAAGAAGTATGACGAGGTGGCAATCACAGAATCAGCTGCATTTCTGAAGATGCATGGAAAAATGGCATTCTTCAATTGTGCATATGTCACTGGTTCTCTGTCACTGATATAACTGCTCCACATTAATGTACTCAGGTATTTATTTCTAGTAGTTCAGCAACTAAGAAACCAGCTCTACAGTTTTTGAATGTATACTGAGCCACCAGCTACTAACCAAGAGAGCATACTTTGCGATTAAAAACTGCAATGATACAAATGCAAAAATGATTCCACTTTCCAACATAAGATATAATATTAAATATAACACATAGTAACCTGGAATACATTATATAAAGATGGGTCCATTTCCTCATAAATCCATGACTGCTTCATCTTTGACACTAACCACAGAGGATGACAGAATGATCTTAGTAATTAATTAAATATCAATTTATCTATTTTCCTCGAATACTGCTTGAGCAACAAAAACTGAGAAATGCTTCTTTTGCCTCCAAGTTGAAAGTTAATACAACGGTGAATGATTTTGAATCTTACGACATCATGATCACCACAGGAAACCTCAGGTTTATATTTATGATGAATCCAATACTTGCAGACCACTCGAACATGATTCACAGATAGATGTAATGAGCCTCCGTTGGCCATCTTTGAATTGCATTGCTAGGTTTACACCCCAACTACAATCTTCGCTGTAACAGTTCATTTTTCAGGAGGAAAAAGGGTATTACAGACAAAATTCATTAATATAATGAATTAATGATTCCAATAAACAGATATGAAAACGTATATAAAAATGGAAAGCATATTTCTAACCTGCTAAATTCATTAGTTTCATCCATTGAGTCCAGCATAGGTTTTAAGATTGATAGGATAGCTTCCAGTACAGCTGCTTCATTCTCCTTGCTTATCTGCAAGCTTAAACGATATAATCACCATCTTATATGAAAGAACCACAATTTCTCATCTAAAATTGAAAACGACGAGAAGAAAGAATCTTACGATACTTAATCTCGGATTGCTCGGCAGCAGTTGCAGGTCATCCTCTTCCAAGAAAGCAGTACGGAGGGCAGCTAGCAGTCGTGATGGCAAACCATATCTATTTAGTTGGCTCTTGGACAGCCATGTGCCACGAACCATGTGAGATATCTGACACCCCTTATCAAGTGACTGGTTGTTCAAATCCAACTGCTGAGGTAATTCCAGCTCTGAAATTAAATGCACAGTTAATTTCTGATGGTTTGTTGGAATCAGCATTAAAAGACGCAAAAACCTCAATATTCAAGTTACATTTTGGTACCCCTATCTGCTTCTGTGTAGGATTTCTCATCTATTTGAATAGATTGCACTTCTCATTGGTATAATTTTAGCAGTACAAATAGCAAATTAAATGTGTCACAGACTCACACCCCATGTGATTTTGTATGACAGGTTGGAAAAAACAACTAACAACAATAAGTAATAGAATCACTATTGAAGCCCCAAGGGGTAGCTCAGTTTGTTGGAGTCCGATTCCAAAGACCGTTTGATATTGAGGTCAGAGGTTCAATTCTCACGAATCCAACTCTCTAGGTCCTTTGGGGTTAGGCTCCCAAAACTGGAGCCAATAGGGTGAGGCTCCTTCAGAAGGCCCCCCTAGAATTATTACTGTGTATGTAGCGAGCCCCGACCAATATTCTTGAGGCTGTGAACCACATGAGAAAAAAAAAAGAATCACTTGGTAAACATCCAGGTCTTCCAGTGATGAATATTTCAATTGAAAATAATAGTGCGATTACGCAATTGTACAAAATCTAAGTAGTATTCATTGATAATACACCAATTTTTATACAAGTGTGCCTTGTATAAAATTTAAATGATCATGCTTCCAATTTAGTTCGCACTAACACAAAACTAGCGTTGGGATGAATCACACTAACATCAAAATGTGTGAGGTACCAATGAGCCTTTAGCGCTCAGTTTTAAGACATTCAAAGACGTATATAATCAATGGTAAATAGCAATGTGGGAAGTGACTGCACACGTGTGTGTGCATGAAAGGAACTGACAGAAGGCTAAGAAGCTTTAAAATGCCAAGTCTAGACCATAGTACATAGTACAAATACTCATAAAAGATAAAAGAAATAAACAATTGAAATATGGTCCTTGGATTTTTACATCAGTGAAAAGTTCAAAATTTTGCTTGTCGAAATAAAGATGAATCATGATATAGAATATTAAATGTGATGACTAGTAAAGCACCCTGTGTGAAATTTTATACCCTTGTACATATCTTGATTAGCAGCAACTATTAATGTGTTCTTCAATTAACTACTGAACATTAATTACTAAAAATACAACCGCACAACAAACCATAAAAGCACAGTGGAACAACAAAATGCAACCACTCAAAATAGACACAAGGATTTACCCTGGAAACCCCAGTCCTTTGGGGAAAACCAGCAAATGTTTGTTTTCTTCTTATTGCAGGATTTGATTACAACACTACAGTAGTCTTCCGGATACACCCTCCGGATCTAGACCAAAACACATAGGATCCAAATCCTTTCTGTAGACTAGATAGACAGACAAAGTACAAACCCTAGATCCACTCTGGATCCAATAGACAACAGAGAAGTAAGAGTCCTCTGGAAAAAGTGTGATCTCAAACTTAGATCTGGACTAATCACTACAAGAGGAAACCCGTCTCTTGCAACTGTTATATGACCACCACAAGAGAGATGACTCACTCCCGACACTGTGGTGATGAACTCATACTCTAAGGTTCCTTTTATAATCTCACACTCATGCAAATACCATGGGACTCTCTAATACCATTTACATGAGGGGTTATAAATCCATTTTTACAATATATGTCTAGGAATCACCTCAACTCCTTCTCTGTTGCTAGACACCCCCAACAAAGAAGTACCTACCGAACTACCAAAAACTAACACTCCCTCTTAGCGAAGGAGGTACTTCAACCTGAGGCACCTCCTCCATGGTCCTTGATCTATGCTGCTACAATTGCTTCCTCTGTGTTGGAACACCCTACTCCCTTTGCACTAGAATATCCTGTTACTCTCTGCACTGCTGAATATTCATCCAACTGTGTCAACTTCCTCCAAGTGGGTTTACTGAGATGAATCTCCTTTCTCTCAATAACATTGGAAGCCACTCTAGACACCCTCTGAGTCCTTACAAGTTCCCTCTATAGCTCTACTTCAATGGTTAGCCCACCAGCTTGTTACCAACTAAGTTGCACCTAGTTGGACTTTCAGGCGAGCCGACAAACAATGATCAAGTACACTTGGTCATATCAGAGTTCAAAAGTCCATAAAGCTTTCTTAGCCCTTTTATTTTTTGTACCACATGTTCATAACCCCTTTGGGGGAACTGTAATAAATGTATCAGGATGGCAAACTTTTTGTAAAGGACTTGGCTTCCTAAGGCTTAGATGTCAATCTGATCATTCTAAGGTGTTTTTTCCCTCGTCAATTATGCGATGTTGAATAAGTGATATATAATTTTTGAGTTTTTCACCGCTCCTCCAAAGCTGGAATGGTCGTCTTGGTGGTTAGGCCTTAGGAGGTTATTAAAGTTCACATGCCAATGTATATAAGCATGTTAGGCATCAATATTGAGTCGTATGGACATGTGCTATGTCCCCCTAAGTTTTTTTTAAAATTATGAGAAAAATAATTTTTCCCGCAAAATTAGGCCATTTTTTAATGGTTTAAATGGAAAAATTCAAATTGTAAAATAAGTTTGATCTGGAGACAGATTTTGGTGTGGGATGCTAGTTTTCACACTCAAAGCATCATCTTTATCCTAGGACCCAGTTGTCTTATGTTTCGTGGAACCAAATCAACACATAGAAGCTTAGAGCCATTTTTTGCTAGAGGGGCATCAAAATGTCAATTTAATGCTAAATATGCGACAAAATGGCAAAGTCAAAAGTCAAAGAAACATGTTCAAATATGTTGTGTGATGTGGCAATTTTGTCTCATATGATGGGCGATGTCTTCCTAAGTAAAATGTGACCTCATCCAAAGTTTAAAACATGTGATTTAAGTGAGATTTGGAGGATAACGAATAACTCCAAAATTGGTTGATGCACCCACCTTCATCCCATCATCGTATGGGTCATGTGACATGGTAAAATAATAACTCGAGATTATGTGAGATGGAAAAATAATAACTCGAGATTATGTGGCAAGTTGTTCCCTCATGAAGGCGTGTTAATTAAGTTTGAGTGGGTTATGTGGCGAGTTGGTAAAGATGAGGGGCGCATCTCTCTAAGAGATAGCGCAACACCCCCCCCCCACTTGGCATACACTGGTTTTGGTGGAGAATCAATCTAGGTGATGGTGCATATCTCATTGGAGATGTGGTGCCTCACCCTTCAAGTTAACTTATGCTAAATCCCACAATCATCTCCTCTAACTCGACTCCAACTCCACTTATGGATGTGCCTCCCCCCTCACCCCGCCCCCTCTTGCTTTGGCTATAAAATAAAGCGTTGCCTCTCTCCCAAGCTAGTTCGAGTTGGAGTAGAGGGTCTTGCTATTGTAATTGACTTATGCCACTGGTATTTTGCTTGATAATAAAGAATCTTTGGAGGCTAATGGTGTGTTGTTTTGGTGTGTCGGCAAAAATTGTTACGTTTTCATGACGTACCCATTTTCTTTCTTGCAATTTTTGCTTACTCTAGATATAGATCTTGCCTCATCAGGATTCCTCTGAATCAATAGGAATATGAATTGTAAGTAAGTTTACTTTCATTTCTATTTATTCATGTATGCTTAGAGATCAAAGATTTGCATGTCAAATAAGTTTATTTCCATGTTATTTTAGTCTCTTTTTATATATGTTTTCAAGATCTCACGGGTATGCAAGTTTGTGACTAAGTTTCAGGGTATCCAGCTTGAAGGAAGTGTGGATCTAGTTTGACTCCACTCAATCTCCAACAATCTTCAATAACATAGTCTCCCTCGGCATCCCACTACGAAGTCTTTGAGCAAATCTTTCATGGCAACAAGCTCTTTCCTCCCTCTTTCTCTTCTTCAAAATCAACTTCTCCCTTGGTTACATTTCCTTGTCTATGTAGATCTATCTTGTTTAAAGTTAAATCTTTCTTTAGATCTCATATGCAAGTTTAAAAAGCTTAGATCTCAAGGTTCTTTAAAAAGTCTTATTTATTTAAGTAGATCTAGCTTAGAAAAGCTCCATTTTCGCAAGTATTCTTTAAGTAGATCTTAAGCTTGCTCAAAGTAGTTTTCTTTAGAGAGTTTAAAGTTTAAATCTAGCATTCAAGTGGATCATATTGGCTGCTGAAAAATCAAGCCGAGATCCCAAGGAAAGCTTGCTATCCTTGGTTACATTTATGCATTTTTATCAATAGATTTAACTCAGGATTTTTTGGGAAATTTTTCGTGGATGTTCAAAGACACTCTTAAAGTGTTTTCAAACATCTGCTGATTTTTGCAGGTTTGATTAAAAAGAGAAAGAAGCTCTGGTCGTTTTTCCAAGATTTGAGCCATTTAAAGCTTTCTGAGGCTCCCTTTCTTGCTTATAGTCAATTTTTTTGCTATTTTGTAAGCCTTTGAATCCCAAATAACAAGGACCAAAGTGCATTCTCCTTTACCAAAATGTAGTAGGCATCAATAAAGTTTAAATAGGATCCTAAGAGCCCACTCCCCCTCCCCCTTGGGAGGATTTGTGTCGATGCACCTTTTTCAAGGTTTTACCTTTGTTAGTGCACGGAAGAGCAAGAAGAAACCTTAGTTGATATTGATAAAGGACAACTCAAAATCACTCCTGCAACTATGCCAGAACAAAAAACACATACATTGATGCCTTACACTCCTCCTCACAGCAGGTTCAAGGCATCATACGCAAAGAAGGATAAGAACCACCAATTGAAGTACAAGACACAAAAAACAATGCCTAACCATAACCACCATTCAAAGTACAATACCCAAAATAAGGGGCGGAATCATGCACAAGTTCCAGGAATTTGTTGCGGTTTCCTACCAAGTAGGGAAATTAGGCACATTAATACGTCAACGAGAAAATCTATAAAATTGCCCAGTGAAACTCCAAAACAAGAACTCGTTAATAAAGACAATAACACAGACGATGAAACAAATGATGAAGGGGACAGTGATAAAGCCCAAAGTAGAGAAGATCAAAATGAACTTGAAGAAAAATTACTTGAGAATAAGAATGACAAAAGGATAGTTTCATCTGATGACAATCCTAACACCAATGCCAATTCTAAAGAAGATGGCGATCTCATATATTGTAACAATGAAACACCAAATTCTGATGAATATTAGGATAACATAGAAGAACGAAACCCAGAATATGTTACAACAAATGATCAGAATAACGTAGAAGAACGAAACCCAGAACATGCTGCGACGAATGGTCAGGATAACGTAGAAGAACGAAACCCAGAAGATGTTGCGACAAACAATCCAGATAACATAGAAGAACGAAATTCAAAAGATGTTGTGACAAATGAAAAGATGAACATTCTACCATGGGCCATAGCTCAAGATGTCCCAGAAATCTACATCAAATTAGAAGATGAAAAGAACACCATCAGATTAGAAGCTCAGAAGAATACCTCATATAGTTGTTGTTCGTTTATCTACAAAATCATATGCATGAAAAGATTTGAATGGAAATGCGACCAATTATTTCAAGAACTGCTAAACCGTGGCACCGTTATTCGTGGCAAAAATTCTAGTTGCACCACGCTCATAGTAGATTCGTGGTCGAATCTTTCCTGAGCAAGAAGACTTGTAATATACCAAACGTATATTATATTAATTAATTATCAATTATTAATTTATGGTTATTAATTATTTATGTAAAAGTCAACATTAAAATGACACATTGTTTAAAGGCCTCTCTTCATAAATATATAAGCCGAATGAACTTATTGTAGAAATTATCATTCAATTATCAAAATATATATATATAAATAATAATCCAACATGTAAGGTTTTAACCTTACACTTGCTATATCAACTTACTTTGGTTGTTATTTAAGTAGTACTTATCAAACTGAATTATTCTTAAGTATGTCTTCTTCATACTCATGGTGACTCCATTTAAGGCATTGATCTTATCTTGAGGTTGTGGAAGGTATTAGTGTGTTGATAGGTGGTATATAAGGGCTCTCCCCTTGGAGGTCAAGCACTCTCTAAAGAAGTTAGGGATTTGTGATCGAGGTGGCATTGGGTCATAAGTCCTTGCATGTGCTTACTGGGCACTAGTCTTGCTAGTTTGTGCAGTAACAATGCTAATCAATATAATCAGAGAGTAGGTGTCATATGTCTTGTAGCTCCAAACTCTACAATCTGTTTATGAGCAGAGGTGGATGACCATAGAGCACTGTGGACAACCAAGTGTGCAGACTCACCAAACATGTCTTCAAAAAGATCATTATTTCCAATTGTTTCCCAAGCAGTATCTTCAATATTTTGCGAGATTAACTTATGCAAAAAGAACAAAATAGACCAGTGCCAAAGTGAAAAGAGTGCTTGCAAATGTGGGTTGCTAGTGTAGTCTCAGTGAAAGTATTGCAGTGTCTCGGTTGGTAAATATTAAATTTATTAAATGAATTGATTAAGGAATGGGTAAATTGTGGGTTTGGCCCAACAAGTCAAGTCCCTTCGAATTGAGTGCTAAAGCGGTAATACCAAGTGTCCAACGGGGCGAGGATAGACCTGCTTAGAGTAGCCCCTTGACTTTGTAGTGATTACCCTTTGCAACCTCCCGAGTTCTCAAGAAAATTACTTGTGTGGATTTTCCTATTAGATCTAGTAACTCGTATCCCTTTCTGATACAACCAACTGATCAGACAAGCTGTAGCGGTGTAGAGCATACGGAGGAGTCTTGGTTTATTTTTAAAGTTTTAGACAAGCTTTCTGATTTAGAAAAAAGATAAAACCCAGGAGTCTCTTTCTAGATTCAGTACTCGGGCAAGCCCTTATCCACGAACCTGTATTCGGGAAAGCGAGGGGGTTTATTTTAACTTAACAGTGCATAACAACATTGTTTTTGTTTTTAATTACTACATTGCTCAAATCTTTTCCCTTATGGTACTTCGGTATAGCGTAGTGGGTAAGTATCCAGGTTACTTTTGCAAAACTCGAACAAAGCATGAAATGATACAAAAAAACAACTACGCTAACAACATATAAGAAAACAGAAAAATGACACCGACACAAATCCCCCAAGGGGGATGGGGACCGGGCTCTACCGAGCCTACTCAAACTTGCTTTTATTAATCGGTTACAATGCTTTAGCAGAGATGCTCTTTGGACCTTGTTATCTGGGATCCAAAGGCTTACAACATGCAAAAAAAATAAGCCCAGCTAAGGGGAAAGCCTCCTGGGAGCTCCGGATGTTCAAAAAAGCTATTTTCGGACAGAGTTTCCTTCTCTTTTTTGATGGGCCTGCTAAAAACCAGCAAGCATATGTCAATGAAAGATGCCCAAAAACACTTTGGAAGTGTCTTTGGACAACATGCAAAAAATTACAAAAAAAATCTAAGTAACAACTGATTACAAAAAAGACGGAAACAACTAAGTGAGGCAAGCTAGAAAGCTTGCCTTCTTAGGATCTTTGCTTTCCTCTTGAGAAGAATGGCAAGCAAATCTCAAGCACAAAAATGCTAGATCAAACTTTAAAATGCACAAAAACTCTTTCAACAAGTTTTTTTAATTTTCAAAATTTTTAAACTTGCAAAAAAGGGGAAAAGTAACTAGATCTAGAATTTTAAATGTACCTTTGAAGCAGACTAGAAATAGAAACCTTTAGACATCAGATCTACCTTTGATATGACTTTAGATGCTAGATCTAATATGGAAACGTTTGAAACCAGAAGAAAATTTTAAGAAATTTGTGGATCAAAAGTTAATGAACCCATAGTAGAGCAAGAAATAAAGGACAGAAAAAGCCTCCTTGGTGAGATCAGAGGGACAAAGCTTATTTTCCAATTTTACTGAAGGAAAGGTAGAGCACATTCGCTCATCAATACTCCAGCTTTAGCTTCCTGCAAAAGATTATCAACACTGGCAATGGGGATTAAAAAATACCTGTGTAAATCAAAAGAGACTACAACAACAATGTAGATCCAAGCATGAAATCATACATATATCAAATAGTCTTCCTCGACTTTCAATAAAAGAGTAACCTAACAAGACTTACCTTTTATCTTTACAAAAATACCATTTCCTTCTGAAAGCAAGTTAATCCCAAACATATACAAGCATGAAAACAAATACAGGTTACCTCACTAATGTAGAGTAAACTCTATCCAAACATCCATAGATCCCACACAGAAATTGCCTCCAAAGCCTTTTATTTACAATAATCAAGAAAACTGTTACAATATTACAAGCAGAGGTTCCACCTTTTGATGATGATCAATGGATAGGTGACCTGCTTAAATAGGAAAAGAGAGACCCAAGGGGGGGCTCATCAATACAGAAGATGAAGTCAGAGTTTAGCTGAGTGAAGTCGAGTTGAATTGAAATTGTGTTGAGTTGAACAGAGGAGGTGATTGACACCTCTCTCACCAAACTCCTTCAACGAATAATAAACCTCCAGCACATACCAACCAATGAATAAGATTGAAGAAGATATCACTCACTACCCTCGCGTGAGTGTACGGCTATGTGATGTGAGCTTTACCAACAAAATACTCACCCTTTGCTCCGAGCTTCAATGTATGGTAAATCTTATTAATTTGAAACCAAATCTTAAGTGAAAGGGGTCCACTTTCTCATGCCAACGCAACTCCAAAATGCCAGCGTGAACAACTAAATTGGTTGACGTCACCTTCTTAAAAATCATCGCGTGCTTTAATAAACAATGTGTGGCATTACTTAATAAGTCACGGTTTAAAGGCTAAGGCAGGTAATAAAAAGGGGGGGCCACTCCACTAGCTAGCGTAAACCATCGCTACCATAACCAAGGCTAGCGTGAGTCTCTCCTTAAGTTGACGTCATCTTTGAATTTGACGTATTACCTTACTTTAAAACCCAACCTTGATTTTATATGAGCTGATGTATAAATCACTAGTCACATGGGACCCCTTTTATGTCACGTTAACATTAAAATAATTGAATTTTGACTTATTCAATCTTTGACCATAGTGCCAATCTGTCCAGATTTAGCATTAAAATGCCATTTTAATGCATTTTTTGCCCAATAATGCCTCAAGGGGTGCTCTGGCTGCCCGACTGATGTAGAAAGTGGTCCCAAGAGTAAAGTGGATGCTCCGGGTGTGAAAACGAGTATCCCCATGTCAGAAACGGACTCCGTATCTGACTTTTATTACAATCTGAAGTTTTTTAATTAAACCATTAAAAAAATGGCTTAAAAACTGAAAAAAAAAATACTTTTTTGCGGAAATTGACGAAACTCTAGGGGGACTTAGTACATGTCCATACGACTCAATTCGAATGCCTAGCATGGTGAGAAACACCGACACGAAGGCTCTAATAACCTCCTTAGGCTGAAACACCAAGATGACTACCCTAGATTTGGAGGTATGAGTGAAAAACTCATAAATTATTAGTCGTTTGTTCAACAACCAATAATAACCAAGGGAAAAAACACTCTGGGCTAGTCGGCTTGATGCTCAAGTCCGGGAAGCCGAGCCTTTCATAAAAAATTAAATGCTAGGACATTTTTTACAATTTCCCCAAGGGGGTATGAACATGTGTTACAAAAAATAAAACGGTCATGGAGGCCTGAAAGAACTTCTGAACTCTGAATATGAACAAGTATCTTGTTCATCACTGGCGGCTCACTCAAAGTCCAACTAGGTGCAGCCTAGTCGGTAACATTTGGCTCCAACTGTGGGACGTGTGATTGATCTGAACTTCGTGGAAATCGATCATACGAGAAACCTAGAATCTCTGGTTCCTGCATAAAAACTAGGATAAGTCAGTCACATGTATATAGATAACCAAATGAAACAAAATAAGCGGCAGTATATGATACAAAAATAATTTTTTTTGTTTTTAACTACAACTAATATACAGAAAATAATGTACAAAGTAATATACAGAAAATGAACTAAGCTAATAAATAAAATGCGAAGAGAGGTTTAGAGAGTGATGATACAAAGATGTCCCCATGGGCATAAGATATTTTCACTGAAAAACAGTTTCAGAATCTGTCCGTTAACAGGCAGACTCTGCTTTTCCCCATCCATGTCACTGAGATAAAAAGAGTTGTCACCCGCCACATCATGAATAATGTAAGGGCCCATCCATAAACTGTCAAATTTTCCGTGCTTTCCCGACTTTTCTCTCCGTTTGTCCCAAAGTAACATCGTGTCTCCTTCCTGAAAAACCCTTGGTTTGGATGATTTGTCAAAATTTCTTTTACCCTTTTCCTGATTTTTAATATTCTGATTAACGACCCTTCTTCTGACCTCATCCAACTCTATCAGCTCATTTATTCTACTCTGAAAGTCATCCTGATCTGAACCTGAATCTTGCAGAGTCTGATACACCGGTAACTGAAGATGAATAGGCAAAGTCACATTCACGCCATAAACCAACTCGAAAGGAGATTTTCCCATTGCACTTTTCTTGGTAATTCTATCCGCCCAAAGTGCAAACTTGATTTTACTATCCCATGACTTCTTGTTGTCACCAACAATCTTTTTTACGATGGTCATCAAGTTTTTATTGCTTGACTCAGCCAGACCATGTCCCTGGGGATAGTAATTTGAGGAATGGGATAGGATGATGCCATATTTAAAGCAAAATGAAGACATTGCTACTGAATTGAAAGCTTTGGCATTATTTGTGGTTATCTTAGCAGGAACCCCAAATCTAGTGATGATTTTGTCTTCCAGGAAGTCCATAACCACTTTTTCAGTTGTTGCTTTAGTAGGTATGGCCTCTACCCACTTGGTAAAATAATCTGTCGCTGTTAAAATCCAAGTAGAACCATTACTTGAATTGTCTTTAAATTTCCCAATGAAATCAAGGCCCCATTGCTGAAAAGGGGCCTGGATTACTACCGGCTTTAGGGGTAATGCAACAAGCTTCTGTTTTCTTGTGAACAGTTGACATTTCTAGCAATTCCTAACAGACTTGTGCACATCAGTAAATAAAGTGGGCCAATAGTATCCGACTCTAAGAATCTTGTGAGCTGTGGTTTTGGTTGCAAAGTGGCCACCACAAAATCCTGAATGAAACTCCTCCAGGAGTCTTCGAGTTTCTTTTTCATCCACACACCTAAGTATGAGACCATCCGGGTTTTTCCAACCCAATCCCTCTTGGGTGAGGCAGTACTTAGTGGCTTGCAATCTTAGTGATCTTCTCTTGTGGCCCATTAGATGATCAGGACATGTTAAGTTGAGGAGGTAGAATATAATGTCTGCATACCATTGTTGTTGTTGAAGATGTAGAATTCCAGTTGAAATGGATGATGTTGGTGAATTGTTCTAACAGACCATACCTAAGGCTTGTTCATTTCCCTCTGTCATCATCTTGGCAAGTCCCTGCCCCTTGATTAATTTAGTGGGTTTGATCTCCAAGTCATATTCCTGGATCTTTGATACCCACTTTCCCCTTATACCAAGGCAATCTTGCTGAGACAAGATGTCCATCAATGCTGAATGAGGGACATAGCCAACCACTTTGGAGCAACCTATATAAGTTTTGAAGTGTTTCAAAGATTTGACAAGGGCAAAGGCTTGTTTTTCCATGATAGTGTACTTAAGTTCAGAATTCTGCAAGGATCTACTAATGAATGCAATGGGTTGTTCTTGACCATCTTTGTTCTTCTGCAACAAAACTCCGGCAATTGTGTCTTCTAATGCAAATGAGAAAATCTGGAAGTCTTTGGAGTAATCAGGACTTATCAAAACAGGAGACCTAGAGATGCAGTCTTTTATGGATGCAAAAGCTTCTTTACCTTCTTTATCCCATTCAAACTTAGCATCTTTCTTTAGTAGCTTCTGCATAGGTTTCATCAATTCTGCTAAGTTTGGTATGAATCTCCATATAAAGTTGATCTGACCATTGAAGGACTATAGGGCTTCCTTGTTATGGGGTAAGGAAACTTTCTTTATATCTTCTACTCTCTCTGGGTCAATTTTGACCCCATCTTTGGAAATGATGTGTCCAAGCAACTTACCCTTATCAACTCCAAGTGTTAACTTAGCTGGGTTCAATGATATGCCAAACTTTCTGCATCTCTCAAACACTTTTCTGAGATGAGATACATGGTCAAATCTTTCTTTTGAAAAAACAGTAAGGTCATCCTAGTAGATTTCTATTATTTTCCCAATTAACTCATTAAAAGCATAATCCATGGCTCTTTGGAATGTTGCACCTACATTCAAAAGACCAAAAGGCATCCTTAAATACTCAAATGTTCCCCAGGGTGAGGTGAAGGTGGTTTTGTGTTGATCCTCCTGTTTTACTAGCACCTGGTTATATCCTGAGAAACCATCTAGCATGGACATTATACCAGATCCAGTTACTCTTTGCAGTAATGTTTCCATATCAAGTAGAGGGTAATTGTCCTTTATGCATGAAATATTCAAGTTTCGAAAATCGATGCATATCCTCAACTGCCCATTCTTTTTTCTTACCACAACCAAGTTTGAGCACCACGACGAATGTCTGGTAGGTGCAATGATGCCAGCTGCCAGCATTTTCTGTAGTTCTTTCCGGACCATGGAGGCCAACTTGGGATTTATTCTTCTAAGTTTTTGCCGAAAAGGTTTAGCTTTTGACCTTAGGGGGATAGTATGTTGGAATACATCATCCCGATAGGCTTTTAACTCATCATATGTAAAAGCAAACACATCTCTGTACTCCTTTACTAACTCTATTAAATCTTTTCTTTCTTTATCAAAAGTACCTTTTCCAACTTTTATATTTCTTGGTTCTTCATCAGTACCAATGTTTATTTCTATGTAATCATCCAACTTTATTGCTTCTTTCTTTTTATATCTGTCCTGTCTATCAAAAGTGTGCTCCCGTTCAATAACATTCATGGGAATAGGGTTTCTTGGCTGATCCTCTTGTTCAACATGAGAACTTTGCTCATCCTGATAATTGATCTGACAGTCGACAAATTCATGCATATTGTTAATAAATCTTATGATCTGATCGTCATCTTGAAAAACTTGCAAATGATCATGGTTATCAGGGATTGAAGGCCTGAAATTTATTTCAAATTTTCCATCTCCTTTTACCAATTCCTCTGTGAACTCTAATGTCGAAGCTGCAACTGCAAGTCTATCTACCTCACTATTTTCTGCGCGGGGAACCGCTATAAGGTCTAATGCACTGAAATACTCCATGATGGCCCAAACTGTATTTCGATACTTTTTAAGCCTTTCACTTTTACATGCAAAAGTTTTCTTAACTTGGGAAATAATTAGATCTTAATCACCTTTGATACTTAACACTCTGATACCCATATCTTTAGCAATCTCAAGCCCTAAGACTAGTGCTTCATACTCTGCCACATTATTGGAAGCATCAAATTCAAGTCTGTAAGCAAAATTGAATTTCTTGTTTGAAGGTGAAGTTAAGACTATACCGGCTCATTTTCCAGTTTTGGAAAAGGCTCCACCAAAACTCATTCTCCATAGCTCATCATACTCCTCATCGTTAGCCTTTTCTCTGATGGGTATAAGATAATTGGCATAGATAGCATGGTTTCCCAGGTTATCTGTCTCACAAATATACTCATTATCTAGCTCATCAGGATCTTCTACATGATACTTTCTTTCCTTTTCTCTATATAACTTGACATGTGCATCTTCAGAAGCAAGAATCATGGCGTAAGTCCAGTCCATTTGAATAGATCCTCCCAAAGATGCAGCCCATTTTCTCGACAACAACATTCCCCATTTGTCAGGAACATCTATGACTACTATGTCCATGGTTACACCTATGTCAGGGTATGCTGCTGGTTTGACTGGAAAATTTAGAATTATACCCACGACATCGATTTCTCTTGAATCCATGGCGCATATATTCTGGTAAGGCCTTGAGATAGTTAAGCCCATTTGTTCCATGACTTTTTTAGTCATGATGTTTGAAGATGCACCTAAATCAAGCATGCAATTGTGCAACAATTTGTTCTTTGCAATCAAAGAAATGTAGAAGGCAGGATGATCTTCTTTATTAGGATCCCTACTATGCAAGATAATGGGGACATCTTCATTGAAGTTACTCAACGTCTTGGAAAAAATTTCTTTAGGTTTATCCTTCTCATTTTCTTTTGAGTTGACCAGTTTCTCTTTAGGCTTTTCAATAGTTGTTTCCTCAGATTTTTCAACTATATTTTCCTTAGGTTCTACTAAGGTTTTCATAAAAATATCTCTTTGACTTGGAATTTTGAGGATCTCAATTACAGGGACAGAAATCTTAGCACTTGACAACCAATTACCCAAATCAATGTTTAGATCTAGAGGGGGAGGAGTTTTTACCTTTGGCATATGCTGACTTGACTTGGTTGGGATCATGTTTTTTTTCTTCTGATAACCACCCCTTTGTACCTCTCTATAATCTGTTCAAGTGAAGGCTTTTTGTCAAAAATCTTAGTAGCATTATCCTTTTCCTGACTGTAGTCCTTGGCTTGCTTCCATTTTTCTTTTGAAATATGATGAACCTGCCCTACATTGTTTATATAGTCATGACCTCTAGAATGTCCTACAAAGTTATACATTTCCATTTGTTCATGTTCCATAATGTAGCAGAATTTTGGACAAGTAGATTCTTCATGAAGTTCATCACAAGGCCGACAATAGGGAGGAACCTCATCACTCACCATGTTGTTTGTTTCAAGTTGATTTGGAAGTCTCTGCTCATAAGGAGGATACTTCTTTTTCCACTCCTGGTTTTGTGGCTGGAAATTTTTATGATTTTGAGAAACCTATGCTTTTTCCATGTTTATCCTATTTTGCATAGCATTCATCTGAGAAGTACAATTTATCATCATTTGTTTCATCATGTCAGCTACTTCTTTCATTGATTCCTTGCCTTCATCTTTTCCTTCGGGCTCTACTGTTTTTCCTCTGGTATCATGAGTTTTGGAAGATGAAGTGGTGCCTCTAACAAATCCTGGAATGTTAGACTTTCCTACAGATTGCATGTTTCTGTCAATCTTCTCAGCTATTTCCATGGCTTTCTTCAGGTTGTCAAGTTCTTTGTCTCTAAGTTGGTACCTCATTTCTCCCTCGAATGCTTCTGTGTAATATATGAGAATTGAGGTATCTGATGGTTTAATATCAGCCGGGCATCTGCCCACCATATCTCTGAACTTTTTATTGAACTCTTCTATGGTTTCGTTTTCCTTCTTTTTAGTGTTTGTTAAGGCAACCAAAAGGTGCTTTTTCTCTTTTTTATCCCCCCATCTTTTATTGAAAGCATTTTCAAATTCCTGGAAGGTCTTGATACCATCATCATCCAGGGAGGTGAACCATTCAAAGACATCAGCTTCAAGAGATAAGGCAAACAACTCATCTTTACATCTTCATGGTTGACGTTGTGACACCATTTATTGTAGCACTGCGAAAAAGCCAACAAATGAGACTTAGCAGTTATAGCATCGTTTCCATAAAAAGATGGAACCTTCTCAATGGCTTTATCTGGGATGTTATGAGGCTGCCCAATTACGGCAGAATAAGCCAGAGGTGTAAATAAAGTACCCATGGTACTATGTGAATTATTTGATTGAGAAGTATCAACAAATAAAGGGTGAATATCTAAGATTGACTCAGATGAAATATTGTCAAGGATCTTACAAGAAGCTAGCGTGCGTTTCCTCCTATGGTAAACCTTTTCAGGCTCAGGAATGAACTGAAGCAAGCCTTCAGAGTTTCTTCTTGTAGAACGCCTTGGTAAAATTAAAGGTAGTGGAGTCGCCAGATGACTTGAGTAAGTTGATTAAACTACAACATTCATCAAACAAAGTGAAAACAGGAATGAAAACTCAAAAGTCGTATTTTGAGAATAGAAAGATTTATCCCCGGCAACGGTGCCAAAATGTTGCCGCCTAATTCGCACCTCGGGTAACGTGGCAGAAATCTTCAAGCCATTGGGTGCGACCTTGGGGGCAAGCTCGAGCCAAGTGCTGTCACCTGATACTCAGCTCCTCTGTCTAGGCCAACTCCTATCGAAGCCAAGGGGGGTGGACCCTAATGAAAAGTAAAATCTAGGGTTTTTTCTCTATGAGAGAAATAATTAATTCTAGGAGTTTTAATATGGAATGGATGGAATTAAAAAATTATCAATTACTGCCAACAAGATTAACCTTAGCAACACTTTAACTCAAATTAGATACACAAAGTTCAATGACACATTGCGAGATTAACTTATGCAAAAAGAACAAAATAGACCAGTGCCGAAATGAAAAGAGTGCTTGCAAATGTGGGTTGCTAGTGTAGTCTCAGTGAAAGTATTGCAGTGTCTCGGTTGGTAAATTTTAAATTTATTAAATGAACTGAATAAGGAATGGGTAAATTGTGGGTTTGGCCCAACAAGTCAAGTCCCTTCGAACTGAGTGCTAAAGCGGTAATACCAAGTGTCCAACGGGGCGAGGATAGACCTGCTTAGAGTAGCTCCTTGACTCTGTAGTGATTACCCTTTGCAACCTCCCGAGTTCTCGAGAAAATTACTTGTGTGGATTTTCCTATTAGATCTAGTAACTCGTATCCCTTTCTGACAAAGCCAACTGATCAGAAAAGTTGGAGTGGTGTAGAGCATACGGGGAAGGAGTCTTGGTTTATTTTTAAAGTTTTAGACTAGCTTTCTTATTTAGAAAAAAGATAAAACCCAGGAGTCTCTTTCCAGATTCAGTACTCGGGAAAGCGAGGGAGTTTATTTTAACTTAGCAGTGCATAACAAAATTGTTTTTGTTTTTAATTACTACACTGCTCAAATCTTTTCCCTTATGGTACTTCGATATAGCGCAGTGGGTAAGTATTCAGGTTACTTTTGCAAAACTCAAACAAAGCATGAAATGATACAGAAAAACAACTACGCTAACAGCATATAAGAAAACAGAAAAAAGACATCGACACAAATCCCCCAAGGGGGATGGGGACCGGGCTCTACCGAGCCTACTCAAACTTGCTTTTATTAATCGGTTACAATGCTTCAGCAGAGATGCTCTTTGGTCCTTGTTATTTGGGATCCAAAGGCTTACAACATGCAAAGAAAATAAGCCCAGCTAAGGGGAAAGCCTCCTGGGAGCTCCGGATGTTCGAAAAAGCTATTTTCGGGCAGAGTTTCCTTCTCTTTTTTGATGGGCCTGCTAAAAACCAGCAAGCATATGTCAGTGAAAGATGCCCAAAAACACTTTGGAAGTGTCTTTGGACAACATGCAAAAAATTACAAAAAAAATCTAAGTAACAACTGATTACAAAAAAGATGGAAACAACTAAGTGAGGCAAGCTAGAAAGCTTGCCTTCTTAGGATCTTTGCTTTCCTCTTGAGAAGAATGGCAAGCAAATCTCAAGCACAAAAATGCTAGATCAAACTTTAAAATGCACAAAAACTCTTTCAACAAGCTTTTTTAATTTTCAAAATTTTTAAACTTGCAAAAAAAGGAAAAAGTAACTAGATCTAGAATTTTAAATGTACCTTTGAAGCAGACTAGAAATAGAAACTTTTAGACATCAAATCTACCTTTCATATGACTTTAGATGCTAGATCTAATATGGAAACATTTGAAACCGGAAGAAAATTTTAAGAAATTTGTGGATCAAAAGTTAAAGAACCCGGAGTAGAGCAAGAAATAAAGGACAGAAAAAGCCTCCTTAGTGAGATCAGAGGGACAAAGTTTATTTTCCAATTTCACTGAAGGAAAGGTAGAGCACATTCGCTCATCAATACTCTAGCTTTAGCTTCCTGCAAAAGATTATCAACACTAGCAATGGGGATTAAAAAATACCTGTGTAAATCGAAAGAGACTACAACAACAATGTAGATCCAAGCATGAAATCATACATATATCAAATAGTCTTCCTCGACTTGCAATAAAAGAGTAACCTAACAAGACTTACCTTTTATCTTTACAAAAATACCATTTCCTTCTGAAAGCAAGTTAATCCCAAACATATACAAGCATGAAAACAAATACAAGTTACCTCACTAATGTAGAGTAAACTCTATCCAAACATCCATAGATCCCACACAGAAATTGCCTCCAAAGCCTTTTATTCACAATACTCAAGAAAACTATTACAATATTACAAGCAGAGGTTCCACCTTTTGATGATGATCAATGGATAGGTGACCTGCTTAAATAGGAAAAGAGAGACCCAGGGGAGGCCTCATCAATACTGAAGATGAAGTCAGAGTTTAGCTGAGTGAAGCCAAGTTGAATTGAAATTGTGTTGAGTTGAACAGAGGAGGTGATTGACACCTCTCTCACCAAACTCCTTCAACAAATAATAAACCTCTAGCACATACCAACCAATGAATAAGACTGAAGAAGATATCACTCACTACCGTCGCGTGAGTGTACGGCTATGTGACGTGAGCTTTACCAACAAAATACTCACGCTTTGCTCCGAGCTTCGATGTATGATAAATCTTAGTTGACGTCATCTTTGAATTTGACTTATTACCTTACTTTAAAACCCAACCTTGATTTTATATGAGCTGATGTATAAATCGCTAGTCACATGGGTCCCCTTTCATGCCACGTTAACATTAAAATAATTGAATTTTGACTTATTCAATCTTTGACCATAGTGCCAATCTGTCCAGATTTAGCATTAAAATGCCATTTTAATGCATTTTTTGCCCAATAATGCCTCACGGAGTGCTCCGGCTGCCTGACTGATGTAGAAAGTGGTCCCAAGGGTAAAGTGGACGCTCCGGGTGTGAAAACGAGTGTCCCCGCGTCAAAAACGGACTCCGTATCTGACTTTTATTACAATCTGAAGTTTTTTAATTAAACCATTAAAAAAATGGCTTAAAAACGGAAAAATTTACTTTTTGCGGAAATTGACGAAACTCTAGGGGGACCTAGTACATGTCCATACGACTCAATTCAAATGCCTAGCATGGAGAGAAACACTGACACGAAGGCTCTAATAACCTCCCTAGGCCTAAACACCAAGATGACTACCCTAGCTTTGGAGGTGTGAGTGAAAAACTCAGAAATTATTAGTCGTTTGTTCAACAACCAATAATAACCAAGGGAAAAAACACTCTAGGCTAGTCGGCTTGATGCTCAAGTCCGGGAAGTCGAGCCTTTCATAAAAAATTAAATGCTAGGACATTTTTTACAATTTCCCCAAGGGGGTATGAACATGTGTTACAAAAAATAAAACGGTCATGGAGGCCTGAAAGGACTTCTGAACTCTGAATATGAACAAGTATCTTGTTCATCACTGGCGGCGCACTGAAAGTCCAACTAGGTGCAGCCTCGTCAGTAACAGAAGGAAAAGCAACATGCTATAAAAATGAGAGCACAAATTTTGCATGTAGGAATGAGGTTATTAAGAGCAATATTGACATATTTAAGATTCGTTTTACCTTTACCACCAGTTGTAAGAATGTCTACTTTCAGATTCTTTAACCTAGAAATGTACTCCTCAATAGCAGCAAAACCCCCCATTTTCAGGTTAGAGAATTATGTCTCAAGTCTATTGATTTGAGCAGTGTGGAAGCATTCCAAACCTGCTTTGCACTTTTTTTGTTTGTGTGAGGGACAAGATCAGGGTTCCACATACAAAGTGATCCTTCATCCTTCTCAGACATACGAGATCAGTTATCATCAATGACAATGGAAATTGGTTTCTCCAAATACATCCATACCTCTTTATGACAAAGTAGGGCCACCATCTGAACAACCCATGCATAATAGTTAGTGTCATTGAGGTGGGGAAAAAGCCATTTTACATCCATAGATGTTGCAAATTGCAATACTAGTGCAGATCAGTAGCCAACTTCCTTCAATTTTCCAAAACCCAATAAAAACTGGCAAGTACAGGTGCGTTGGTGAAGATAAAGGTGAAAACCCCTAAAAAACTGATTGTTGTGCAAGAAATGGTGCTAAAATCCCCTAATTTATGATCTGTACCACCCTTGAAACAAAGCTAAAACCATAGTTTTAAAAATCGAAATCGGACTCAGAATCGGTCGAGGGTCAACTCGGAATCGGAATCAGTAATGAATCGGTCGATTTGAATTTAATGAATCAGTTTGCTAAAAAATACATAAAATATTTAAATTTTAAAGAAAAACAACATTTTCAAGATTATAATCCATGATTCCAAGGCATTGAAGGCAAAATATCCAAAATTTGCTCATGTATATACCATATAAGAGTCAATATAACAAAATGGCACAAAAGTGTACTGTAGTCTGGACTCTGTGCAATACATATCTGGGATACTGGAACTAGAACAAAATACATGATCCATGAGGCCTAGTCCCTATATAGTAAAGGCTATATGGCCTGTAGAGTCCAAAAAACTTGCTACATAATCAACTACGTAATACATCATCAAACTCAGCACCAGCTGCACCACTGCTAGAACTAGAGCTAGAACTAGAAGAAGAACCAGAAGGACTAACAAAGGCATCATGATCTGGCTCAAGTCTCAGGCTCCTTAGGATCAAAGTCATCTACTAATGAAGTAGTAGTACTGGTTGAATGCCGACGTCGTCGACGACTACAAGTACAAGGTCTTGGTCGACTAGTGCCCGCTATGCCTGGCACTGCTATCTCAGGATCTACACCTGTATGAACCGATGGCATCAGAAATAGAGGATCTGCATCCAATGGAACATCTAGCAAGTCATCCATCTCAACATCCAGGTCATCATCAAACTTTGGCGGTTGGGTCTCCACTACCTAATCTGAGGTTGGATCTATATCATCCAACACAATGGGCTCCGTATCAGGTCTTTTGTTCATCAATTGGTTGCGCCTGAGTCGGAGGTTGTACTGCACAAAGACTAGATCGTTTAACCGTTTCTGCTCTAAACGGTTTCTCTTCTTTGTGTGAATCCGCTCAAACAAAGACCAATTGCGCTCACACCTAGAAGAGTTGCAGGTTTGACTCGGGACTCGAATTGCAAACTTTTGCATTAGTTTAGTATGGTTACCAAATGCCTTCCACCATTGTGTTGCAAATGTGAAGAGTCAAGGTAGTTAATTCAACAAATTAGATTGTGAATTTGGCTAAAAATTGCAGTATTTAGTACTTACTATTTACAATTTAAGAATTGTAGTTTAAACTTTAAAAACATAAGTTAATCAAACAATGGAAATGTTTACCTGGTTGGTCCACCTCTTTTGAAATCTTAGCCACATTTTTGGGAAAGGTACCTGTGGTGGCGGTGAAAGAGTTGATCTGTTGATGTATCTCCAATTGGTCCGCCTCATTTGGGACCATGCACTTAAGGCAAGATTACAATCCATCTGCTACCTCCCCAATCGGATCTAGATCAATATGATCTCTATACTGATACCTTGGGTTCAGAAAATACCCAACTGCATGTATAGGGCGATGGAGTTGATTGTTCTATCTCCTATCAATGATCTCCCAAATAGGACCATACTTGGCCACTCTATCTTTGTATGTTGCCTTTATTTGCTCCTTTGCTTGATCCATAGCTTCATAAATGTAGCCCATGGCCAACTTTTCCCCATCAACCAACCGCAACACCTTAACAAGTGGCTCAGTAATTGCCACAACCTATGTTGCTCTTTTCCAAAATGAAGAGCTTTTAATTCTTTTCTTGGTGTCTTTTCCATCTTGTTTGTGGGCCCATTGGGATGAATTCCATTCATCACTTGAAAACATTTTCTCCAAGTTCCGTGCTTGGGAAATGAGAGATTACAACATGAGGAAGTGAGTTGCAAATCTAGTAATTGTAGGCCTAACAAGCTCCCTGCCCTGTGTGTGTCTCCTCATCAAGCTCAATACCCAACCGTGGTTGTAGATGTATTTGGTGATGCTTTTGGCATGCTCTATAATGTCCTTCATCCAATCATGTTTGTATATGTCCTCAAGCATGAGATCTATGCAATGTGCCGCACATGGAGTCCAGAATATGGTTTTATGTTTTTCCTCTAACATCTTACCAGCAAGAACATAGTTAGAGGCATTATCTGTAATGATTTGTACAACATTAGCTGCCCCCACCTCCTCAACAACCTCATCCAAAACACGAAATAACAGATTTGCATCTTTCACCTGATCAGATGCATCACGTGATCTCAAAAACATGGTTCCTCGTGGGCAAGAGACAAAAAAGTTTATGAGAGTACGACCCTTCTGATCGGTCCATCCATCTGACATAATAGTGCATCATGTTTTGACCCATGACTGTTTGAAAATTTGAAATGCTTCAGGTATTCATCTATGGACACTATCTCTTTTTGCAAAAGAGATCCCCTCAAGTCATGCATACTAGGGCCTTTGAAGCCCTTACCAGAAACTATAACAGCACCCCACATAGGATGGTAATAAGAAGAGCGGACAACATTGAAGGGGAGATCAGCATCATACCACCATCTAGCTATGTACTTATAGGCAACTTCTTTGTATTTCTTCTTCTAGTGGTCATCTAAGGTGGGGTGAACTTGTGTTGGAGGAAACTAAGAAGCATTGGCACTAGCAAAGGATGTAAAATAGCTTTAAATGCCATCCTTCTTTTTTTATTTACCCTTATATTGTGTAGTTTCGAAGGGTGCAACATACTGAAAAGGATCCCTAAGATCGGCAGAAGGGATAGATGAAAAGCCTTCAATTGAACAAGGAGCATAGGTCTCACCCATCATTTTAGCAAGACTCCTCTTCTTTCCTATTTCTTCCTCTATCTTTCTTTGCCTAGCCTTACTCTCTTCAAACTTCTTAAATTGTTTTTGCGTATCATCTCTAATCTGTCCAATAACATCTAGTGGAACTTGACATGCCTTCACTTGGCCTTTGATGGTAGCCAAGTGTTGTTTAAGCCTGAAAATTCCCCCACCCTTGATCAACTTCTTGCAATACTTGCAATACATCACCCCCTCAACAACATCTGCATGGGCCCATGCAGGATCTTTTGCATTTAGGGCCATTACTGATAGGATGAAACAATAATGAGAAAGCAATATGTTGTTAAGAACTTAAAATGTTAGTAACTTAGTGAATCAATTTCAAATTCATAATTTCAGGCATAAATAAATTCATTGTCTTTAAAAGTTTAAGTTTTTAACCCAACAAACAACACTATGACAGTTTTATGAGGGCAAACTGTAAGTTTAAGTCTTTTACATTTGGTAAACTGTAAATAGAAATTTTAATTTTTTTATAAAACTTTAATAAACAGTGTCACTTACCTTTGATATTTGAAATTTTGACCAGCTGCCAAATCTCCCACTCTTCACTGTGCAAACCTTTATGTTCCAAATCTCCCACTCTTCACTGTGCAGACCGTCCACGCTGCCAAATCTCCCACTCTTCACTGTCTGCACCTTTATCTTCAGACCGCTAACTCGCTGCTCTCTCTCAAGTCTCCAAGAGTCCAAACTTCAAAGTTCAAAATCAAATTGTAGAGTGAGTCGTGACTTAGAGTCTTGTAGTTTGGGACCGTGGTTTGGGTTGGGTGGGTATTAGGGTTAGAAATTAGGTTAGGAATTAAAAAAAACAATTTAAATTAAAAAACCTAAGTTGCATGAAACGGGGAAACGGGGACGAGTTTTCGAAACGGGAACGCGTTGGAAATGTGACCCCCCAGAATTTTGCAAATAGGGAAACGTGATATATATATATATATATATATATATATATATATATTAGCAACGACATTTTAAAAAATGAATGTGAAACATAAATCATAAAATACATGTTGGCGAATCATTGCCTATATTGGGATCCTATTCATCAATAACACCTTATGCCTCCCTCCTCTAGCCTCTAGCCCTTGCTTCTAACTCAAATCTCAAAGTTGATTCTCCAAGGACATTAGTAAACGACTCAACACCCTACAATTTTGATGAAACTTCCTAATCCAATCGTTAAAATAAGGTAGAAAAAGCTTCCCATGCTTAATAAGTGATTTTGCTTAAGTGAAGAGTACATTTATATTAAGTTCATGACAAAGGAGTTCAATGATCAACACCACCAACATCAAGGTACATACAGGGGTTGATGTGTTTGATTAAATGTCGATTCCATACCCTCATACATGATAGAAACTAATGGAAACTATGTAATCCTGAAATTTTGGAAACTCTTAAGTCTGTTGAATTTTGAATGGGAACTAAAATTCTACTTTTTGCATATGAAGTCCGATGAAGTTGGAACCACTCTCAAACATCCTGAAACAATTAATGGTAATGTTAAAAATTTAAGTAAAAGGATAAAAAATGAAAGATAAGGAGAATGTCACTTTTACGTTAAAAATTTAATATTACCATTTAATACTACCAATTACTACTGAATAAGGTGATATTTTTAATCAACCAAGCAAATTTTTATTGGAAACGCGGCTTTTCGGACCACATCTATATTGGAAACACGTTTATGTACGGAGGAAACGCGCTCCTCCATACGGAAACGCGTTTCCATGCTGTGCGGTACGCGTTTCCAGCAGGAAACGGCGCTGGAAACGGCCTGGGGACATTGGGGGGAGGCATTTCCTGCAACTTAGTAAAAAACAAACGTTGGCAACTTGCATAGGTTTGGGTCATAAATCGGTCGAGCAGACCGGTTTGGTACCAAACCGGTCATCGAACCGATTTACACGCCAGTTTGAACCGGTTTGGTAATGAACCGGTGAATTGGACGGTTCCGATTCCGGTTCAACTGGTTTTTAAAACTATGGCTAAAACCCTAATTTCAGATCTGATTGGTGTAGGTGCCCTTAGGCAAAATAATCATTAAACACACTTGAATGTGATGATTGTACAAATGAGGGATTTGATGTATTTATAATTTTATACTACTCCTGCTAGGATTAAGGTGCTAACCCCAAGGAGGAGGCTAGGCTGACCTTACCCAAAATTACAATAAAGTATAATAAAGTGTAAAAATGATGTACATACCCAACTACTTATAGGTCGGCTCGTTAGGAGTCTGAACTACCCACAAAATGGGATGCACATGGACACAAGTGAAGATTAGCCAAAATATCTTAACAGTTTTGAGCATTTCATGTAGTCGAGGAATGGCTTTATTATTAGACCCAAATATAATAAAAAACACTAGACGCATAGCCATAGGATTCCTTTTGGCAAGTTTAGAGTTTGCTCACATTGGCTCCGACTTGAGATAGATTATCAGCCTGGGATTAGAGACGCTCTGTCAAGTTTGTCCCTTACAAGATATTGAGTTGGAAGAGCACCTTATCTTTTCTTCCTTGTGTACTATGCCTATGGGGGGGAGGCTCCATTATCTCTACAATGAGTTAGGAGGATCCCTCACTACTTTCTTCTCCTGTTCGCTTGTCCTGCAATAGGATTCCTTGTTCTGGAGAACTGAATTCAATAATGTTTGACCCTCTGTAGATTGCTTTATCACAGATCTCATCTTATCTTTTGGCATTGTGACGGTAAGTTTCATGTTCTTTAGGAAAGGATCAAACTGCAGTTTGACACTCCATTGATATTGTAAACTAAACTCTAATTGTTTCAACCTGATATTGTTTATAAAATATAAAGACAAAAACAACAACTTAACCAATTAAGGTGCAACATATAAGCAACTAAAACATCTCCTGTACAAATATGGCTCTTCTCTGAAACTTAATATTTAAATGTGTTAAATATTTAAAAAAATGAGCAACTCCAAATTCACATGGAATATGAAATTTACCAATTGGTATGGTGTCATAAGGGTTGTCTCCTTTCATCAAAAAGCCATAGAAAGTAATTAAATTAGAACTTGGAAGAGGTCCATAGCTCAGGTAACACTGCTGCCCAGATTTGCATGGGCGTGATACATACAACTTTAATGACTCTGTTTTTGTATCTATTCTGCTGTAGCGCATCACATGTGGATACAACTGCAACAGATGCAATCTAAAATTAGAAATAACAACTAAAAGTGTCATCTTCAGCACCATATAGAACAAATAATAGAGAATAGCGCACCGAATGATTAAGAAGACCTGCCACAGGCACCAAGCATGTTTTTAACTTGCCATCTGGAAAAGCAACCTTCATGCTATTTGAGTACCAAAGCTCACAAGCCCAGAGAAACTGGTCCCATGTATAAAACTCTGGAGAAAATATTTCTGGATTACTTGCAAACAATGTCGAGCATAGGCTTTCATACTGTGCACGCAGATGCTGTAACTCAGAGAAAATGAGGTAAAATTTTAGAATAGGTAGGAAATCACATTTCAAGGTCTTCAAAATATGAGATTTCTTCAAAAGCTCCTACTTATTCTCCTTAAACTAGGAAAAGATATGTAAGAACTCGAAGACTCTGGGATAACCTCTTTTGCCTGTATAATTTCTTCCAGCAGTAGTGTACCTTCCAATGCAGTCAGTGCATCAATGCCAAAACTCAGTCCTATCAAACAATAGGCAAAGACTCAGAGCTAAGAATTTATAAACTGGACTCTTGCCCACCACATTAAAACATGGAAAATAAGATATTGACTGCATTTTACAGCTATGTATTGTACCTGTGTTAAATGATTTTGGGAGTGCAGCAAAATATGGCATAAATTCTGAGTGCACATTGTGACGCTCCCTCATGCTCCATAGAAGTGTAATGGTTTCTGAAGCAAGTCCAACAATCTTCTCCAGCACTTTTCTCTGAGACAACATATTGTAAAAGTTCAAGGTCCAGCCACGAGCAACACAGAATCTGAAAATAGTTGGTTTTTTCATAAATTTGGAATTCTATGAAAATGTGCTCAACAGCACCATTCATTCTCATACAACTTCATCCATTCTAAATGAGCAGGGGCATGCAAAATATTAAGGTAGCAAGATGCTAGCACTAATTAAAATACCTTCACACAATTTCAATAATCACCCAGTTACAATAAAATTGTTCTTCTCTGGATTTTGATCAGGACGCCATCTCCTGTGATCACGTCTATAATAGGACTACCAAATCTCATTTGATCTGGTATTTAAAATTTCTAGTAGAGCCTGTTACACCTCATATTGTATGAGGTTCACACTATTATTTTCATCATATTGAAGTGGGGTTGAAGCTGGTACATATGGAGCTTTGGATGGACTTGGGGGCACACATCTTCATGGAGCCTCTTTTCTTCTTGACAATCGATTACTTGATAGAGATCTTTGGTGGAGGAGATTCACTTCTCTATTGTTGATGGTCATCTTGTGGTTTGGTGCAACTTCCATGCCTTTGTTTGATGGATCACTCTCTTGGCATACAGATGCTTTCAACTTCATGTATCATATTTTTCTTGAAGCATCCTAGTGACTATGTATCATGCTGTTATGATATTGGTTTGTCACTAGGAGCGGGTGTTTTACATGGTCCCTTTGTTGAATGTGTGTTGGGGACATACTTGATGTTTGATGGCTTATGTTTCCTACATATGGTGTTGGATGTGGTGTGGTCATACACTTTTCCTTGGTGGGATTTCCCTAGGTGATATAACTTTATAACATTGTAACATTGTTAGACATCACCCACAAGAGATGTGTATATGATGATGTCAATACCCTTTTTGATGTGCATTGCTTCATATTTTTGAGTTGGAGGGTGTTACTACATGTGCTTCACAGTGATATAGCCTTTTCTAAGGCTTAATTATGTAATTTTGATGTATTAATAATCCCTTGGTGGTGGTGCAGCCTAGGTTGAGCTTATGTTTTATTATTACCTTCGTAAAATGTGTTGAAAACCTAGATGTATGTAGGAATTTTTAAGATTTTGCAGCATATATCAGATATAAGCATACATCTCTACCTAAATAAGGATCACTGAAGGTAAGACAATCACAGATACAAAACCAAATTACCCTGGGAAACCCTCTTGGGGTAGAAAACCCAGCCAAAACTTCTCTTGATATTCTTCAACAAAGTACAATACCAGTACTAGACTTCTTAACTAACAACCTTGAACTTAGGGTGTTGAAACAATACCTCTATTTCAACACTTAACAGCTGATATCGTACTTACAGTAACAGCCTGATAATGACCTCAAAATTGACTATCATAACCTCTTACTGTAGCAGCCTCATCACCTCGGTTTCAGCACTTCTGTTACAGTACCTCTGTTTCAGCACCTCTGTTAGAACACCTTTGTTTCAGCACCTCTATTACAGCACCTTTGTTTCAGCGGTTGAACAGTAGGAGTCCTAGTCACATAACAGCAGAAGGATACAAGGTATAACTCAGCCTTATATCAGCAGTAAACTTTTCCAAAATTGTGTGTCCAAATGGTGAGAGGCAGCCTCCTTTTATACTTGGGATTGGCTGCCCTAAGCAGCCCTCTAAGACCGCCCTAAGCAGCCCTCCTAGGGACCGCCCTAAGCAGGCCTATAAGCAGCCTTCTCTAAGGTTGACATGTGACATGATTTTGACACTTGGCATGGCCTTTTGACACTTGGCATGATCTTTTGACACTTGTTCATAAAGTTAACACTTGTCATCAAAAAGTTTTTATGTACATTGAATTAATAATTTAAAAAATAGCTTCCAAAGCTATATATTTCAACAACAAGGTGGGACTTTGCTAGGGAGAACAACTTTATTTCACATGGTACAACACTTTAATGGAGCACGCCCCTTCTTTGGAACAAATGTTGAGGCAAATCATCAAAATTTATTATTATCTACTTGAGTGGAGGGGCCATCCCCTTGGTCTTGGAATTTGTTGGGTTGACTTGGTAGGTGGATAAGATTTATCTTCATTGGGTCCATGGTTGATAAAATAGCCAAAAGGTTCTCGTTAAGTCTATTCTTGCCTCCTTCACCATCTATACCAGTGCCATGTACCTCACTCCTAAGGCTGTCATTAACAGTATAAGTATAGAACTCAGGAAATTTCTTTGGCAAGGTGGGAAAACCCAAAGGAAAAAATTCCACCTGGTGAACTGGGCAACGATTAAAGAAGACAAAGCGAAAGGTGGGCTTGGGATAAGAAACCTGGGATTAATGAACAAAGAGTTGGGAGCCAAACTAGTCTAGAGATTGATCTCTGGGGGAAAGGAATGGTGGAAAGAGGTCATCAGGAAAAATACATAAAGAAACCAAGATTAAAAAGCCTTGATAATAATTGGAAGGCATACGCACACCCATTTGGAACCTTTGCAAACCCTCTGCTGGTCTAATCAAAGACAACCCCCACTGTGTCCTCGGGAAAGGACGAAGAATAGAAATCTGGACAGATAAGATACTGGGGCATCCCCCTCTGGTTTCCGTGCTCAACCTAAACAATCTTCGTCACTGGATGCAGGAGAATAACCTCCTGACTTTACATGACATTTCTAAATGGACAAGCAATGGTGACTGGAAGAGGTGGAAGAATCTGCATCCTCCACAACCTCTGCAGAAAGACTACGACCTCTTCATCTCCCATTTGCACGGCAAAGCTCCTTTGCATATCAGGACCCAGGATCAAAGAGGATGGGGACGTTATGGCTCTTACACTATCAAAGAAGGCTACAAGTTACTGAAGAACAATGGAGATCAAACCCACACAAAGTTCTAGGGAAAGGTATGGAACTCAGACTACATTCCCAAAGTCAACACCTTTTTTTGGCTTCTAATTCAGAACAAACTCTTGACAGCTAACAACCTTAGTAAAAGAGGAATTCAAGGTCCCTCTAGATGTCCCCTATGCAAGTCCTCTAAAGAGTCTACCTCTCACCTCTTTTTAGCTTGAGATTTTACCAAACAAGCCTGGGGTCATGTCACTGGAAGACTTGGGGTAAGGCTCAAATTACCAACACAAACTCGTGAGATGGTAAACAACTGGAAAACTTACTATCCAGGGAATATCGGTAAAAATCCCTCCCTTCTTAGAATCTGGAACATAATTCCAAAAAACATCAGTTGGCAGATTTGGCTCGCTAGAAACAGACTCATCTTTGATGATAAGAAGGCTGACCCTCTTAAGGTAGCCTTCAAAGTTGTCAATATGACACATGAAAGGATGGCTTCCAAGCATATCTACCTTCCCGACTTTGAAAACTCACTGATAAGGAAGTTAGTTGGTGTCGTGAATTTTTATCCCAGAGCTCTCCTCAAACCAAATGTTTTCCAAATCTTCAGTCTTGGGAAATAAGAAAAAGCAAAGCTGAATTCCTTCAATGGAGGAAGAAACAACAATGTCACACTCTCTTCTTCAATGGTGCCTCAAAAGGCAACCTAGGGGAGGCAGGTGCGGTGGGGATTATTTTTTATCCCAGAGGAAACATAGTAAATTCATATGCTTGGGGACTCGGAAATCAAACCAATAATGAAGAGGAATGGCTTTCACTCCTTCTCGGCCTAGAACTGGCAGGAAAGTATAAAATTACAAAACTCATGGTCATTGGAGACTCAAGATAGGTCATTCAGAAGATGAGAACAGGTTACCACCACAGCTCTGCTAGCTGCAAAAGAATCTATGATCGGATTTGTCGTCAAAACCTTATTTCACAAATTCTCTTTCATCATGTCCTCAGGGAAAACAATGGCTCCGCTGATAAGCTCGCCAATCATGGCGCCAAAAGCCAGCAAGGAATGGTTGAGTTCAAAAACTACTTAAAAATTTACAAGCATGTCCCCTAGACATACCTCAAAGCACATATTTTTTATGCTAAGGTTGGGTGCATTAGGTAAAAGGCCCACTCGTCGGTCAACTTCCCAAAATGACTAAATGTTGTTTCCCACTACGCGTGGCTGTCACTAGATAAATGGTGGCCCCATTAACAAAACTGCATTTACTTCCCATCCTCTCTGGCTGCTTCTCGAGGCTTTAAGGAGACAGTTAGCACGAAGGATGGAGATGCTTAACAGAGAAGGCCCCTCTCGATCCTGTCCATTGTTTGAAGGCTTGGAGCGGGACGAAATATAGGGTTACAGTGGAAACCAGGACCAAGGCAGCGCTCAGCATCTGCAAACCTTGTTTTTAGACCTTTCGTGGGCGTCTAATAGCATAATCCAAAGAGCAATGGCAAGCAAAGGTGGAAATTCCAATATCATCGACCTCAAAGCCAGTTTGAAGGACACATCAAACTGTATTTGCATAGATTTTACGAGATGGTGGGCGTCAGTGTTCAGGAAAATAGAAAAGTTGCGTCTGATGTCAGATATTTAGCTAATCAAATGGGTTTCCATGAATCCAGGATAGACGACAATGAATGAGACCTCAAGGAAATAATGGGCATTGTAGACATTATCAAGGAAGAAGTTCTAAAGATGGCCAGAATGACTCGGTGTAGTCACTGCCAGGACTCCCCAGACCAAGGTGATCATCCAATGGAGGAAACTTCGGTTGTCTAGCCTGCTCATGGGAAAGAAGGCAAGAAAATGTACTGACCCGGCCTTGTCTTTCTAGATTTTTTTTGCATTTTGCTTAACCATCAGTTTGTCAGAATCTACCCTTCGAAGGGTTTGAAAGTCTCCCGGATGCATAATAGGAATATTAGGATCTCTCCCTTATGTATAGTTGTTTCAGTCCTTTTCTCATCACAAAACTATATGAAAACCCTGGTTTCAATTTGGTAATGAATGGTTGTGCACAACCTTTTTTCAAACTATTATATTTCTTGGCTTCTATTAAAAAAAAAGGCAAAAAATCGCAAATGTCCTGAAAAATTGCAATTTTTTCAAGCTGGCAATTTCCTTGGCCAAAAAAATCGGAAATTGGCAAAAATCAGCAAATAGGGGGAAACAATCGGCAAGCAAATTTTGAACTTATTAAAGTGTTGATTTTGTTTTTTTAACTTATTTGTCTTTGCAGCTGTTGGGGAACGAGAGGGAATGTTTTCACAATCATCGACAACCCCAAAGCATTGTTCTCTTCACAATCGAATTTGTTTACCTTAAAGACATAACTTCAGTTATTATCTTGCACACTTTAAGTGACCACCACCTTCACTTTTTGCAACACTACTCTTCAATAGGAACTAGGAAGACACCAAAACATTAGAATCTATGTATACACTCATCCCGATGGATCTAAGGTTTAGATTGCCACTGCTTTTGTGTTTGTACTCATGGCATGACTCAGATACTTCCAACATAAGCCTTGAGAAACACAAAGGACTTATGATCATAGCTAAGAGGACAAATCTTTTGATTTATTGGACAACTGACTATACGCCTACCTGGACTCCTCTCCTCTTAATCATCCTAGACAAATGCCAAGTGGTACACCATGGTTTTTGACTCATGATTATGAGACACATTTAGATATTTGATGTCATTTTGTATTGGTTGTCAACTTTTGAATCCATGATTGGACAACTATCAAGGTTCAGGATTTAGTATTGACTTTGATGTATCATTTTTTATTTGGCATCCACTACATCACACACACACAGATATATATAAATATATCGATGGTCTTCCTGTTTTTATGTGCCAATGTGTTTATTTGATGTTGTTGTTGGTTAATATGTTTTGCTTATTTGTAAATAAGAGAGGAATCCTTTTATTAATAATCGACTGAGAAACAGAGTATAATATTTATATGCATTACAAACTTCATCTTAGCTCTGGAAGAGACCAAGCTATTAAACAAAATCTGAGTTACGAGGATATTCATAGTAGTTTTGAAGCAAATGACCAAAATTTGGGAAGATTGTCTAACTGTGCAATGCCTAAAGACAGAGTTGACTGAACCTAAGATTGGAGGACTCGCTATAATTATAACAAAAAGGCCAAGTCTGACAAGGTCGTTTCTTCTGAGCATCTATCTGCTTCCCCATGATATAGACCTTTCCTTCCATGATTGTATACAGGTCGTGCTAGTCCTTCAGGTCCACCATCTTTTGCTTATTGGCGTCAATGACCGTGTTGTGATCCTTCAGGATTCTGTGCATCAGAGTCTTTATGACCAAATGAACCATTGAGCGCTGGTAGAGCATGATTCTGCTTCTCATGTCCCCAGTGTTCCGAATCCAATCTGCCAAAGGATCTGAAATTGGATCTAAAGTTGGATCTGAAGTTGCAGCCTTCTGGAGGATCAGATTGCCTTGGATCAATTCCTTTGTTACCATGCCACCTTCATTGTTATATATAAACAATTAGATGAATACAGAAAAAATAAATAATAAATAAATAAAAATATAATAATCAAAATTGGAATTGTATAATTAAATATCAAATTAGTTAGTCATCAAAGAGTATGACTTTATGAAAAGTCATACTCATGGACCCGATAAAAAAGATATTTTTGCAGGATTCCAAAATTGTAAAAATATATTAGACTTTTATTAATAAACATTTATATTTTTCATCAGCCATCGTTGAGTTTTGTGTTACAATGGTATCAGAGCTCGGGCGCCCGCACCAGTCGTCGTCCAAGGTCAAACGCCACAACCATTTCCCCTATGACCATCATCATTTTGCCTACTCCACGACCCTTCTGCTACCTGTCCGCCTTCACCCTTCCACGCCCACTGTATCCTTTTGTGCGTCTGTTCCCCCCCCTTCCACTTCGGATCTTCCGCTCGTTCTTATCTCTGCGACCATGCCCACTTGGCCCTGCTGTCGATCCACCATTCTGCACCGTCGTTGCCGCTCCTTTCGCATCCCCTCTGCGCCCCACGCGGCTCCCGTCTGCTCCCCTCTGCTTCCGTCTGCTCCCCTTGCAACTCGCCCTTCCGCAACTCCCTCTCCCATCGACGCTCGCCTTCTGCAACCATCCTATGCCACGGTCGCCACTACCCGCCAACCTGCAATTAGGCTACAAATTTTAATAATAACATATTAATATTATTATTTAAAAAAAATATATTATAATAATTTTTATTATTATAATAATTAATATTATAATAATAATTATTTTTATTATTATATTATTATAATTATTTTTAAAAAAAATCATGGCAAGCTGGCTTCAAACAGCCAATAAAAATAAATCGAGATTCACCGCAAAAAAATCCTAGTAATCGTCAAAATGGGAGATTTCAATGCCAAATTGGACCAATTAGACAAGAAATATGCAAAACTCAAAGCGAACATCAACAAAAACAATAACGATCTATTAGGGCTCAAGGCAGGACTAGATCAAGGCATAAGTACATTGCAAGTAAAACAAAGGAAGACGCAAGAAACTCTCAACATTATCTTGGCTTGACTACCGTCACACGCCTCAAATCCCCCACCTAGCTATAACCTAGACCCTTTCAATACTCCTCCAAATACGCCTAAATCGTCGGGCCAACCCAACACGACGCCACCACACGAAGTTCCCATCTTTAATATTCTGTCGATATCAATTCCCCAAGCACACGGATACCAGATAAGTGTAAAACTAGAGTGACCCAAATTTGATGGAGATGAGAAGCAATGCATCGCATGGATCAATAAGGCCAAGGAATACTTTGATATCCATAACATACCCTACGACAACGAGAAGATTAAGTACGTCATCATTTAGTTAGAGGGAAATGCGTACAATTGGTACATGTGGTGGAAGAAGACAACTCGAGTTTGTTCCTTTAATTGGAACACATTTAAAAATTATCTTCTTAAAAGGTATCAAGGTGTAACCGACAAAGACTTCTTTGCCAAGATCACCAGGTTGCAGCTAAAAGGCAATATAGATGAGTACACATGTGAATGGAAAGCTTTGGCAACTCAAGTTCCAAAACTAATCGATGACCAACGTCTGCAATCATACATACATGGACTAAAACCGCACATTTGGGAAGAGTTAGAATTACATAACACTTCTACCATGGGGGATGCAAGACGAAAAGCCAAGATCATTGAGAACAAGTTTAAACGATCCACTCAAGGTAGTTTCGACAAAAAGTATTCCAAGAGGAATCCTCCCCAATCAGGGAATACGGGAACTTCAAGGTATACACCGTCGCCTTTGAGGGAAGGAGCAAAACCTAGTTTAGAAGCCCAAAGGATAAGGGAAGGAAAGTGCAAATATTGTGGAGAAAAAAGGGATCCTAAGCACAGATGTTTGCAAAGAAGCAACCCCAAAAGTTGTATGCGTGCGAAGCTGAAGAAGAGGAAAAAATATCAGAATGTGAAGAGTCAAGTGAGGAAGATACAAGAACCCAGCATGATTGTCACTCAGAACTAGAAGATGATACACCCAATATCTCATTAGCCGCCATTACACAGATATCCCAACCACAAACGCTGAAGCTAAAAGGACATATCAAAAACAACAATGTTTCTATTCTCATAAATAGTGGCAGTACACATAACTTTATTAATGTTAATCCTGCTAAGGTATTCAACTTAGTCGTTTATCCAATGCCTAACATGAAAATTATGGTAGCAGACGGCAAGAAGATTGAAAATGTGGGAAAACGTCACAATGTTAAATTACAAATGCAGGAGTATAATCTAGAACCAGACTTCTTTGTTGTATCTCTTGGAGGAGTAGACGTTGCGTTGGGAATTCAATGGTTGCAAACATTGGGTGCTTACTCCGCCAACCATCAAGAGCACTTCATCAAGTTCAATTGGCTAGGGAAAGAGTACAAGTTGTACGGTTTCCAACCACCCCAAACTCAATTGGTTACACTACATCAGAATGAAAGGCTAATTCGAAAAGGAGCACCTGCTTACGTAATTCAATGTCAAGAGATGGAGTTGCTAACATGTGAAAGAGATGACTGCAACCCTCCGAAGATACAAGACCTAATCCAAAAACATCACAAGGTGTTCCAAGAGCTTCCGATGGAGCTCCCACCAAACAAGAAGACATAGCACTTAACTGAGCTAGAGCCAGGGGCAAAACTTGTAAACATCAAACCATACAGATATCCCCATCATCACAAAACAAAAATTGAGAGGTTGACGCAAGATTTGTTAAATGTGGAGTTATTTCAAAAAGCGGAAGCCCTTATGTCGCTCCAGTAGTGCTAGTTCGAAAGAAGGATGGGTCCTTCAAGTTGTGCATAGATTATAGAGGACCCAACAAGGTCACAATTAAAAATAAATTCCCTATTTTGTTCATCGATGAGATGATGGATAAACTTCATTGTGCCAAGTACTTCTCGAAATTAGACCTGAGATCAGGATGTTAGGGTTATTTAATCCTCCCTTGTCCATATATAGTCTAATCGATCATCTTGCCTAACTTAGGAGTCATTTGGATGAGTTTGGTGCCACCATGATATTGGTGCCACCGGTGCTAATCCCTACATTTTAGGAGCCACTCTGAGTGCCAATAGCAGCCTCCATCAGTTGGTTGTGGTAGGTAGGCAGTTATGCTGAGTCGACCTCTAGTTACAATTAGTTAGATCACTCTCAGTCTAGCGCCAGTTTTGCATGCATGCATGGGGAGTGGCGCCTTTTTCCACCTGCCTCATTAGTTAACTGATTGAGAACTGATTTAGACATCATGAGTTAGACTAGTGGCTCCCATGCAGTGATTTAGAGTCTAGACACACTGAGTTAGCCAGTCAGTCAGGTTTAGTTGGTAGATTCGGATCTTATCCACATGATTCGAATTCTTCATATTGTAACACCATTGTATTACTGTTGGAATGAATGAAGATTAATGTTGTAATTAATTGATCAATTCTTATCAGATTTGTCTCAAATTTGTCTTGTTAGTGTACATTGTCTTTGATATTCCACTGCATAATTCTACTTCTCAATTGCTCTCATTTGCCTGTAGATCAATGGTTCACAAACTTAACATGGTATCAGAGCCTTGTTCAGGCTAGCAGCAAGTCTTGTCCAATCTCCATTGTACACCAGAAGCAACTGAGTTTCCACATAAATCCTACAATTTTTTCCTTACTAACTCTGGATTTGTCCAATGAGTCTCTGCAGGTGTGACGGACTCTGAGAAAGTATACATGTCGAGGTGGAAAGTCTTGAAACTGACATGATTGCGAATTGAATTTGGTTTTGCAGTGTTATTTGCAGGTACCTACGTAGCTTCTTGAAGAATTCACTGTTTCAGCATACAGAAAGATGGATTCTTCAGCTCTTGTACCCTGAATCCTTACACCCTTCAACTACAGTGATTGGAGGGCAGATATGCAGGTATCCTTGTGCAAGCTTGGCCTGTATAGGATGACAATGGGCAGAGAAACTGATCCCCAGTAGTATGTTGAGAAGAACAAATTTTTGAATCGACGTGAAGAGGCCTCCGACTTCATGTACGCTCATATCTCTCGAAATCTTTTGTTCCACCTTGAGGGACTAAGGACTCCGAAGGAAGCTTGGGATAAGCTTGAATCTTTGTTTGGCAAACAAGATGAGCTTCAAGGGCATATTTTGGAGAATGAGCTCATTGCTCTACAGCCCAGCAGTTTCGAATCTATTCAGCAATTCTTCACAAAATACAAGTCATTAGTACTGCAATGTAAACAATGTGTATTAGAAAGGAAAGATGAGCATCTTGTGCTGTCAGTACTGTGCAAGCTTGGCTCAGAGTACTCAGTCTTTGTCTCCACATTCCATTTCGGAAGAGCTTCCATTCCTAATTGGAAGATACCTTCTCTAGATGCTTTTGTTGAGTCCTTAATACAAGAGCAAGATAAATTGGTTCAAATGGGAATGATTCAAACCTCCAAGAATCAAGCACTCTTGATGACAGACTCAAACAATGTGCAAGCAAGAGGGAAGCACAAAGGGAAGGAGACCAAAAACACTGATTCGAATTCAAAGGAGAATCAGAGATCTTCTGATGGAGCCTTAAGTTCCGAGAAAAAGAAGAAATTCAAGAAGACTAGATGTCCCTACTGTATGAGGGGCTTTCATCCAAAGAGCTAGTGCATGAAGAAGACCATCGACCAACCGTCAACACTCCTTGAACAGAACAATATTGCTCTTCCACAAAGAGTAAAGAAGTCTGATGTTGGCCAACCGTCAGAAGATCATGAGAGGTCCCATGCCTTGAAGGCAAGCCTCACTTAGTCGAAGGCTTATTTGATAGATTCTGGAGCATCCAACCACATGGTTGCCTCTAGGGAATCCTTCACTACTCTCACTCTATCAAGAGGACCTAGCATTCATATGGGGGATAATTCATAGATCCCAGCAGCAGGTAGAGGTTCTATTCAAATCCAGCATATAGAGTTCAAGATTGTACTCTATGTGCCCACTCTTGCAGCAAATTTGTTATCTGTTTATCAGATGACACATACTGGCTCACCAAAGCAAGTTGTATTTGGTCCTGACTCAGTGGAGATCTCAGGTATCTCAACTGGGAAGATTATAGCGAAGGGTGTTGCAAACCATGCCTCTAAGGCATATGAATTCTCACACTTTCTGCCATACTTAGCTCCAACACAATCTCAACAGCCATTTGAAATGGGAGGTATAAACTCTCTTTCATCTCCATTTGCAGATAATGATATGTTGTCTAAGATTTCAGTTTCAGAAGACGAGGAACAAGATTAGCATGATCTTGATATTGAGATTGTACCTCAAGATGATCCAGATCCAGATCCAACTCCTATTCCGAATCAGAAGCCTAAATGGGCTGAAAAGCTCATTGAAGCAGCTAGGAATGATGCTGGGGATCTAGGTGATAGAAGAAAAACGAGGTCCCAGTATCAAAATGAATATGTTGCACTCTCTCACACAGCTTTGCTACCTAAAGAGTGGTGCAACAAACTTCCAGGAAGATGCTACTTGATGATAGCGAATGATCCACAATTTGGCCCACTGAAGAACAAAATGGATCATTCAATTCCTCCTCCAGAAAGAAGAGACAAAAGCAACAATCAGCAGATCGAAAGAAGATGGAAAGGTTCACATGGACAGTCCCAGGATGTTGATGCACAGAAGAACCATGATTCTGCATGGCTACTCCACAGAGCTGCAAATTGCAGCAAAATTTTACAAGTTTTTACACAAAGTGGAAAATTTCCTCTTAAGTAGAGCTTGTTTTCCTGATTCACTACTTATTTTGAGGGGGGGGGGGGTTCCCATGAGGTTTTCCCCATTTTCCTTAGCTTATGAAGCATCTTTTATTTCTTTTAGATTGTATGGGTGACTTTTGGCCTAGTTGTCAAGGCCCAAGTTGTCCAAGTTAGGACTAAGGGGGGGTGTTGGGATTATTTAATCCTCCCTTGTCCATATATAGTCTAATTGATCATCTTCCCTAACTTAGGAGTCATTTGGATGAGTTTGGTGCCACCATGATATTGGTGCCACTGGTGCCATTGGTGCCACCAGTGCCATTAGTGCCACCGATGCCAATCCCTACATTCTAGGAGCCACTATGAGTGCCACAGCAGCCTCCATCAGTTGGTTGTGGTAGGTATGCATTTATGCCCGGTCAACCTCCAGTTACAATCAGTTAGATCACTCTCAGTTAGTCTAGCGCCAGTTTTGCATGCATGCATGGGGAGTGGTGCCTTTTTCCACCTACATCATCAGTTAACTGATTGAGAATTGATTTAGACATCATGAGTTAGACTAGTGGCTCCCATGCAGTGATTTAGACACACTGAGTTAGACAGTCAGTCAGGTTTAGTTGGTAGATTCAAATCTTATCCACATGATTTGAATTCTTCTTATTGTAACACCATTGTATTACTACTGGAATAAATGAAGATTAATGTTGTAATTAACTGATCAATTCTTATCATATTTGTCTCAAATTTGTCTTGTTCAATGTACATTGTTTTTGATATTCCTACATAATTCTACTTCTCAATTGCTCTCATTTTCCTGTAGATAAATGGTTCACAAATTTAACACAAGATATTACCAAATCAGGGTTAGATTAGAAGACGTAGCCAAAACCGCTTTACGTACTTGTTGTCACCAACCTTGTAGTTGCCTATGTGAGATGGATCCAGGATGGATGGTAGAGGGACAAGCAACTAAGGAGGTGGAACCAAAATTGCCTCGACTCCTAAACGAATGGTTGTCACGTCAATTGAGGCAATCTTCGCTTTATGTTATCTTAGTCCAAGACAACAAAGGGGGAGACCCAGATCTACTCCCGATAGGAGAGATCAGACCTAGACACCAGATCAGATCAAGTAGACTTGAGGTATGTAAAGTGTAAGGTAATGGAAACCCTAGATCTATGGATGATGTCACCAGGTGAACCAAGGCTTTGGATTAGGGTTTAGGAAGTGTTAGGTTCAATCCAAAGTGGGACACAGGTGACTTATGAAGTAAATACTAGATCTGGGGTTGAGGTACCAGCAATAAGTGAAGATATCTGCTACCTTGGGAAACGTAACCAATGCAGGGAGAGAAAGGACAGGATTGGGGCTATCTAGTACCTATGGATAGACTCGATGAGAGATATAACAATATCAAAGTGCTTAAGTCCCCAAGAAAAAGTCAGATTACAAGGAAAAGAGGCCAAAAAGGGGCTAGCGCTAGGGTTGGAGATAAGTGCCTTGTCAGATCTAGGGAAATAGAGTCACTATCTGCCCAGCTTTGGGAGAGACCCACATGGGAGATGCCCCGATCTACAGACCCAAAAAGATACTTTGGTCGGAGAAGTCAGTTTATGGGAGAAACCAGCAGCAAGGTGGCTAGCGCTAGGGTTTGGAAGGGCAGATCCTCAGATCTAGGACAATCTGGAGACCACCACCTCAGCGTTGGAGAAGAAATGGAATGTGGATGACTTGATCTACAAAGCCAAGTTGGAAAAATGTCGGAAGAATCAGATCTGAGGAAAAGTCGGAAAAATGATGAGGAGGGCTAGGGTCCTGGAAGACAGTTTCTCAAATCTAGGGTCACCTGTCAGCATCTAGCTCAGCGTTGAAGATTATTTGGAGAGAGGAGGACCCGATCTACAAACCCAAGAAGGAATTTTGCCAGAAAAATCAAATTCCGAAAAAAGTCAAAATTTCATGAGGAGCGTTGGGGTTTGAGCAGACATTTTTCCAGATCTAGGGCAAACCAACCACTTTCAGATCAGCGTTAGGGGTGAATTGGTGAGGGAGGCACGATTTACAAAACCTAGCAGTGGTTTGTCCAGAGATCGAGCGGTTTGTTTTTTGGTTTTTTATTATTTGGATTTTTCAATCAAATGAAGAAAATCAGGTACAATGGATTGAGATCTAGAAGAAAGGGACTAACCTATAGATCTTACCTAGAAATCCTTGTAGATGCCTTGATGATGATGATCCCTGCTATCCCGATCAATTTGAGAAGACTTGAGTGAGTTCTAAGACCAACGTTTTGCTCCAACTGACCAATGCGCCCTCTCTCCTGCACAAGCAAACGTCAACAATATCCGATTTGTCGTATCATGAAAGAAAAACAAGATCTACAGAAAAGTAACAAGATGTAATCATAGATCTCAATGAAGCTAATGAAAACCGCTTGATACAAGACGAAGCCAATCCAAGCGAGTTGAGGATCCCCTGCAAAAACGCCCAAGATGAAGTCGCCCTCCTGTAGACAAGACAATGATCATGAAAAAATATAGATCTCACACAAATTTCCCAAATGCTAGGAAGCAAAAGACTTTCCAATCACCATCTAAGAACACCAGAAGCAAAGGAGATCCAAAAAATATCCACAAGAAAGTTTTTCTATTAATCAGATCCAAGAGCCAAAGACCCCCCACAAATGAGAAGCTCTCTCCTTTAAATAGGAACGAGAGAACCAAAATCCTAACACTTTCAAAACAAGTCGCTAAGATTAAAAGATATAAATGTTCTAATCAATGGTTGAGATGAGCTCAACATACAATACATGGATCAATATAACCATAAAGTACCAAAGTGGACTAAATCACCCAAAAAGAGGGTACCACACTCAACAAGAAATAAATGAAGCACATGGTGGGTCCATGGAGTGTTAACTAACTCCCTCTAGGTGTCCCCATGGCACAATAAAACAATATAATATTTTAATTTTTTGACTTTCTGCCTCCTTGAGGAAATCGTGAGCCTCCCAAAAGCTCCAAAAAATAATATAAAAATGCCCAAAAATAGGTGTGGGCCCAATCAAGTGCTGCAACTGCTGGAGAAGATGCGGAGGACATCACACTCATCATCACGACTCATCCCATGTCATTTCCTTGTCTCAGTAGCCCAAATCGATTTCTTCAATAGCCATTTAATCATTTTTTAATCTGCCTTGGGAAATGTGAACCTGGCAAAACAGCCTCCTAGGGTGCCTACGTTGTCCAACTAAGCCCACCAGGTTCTCTGGGATGGGGGTACTATGGTACAATCAAGTGGTTGCACCCCATATGCCCCATGCAGCGCCCTAGGAGATCCAATAAAAACATCTCCCAGCTCAGACACATCATCCTGTGAAGCAAAACTGCATCAGAAGGGTAAAATGAGCCTGACCATTTCCGCAAATGCCCGAAACTGAAAATAAGCTATCTCACTAGACTCGAAGAGTCCAAATCCATCTAGGGTGTATACTCATACCCTTTCCAGGTCTCTGCCTGATCATCAACAATATCCAATAGGCAATATAATCACCTGTAAATGACCAGATACCAATAATATAACTCAGATTGTCATCCATATGCTGCAAGTGTTACAAGGCTAAGACATGCTCTACAAATCATTTAAGTAACAATCATAACAAGTGGCAGTCACCTCACTAGTGGTACATCAACCAAATACATATATAGGGTTTTATTTATTATTATTCAGACCAGACTTTCAGGACTATACTCACTTCATAGTTGTAGTCAATTTGCTAGTAAAGGGTGAAGGCTAAAATTTACAGGGTTAGGACAAAGGATGACTACCAATTCAACACTGTGACACTTCGGATATGGAAAGGGAATACTCACTATAACCATATGTCGGACAAACAACAACACGGAGAATGGTAGTGCCTCACAAATGGTTGAGTTGTTCAGAGAGTGCTTATTCAACTTAGGCATCATGTCTACATCAAGTTTGATCTAGGTTCATTAGGATCATCAATTTTATTTCCATGGTCTTTTTGGCCTATATGACCCTTTGGGACTTCACCAGTGCTTAAAAGCACAGCTAATTGCACCTTTCATCAAGGACATATTCAAATTTATAAGATCAGCAATATTCGGATATAACATATATTGAACCATTGCTTTTGGGACCTTTTCTTATACCCTTCGCGGGGTATTTTAGCATTTCATTGCTCTTGCCCTTTACTCACATATGTTAAGAAACACATTCTAGAGTTTACAATTTCCAATACAAGTAGTACATGAGCTTTCAGTTTTAGCCAACATCTCAAGTGACCAGGGGGAGTTCTGCATAGTGCCAAACATCGGGACAACCGACCAGAATGATTTAAGCATACAATCCAACTTACCAAAGGCAAGTTCTGTCACCAACTCAGAGCCGAGACACGATATAAACAGGGAGGTTTGTCCAACAAAGGTTCTAGCGGGAAAAGGTCCTCCATGCCACAAGTCAAGTAGTAAGTCGGGTTAAAACAAAACTGGAAGGAAATGGATAGGTGTAGACAATGAACAATGAAGCCAACACTAGCAAGCCAGAGTATGGTGGGAATGACTACCTCTATTCTCCCTAGGGAGGGTAAAACCAATGAGTATAGATCAAAAATTTCCAAGTCTAAGTGGGGACATCAATACATAATACAAATACATCCAAGTCCATATATTTCTGACCGCCAGATCATGACACTAAATGCTAGTATATGTCACAAAGATGAGTATAAGAGCAATGATAACCATAACACAATATAATAAATGCTGAGTCATAACCGTGCGAATAATCCATCTAAACCATCATCCGTCCAATGAGAAATACTGATACAAATCTGGGCATCACTAACTGCTCTCCAAAATGACTAAATGGCTACATCAGTCCTCAAATCGGAGTGTCCTGAGACTCAGTCTTGACATGGGAGAGTACTATAGTCCACTAACAAAATAATCATCCGTCAAAACTGCTCATCTCAGCATCTCATATGTAAAAGATCTGGATGAAAAAATGTACTATATCTAAAAAATAGAATATGGTAGCCCAGCTACTATATATGTGATAACAATACTCATGAGGGCCATTATGAGTTCAAAGTAATGCCCTTCGGGCTAACTAATGCTCCAGCCACCTTCCATGCCACAATGAACGAACTGTTCTAGCCATATTTACGAAAGTCCGTATTAGTGTTTTTTTATGATATCCTCGTATATAGCAAAACATGGGGAGAGCATATTCGACACCTAGATCAAATGCTAACCATCTTGGAAGAACATTAGTTTTTTGCAAAAATGTCAAAATGCACTTTTGGAAAAGAAGTGGACTACCTTGGCCATATAATATCAAAAGGAGTCAAAGTTGATCCCAGTAAAATCAAGGCAATCATTGAGTGGCCTCAACTAAATAATATCTCAAAATTACGAGGATTTTTAGGCTTAACGGGGTACTATCGAAGATATGTGGAAAATTACGCCCATAAGACAGCCCCCCTCACAAATTTACTAAAGAAAAAATCATTTCGGTGGAATGATGAGGCAGAAAAATGTTTTGAAGCATTAAAAAACATTATGTCATCCACACCAGTATTAGCATCCCCGGATTTCACAAAACCCTTTGTAATTTGAGTGTGATGCCTAAGGATTTGGAATAGGAGCAGTCTTGATGCAAGAAGGTCATCCAATAGCTTTTGAAAGTCGAAAGCTCAATAAGAGAGAAAGGTTGAAATCCACGTATGATAAGGAAATGCTCGCCATTATGCATGCTCTAACAAAATGGCGACAATACCTCCTAGGGAGCAAAATCTGGATCAGAACAAACCACAATAGTCTTCAATACCTCCTACAACAACAAACATTGTCTACAGAACAACAAAAATGGATAGAAAAAATTGCTACATTTGACATGGAGATACTACATACACGAGGGAAGGACAATGTAATTGTTGATGTCCTTTCCCGAAAAGATGAAAAAGTCAAGGCTTATGCAATCTCAGTCGCTGTTCCAGATTGGTTGGACGAAATCCGAGGAGAATATGCCAAGGATCCAGACACCTGCGCCCTAATTAATGATCCTAATCAAGGTTCAAAACCCGAATGGAGAAATGACATTCTATGGTATAAAGGAATATCTACTTAAGCCCTACATCTAGATTTAAAACCAAGGTGTTGAAGGAATCTCATGATTCTCCAGCCGCTGGACATGTAGGTTTTTTCAAAACATACTAGTTGGACTTTCAGTGAACCGCCAGTGATGAACAAGATACTTGTTCATATTCAGAGTTCGGAAGTCCTTTCAAGCCTTCACGGTCGTTTTTATTTTCTGTAACACATGTTCATACCCCCTTGGGGAAATTGTAAAAAATGTCCTAGCATTTAATTTTTTATAAAAGGCTCGGCTTCCCAGACTTAAGCATCAAGCCGACTAGCCCAGAGTGTTTTTTCCCTTGGTTATTATTGGTTGTTGAACAAACGACAAATAATTTTTGAGTTTTTCACTCACACCTCCAAAGCTAGGGTAGTCATCTTGGTGTTTCGTCCTAGGGAGGTTATTAGAGCCTTCGTGTCGGTGTTTTTCACCATGCTAGGCATTCAAATTGAGTCGTATGCACATGTACTAGGTCCCCCTAGAGTTTCGTCAATTTCCGCAAAAAATAATTTTTTCCCGTTTTTTAAGCCATTTTTTAATGGTTTAATTAAAAAACTTCAGATTGTAATAAAAGTCAGATATGGAGTCTGTTTCTGACGTGGGGACACTCGTTTTCACATCCAGAGCGTCCACTTTACTCTGGGGACCACTTTCTACATCAGTTGGACGGCCGAAAAACCCCGTGAGGCATTATTTGAGCCAAAAGTGCATAAAAATAGCATTTTAATGCTAAGTTTGGACAAATTGGCACTATAGTCAAAAGCTGAAAAGTCAAATTTATTAAAATATTTATGGATGGGGTGACATGGCATGGGTCCCCCATAGTCATGCAACCTCTTTCTTCATGTTTTTTAAGTTTTAAGTCATGGTAGTGAATAAATGTGGAGAGGTGACGTCAACCTCAAATGTAGTCACACTAATTGTGAGCATGGTTGCGCTAGCCAAGGAGTGGCCCCCATCATTTAAACATAACCTTGGTTTATAGAATAATACCAATCATTGTTTATTATTTTATGAAGGTGAACGAGTTGTTAGTTGGAGGTGACGTCAAGATTTTTCAAAATCGTGAGCATGGGATTGGGTCGGTCCCATTTAAATTTTGCCATGTAATGGATTGTTATACCAATGATTGGTGGAGCTAGCATCATGTGGACTGTACGGATTGGTGATGGCGTCACAATTTGGTGAAATCGTAAGCCTTCTTTGTGGGTTGCGATTTCTAAAGAGTGTGGACCCCTCCTATCCACGTCATGTTTGGAACCATGGCTTATGAGGTGATTTACCATACTTTGTTTATTGTTTTATTAAAAACAAGCGAATCAACATATTGGACCTCACGTCATAATATAGCCGTACAATCGGGTGAAGGAAATCATGGCTTGCGTTTTGTTCTTGGTGAATGGTTGGAATGTGTTGGCAGTTTTTGGTTTGTTGGAGGAGTTTGGTGAAAGAGGTGTCAATCACCTTCTCTGTTCAACTAAGTCCAAGCTCAGTTACACTCTGGGTTGATCTTCAGTATTGATGAGGCCCCCCTGGGTCTCTCTTTTCCTATTTAAGCAGGTCACCTCTCCATTGTTCAGGATCAAAAGGTGGAACCTCTGCTTGTAAGATTGTAATAGTTTTCTAGAGTATTGTGAATAAAAGGCTTTGGAGGCAATTTATGTGTGGGATCTATGGATGTTTGGATAGAGTTTACTCTACATTAGTGAGGTAACCTGTATTTGTTTTCATGCTTGCATATGTTTGGGATTAACTTGCTTTCAGAAAGAAATGGTATTTTTGTAAAGATAAAAGGTAATTCTTGTTAGGTTACTCTTTTATTGCAAGTCGAAGAAGACTATTTGATATATGTATGATTTCATGCTTGGATCTACATTGTTGTTGTACTATCTTTTGGTTTACACAGGTATTTTTTTAATCCCCATTGCTAGTGTTGATAATCTTTTGCAGGAAGCTAAAGCTGGAGTGTTGATGAGCGAATGTGCTCTACCTTTCCTTCAGTAAAATTGGAAAATAAACTTTGTCCCTCTGATCTCACCAAGGAGGCGTTTTCTATCCTTTATTTCTTGCTCTACTCTGGGTTCTTTAACTTTTGATCCACAAATTTCTTAAATTTTTCTTTCGGTTTCAAACGTTTCAATATTAGATCTAGCATCTAAAGTCATATCAAAGGTAGATCTAATGTCTAAAAGTTTCTATTTCTAGTCTGCTTCAAAGGTACATTTAAAATTCTAGATCTAGTTACTTTTCCCTTTTTCCACAAGTTTAAAATTTTTGAAAATTATAAAAGCTTGTTGAAAGAGTTTTTGTGCATTTTAAAGTTTGATCTAGCATTTTTGTGCTTGAGATTTGCTTGCCATTCTTCTCAAGAGGCAAGCAAAGATCCTAAGAAGGCAAGCTTTCTAGCTTGCCTCACTTAGTTGTTTCCTTCTTTTTTGTAATCAGTGGTTACTTAGATTTGTTTTTGTAATTTTTTGCATGTTGTCCAAAGACACTTCCAAAGTGTTTTTGGGCATCTTTCACTGACATATGCTTGCTAGTTTTTAGCAGGCCCATCAAAAAAGAGAAGGAAACTCTACCCGAAAAATAGCTTTTTCGAACATCCGGAGCTCCCAGGAGGCTTTCCCCTTAGCTAGGCTTATTTTCTTTGCATGTTGTAAGCCTTTGGATCCCAAATAACAAGGACCAAAGAGCATCTCTGCTGAAGCATTCTAACTGATTAATAAAAGCAAGTTTGAGTAGGCTCGGTAGAGCCCGGTCCCCATTCCCCCTGGGGGATTTGTGTCAGTGTCCTTTTTCTGTTTTCTTATATGATGTTAGCGTAGTTGTTTTTCTTTATCATTTCATGCTTTGTTTGAGTTTTGCAAAAGTAACTTGAATACTTACCCACTGCGCTATACCGAAGTAGCATAGGGGAAAAGATTTGAGCAGTGTAGTAATTAAAAACAAAAACAATTTTGTTATGCACTTCTAAGTTAAAATAAACCCCCTCGCTTTCCTGAGTACAGGTTCGTGGATAAGGGCTTGCCCGAGTACCGAATCTGGAAAGAGACTCTTGGGTTTTATCTTTTTTCTAAATAAGAAAACTTGTTCTAAAACTTTAAAAATAAACCAAGACTCCTTCCCCGTATGCTCTACACCGCTGCAGCTTGTCTGATCAGTTGGCTGTATCAGAAAGGGATACGAGTTACTAGATCTAATAGGAAAATCCACACAAGTAATTTTCCCGAGAACTCGAGAGGTTGCAAAGGGTAATCACTACAGAGTCAAGGGGCTACTCTAAGCAGGTTTATCCTCGCCCCGTTGGACACTTGGTATTACCGCTTTAGCACTCAGTTCGAAGGGACTTTCCTTGTTGGGCCAAACCCGCAATTTACCCATTCCTTAATCAATTCATTTAATAATTTAAAATTTACCAACCAAGACACTGCAATACTTTCACTGAGACTACACTAGCAACCCACATTTGCAAGCACTCTTTTCATTTCGGCACTGGTCTATTATGTTCTTTTTGCATAAGTTAATCTCGCAATGTGTTATTGAATTTTGTGTATCTAATTTGAGTTAAAGTGTTGCTAAGGTTAATCTTGCTTGCAGTAATTGGTAATTTTTAATTTCATCCATTCCATATTAAAACTCCTAGAATTAATTATTTCTCTCGTAGAGTAAAAACCCTAGATTTTACTTTTCATTAGGGTCTACCCCCCTTGGCTTTGCTAGGAGTTGGCCTAGACGGAGGAGTTGAGTATCAGGTGACAGCACTTGGCTCGAGCTTGCCCCCAAGGTCGCACCCAGTGGCTTGAAGATTTTTGCCACGTCACCCGAGGTGCGAATTAGGCGGCAACATTTTGGCGCCGTTGCCGGGGATAAATCTTTCTATTCCGGGAATACGACTTTGAGTTTTCATTCTTGTTTTCGCTTTGTTTGATGAATGTTGTAGTTTAATCAACTTACTCAAGTCATCTAGCGACTCCACTACCTTTAATTTTACCAAGGCGTTCTACAAGAAGAAACTCTGAAGGCTTGCTTCAGTTCATTCCTGAGCCTGAAAAGGTTTACCATAGGAGGAAAAGCAAGCTAGCTTCTCGTAAGATCCTTGACGATCTTTCATCTGAGTCAATCTTAGATATTCACCTTTTATTTGTTGATACTTCTCAATCAAATAATTCACATAGTACCATGGGTACTTTATTTCAACCTCTGGATTATTCTGCCGTGATTGGGCAGCCTCATAACATCCCAGATAAAGCCATTGAGAAGGCTCCATCTTTTTATGGAAACGATGCTATAACTGCTAAGTCTCATTTGTTGGCTTTTTCGCAGTGCTACAATAAATGGTGTCACAACGTCAACCATGAAGATGTAAAGATGAGGTTGTTTGCCTTATCTCTTGAAGCTGATGCCTTTGAATGGTTTACCTCCTTAGATGACGATGGTATCAAGACCTTCCAGGAATTTGAAACTGCTTTCAATAAAAGATGGGGGGATAAAAAAGAGAAAAAGCACCTTTTGGCTGCCTTAACAAACACTAAAAAGAAGGAAAACGAAACCATAGAAGAGTTCAATAAAAATTTCAGAGATATGGTGGGTAGATGCCCGGCTGATATTAAACCATCAAATACCTCAATTCTCATATATTACACAGAAGCATTCGAGGGAGAAATGAGGTACCAACTTAGAGACAAAGAACCTGACAACCTAAAGAAATCCATGGAAATAGCTGAGAAGATTGACAGAAACACGCAATCTGCAGGAAAGTCTAACATTCCAGGATTTGTTAGAGGCACCACTTCATCTTCCAAAACTCAGGATACCAGAGGAAAAACAGTAGAGCCTGAAGGAAAAGATGAAGGCAAAGAATCAATGAAAGAAGTAGCTGACATGATGAAACAAATGATGATAAATTGTACTTCCCAGATGAATGCTATGCAAAATAGGATAAACAACATGGAAAAAGCACAGGTTTTTCAAAATCATAAAAATTTCCAGCCTAGACAAAACCAGGAGTGGAAAAAGAAGTATCCTCCTTATGACCAGAGACCTCCAAATCAACTTGAAACAAACAACATGGTGAGTGATGAGGTTCCTCCCTATTGTCGGCCTTGTGATGAACTTCATGAAGAATCTACTTGTCCAAAATTCTGCTACATTATGGAACATGAACAAATGGAAATGAATAACTTTGTAGGTCATTCTAGAGGTCATGACTATATAAACAATGTAGGGCAAGTTCATCATATTTCAAAAGAAAAATGGAAGCAAGCCAAGGACTACAGTCAGGAAAAGAATAATGCTACTAAGATTTTTGGCGAAAAGCCTTCACCTGAACAGATTATGGAGAGGTACAAAGGGGTGGTTTATCAGAAGAAGAAAAACATGATCCCAACCAAGTCAAGTCAGCATATGCCAAAGGTAAAAACTCCTCCCCCTCTAGATCTAAACATTGATTTGGGTAATTGGTTGTCAAGTGCTAAGATTTTTGTCCCTGTAATTGAGATCCTCAAAATTCCAAGTCAAAGAGATATTTTTATGAAAACCTTAGCAGAACCTAAGGAAAATATAGTTGAAAAATCTAAGGAAACAACTATTGAGAAGCCTAAAGAGAAACTGGTCAACTCAAAAGAAAATGAGAAGGATAAACCTAAAGAAATTTTTTCCAAGAAGCTGAGTAACTTCAATGAAGATGTCCCCATTATCTTGCATAGTAGGGATCCTAATAAAGAAGATCATCTTGCCTTCTACATTTCTTTGACTGCAAAGAACAAATTGTTGCACAATTGCATGCTTGATTCAGGTGCGTCATCAAACATCATGACTAGAAAAGTCATGGAACAAATGGGCTTAACTATCTCAAGGCCTTACCAAAATGTATGCACCATGGATTCAAGAGAAATCGATGTCGTGGGTATAATTCTAAATTTTCCAGTCAAACTAGCAGCATACCCTGACATAGGTGTAACCATGGACATAGTAGTCATAGATGTTCCTGATAGATGGGGAATGTTGTTGTCGAGAAAATGGGCTGCATCTTTGGGAGGATCTATTCAAATAGACTGGACTTACGCCATGATTCCTGCTTCTGAAAATGCACATGTCAAGTTATATAGAGAAAAGGAAATAAAGTATCATGTAGAAGATCCTGATGAGCCTAATAATGAGTATATTTGTGAGACAGATAACCTAAAAAACCATGCTATCTATGCCAATTATCTTATACCCATCAGAGAAAAGGCTAATGATGAGGAGTATGATGAGCTATGGAGAATGAGTTTTGATGGAGCCTTTTCCAAAACTGGAAAAGGAGCCGGTATAGTCTTAACTTCACCTTCAAACAAGAAATTCAATTTTGCTTACAGAGTTGAATTTGATGCTTCCAATAATGTGGCGAAGTATGAAGCACTAGTCTTAGGACTTGAGATTGCTAAAGATATGGGTATCAAAGTGTTAAGTATCAAAGGTGATTCAGATCTAATTATTTCCCAAGTTAAGAAAACTTTTGCATGTAAAAGTGAAAGGCTTAAAAAGTATCGAAATACAGTTTGGGCCATCATGGGGTTATTCAGTGCATTAGACCTTATAGCGGTTCCCCGCGCAAAAAATGGTGAGGCAGATAGACTTGCAGTTGCAGCTTCGACATTAGAGTTCACAGAGGAATTGGTAAAAGGAGATGGAAAATTTGAAATAAATTTCAGGCCTTCAATCCCCAATAACCTTGATCATTTGCAAGTTTTTCAAGATGACGATCAGATCATAAGATTTATTAACAATATGCATGAATTTGCCGACTGTCGGATCAACTATCAGGATGAGCAAAGTTCTCATGTTGAACAAGAGGATCAGCTAAGAAACACTATTCCCATGAATGCTATTGAATGGGAGCACACTTTTGATAGACAGGACAGATATAAAAAGAAAGAAGTAATAAAGTTGGATGATTACATAGAAATAAACATTGGTACTGATGAAGAACCAAGAAATATAAAAATTGGAAAAGGTACTTCTTATAAAGAAAGAAAAGATATAATAGATTTAGTAAAGGAGTACAAAGATGTGTTTGCTTTTACATATGATGAGTTAAAAGCCTATCGGGATGACGTATTCCAACATACTATCCCCCTAAGGTCAGAAGCTAAACCTTTTCGGCAAAAACTTAGAAGAATAGATCCCAAGTTGGCATCCATGGTCCCATAAAGAACTACAGAAAATGTTGGCAGTTGGCATCATTGCACCTACCAGACATTCATCGTGGTGCTCAAACTTGGTTGTGGTAAGAAAAAAGAATGGGCAGTTGAGGATATGCATCGATTTTCGAAACTTGAATATTTCATGCATAAAGGACAATTACCCTCTACCTGATATGGAAACATTACTGCAAAGAGTAACTGGATCTGGTATAATGTCCATGCTAGATGGTTTCTCAGGGTATAACCAGGTGCTAGTAAAACAGGAGGATCGACACAAAACCACCTTCACCTCACCTTGGGGAACATTTGGGTATTTAAGGATGCCTTTTGGTCTTTTTAATGCAGGTGCAACATTCCAAAGAGCCATGGATTATGCTTTCAATGAGTTAATTGGGAAAATAATAGAAATCTACCAAGATGACCTTACTGTTTTTTCAAAAGAAAGATCTACCCATGTATCTCATCTCAGAAAAGTGTTTGAGAGATGCAGAAAGTTTGGCATATCATTGAACCCAGCTAAGTCAACACTTGGAGTTGATAAGGGTAAGTTGCTTGGACACATCATTTCCAAAGATGGGGTCAAAATTGACCCAAAGAGAGTAGAAGCTATAAAGAAAGTTTCCTTACCCCATAACAAGAAAGCCCTACAGTCCTTCTATGGTCAGATCAACTTTATAAGGAGATTCATACCAAACTTAGCAGAATTGATGAAACCTATGCAGAAGCTACTAAAGAAAGATGCTAAGTTTGAATGGGATAAAGAAGGAAAAGAAGCTTTTGCATCCATAAAAAACTGCATCTCTAGGTCTTCTGTTTTGATAAGTCCTGATTACTCCAAAGACTTCCAGATTTTCTCATTTGCATCAGAAGACACAATTGCCAGAGTTTTGTTGCAGAAGAACAAAGAGAGTCAAGAACAACCCATTGCATTCATGAGTAGATCCTTGCAGAATTCTGAACTTAAGTACACTACCATGGAAAAACAAGCCTATGCACTTGTCAAATCTTTGAAACACTTCAGAACTTATATAGGTTACTCCAAAGTGGTTGGCTATGTCCCTCATTCAGCAGTGAAGGATATCTTGTCTCAGCAAGATTGCCTTGGTACAAGGGGAAAGTGGGTATCAAAGATCCAGGAATATGACTTGGAGATCAAACCCACTAAATTAATCAAGGGGCAGGGACTTGCCAAGATGATGACAGAGGGAAATGAACAAGCCTTAGGTATGGTCTGTCAGAACAGTTCACCAGCATCATCCATTTCAACTGGAATTCAACATCTTCAACAACAACAGTGGTATGCAGACATTATATTCTACCTCCTCAACTTAACATGTCCCGATCATCTAATGGGCCACAAGAGAAGATCACTAAGATTGCAAGCCACTAAGTACTGCCTCACCCAAGAGGGATTGGGTTGGAAAAACCCGGATGGTCTCATACTTATGTGTGTGGATGAAAAAGAATCTCGAAGACTCCTGGAGGAGTTCCATTCAGGATTTTGTGGTGGCCACTTTGCAGTCAGAACCACAGCTCACAAGATCCTTAGAGCCGGATACTATTGGCCCACTTTATTTACTGATGTGCACAAGTCTGTTAGGAATTGCCAGAAATGTCAACTGTTCACAGGAAAACAGAAGCTCGCTGCATTACCCCTAAAGCCGGTAGTAATCCAGGCCCCTTTTCAGCAATGGGGTCTTGATTTCATTGGGAAATTTAAAGACAATTCAAGTAATGGTTATACTTGGATTTTAACAGCGACAGATTATTTTACCAAGTGGGTAGAGGCCATATCTACTAAAGCAGCAACTGAAATAGTGGTTATGGACTTCCTGGAAGACAAAATCATCACTAGATTTGGGGTTCCTGCTAAGATAACCACAAATAATGCCAAAGCTTTCAATTCAGTAGCAATGTATTCATTTTGCTTTAAATATGGCATCATCCTATCCCATTCCTCAAATTACTATCCCCAGGGAAATGCTCTGGCTGAGTCAAGCAATAAAAACTTGATGAGCATTGTAAAAAAGATTGTTGGTCACAACAAGAAGGCATGGGATAGTAAAATCAAGTTTGCACTTTGGGCGGATAGAATTACCAAGAAAAGTGCAACGGGAAAATCTCCTTTCGAGTTGATTTATGGCGTGAATGTGACTTTGCCTATTCATCTTCAGTTACCAGTGTATCAGACTCTGCAAGATTCAGGTTCAGATCAGGATGACTTTCAGAGTAGAATAAATGAGCTGATAGAGTTGGATGAGGTCAGAAGGAGGGCCGTTAATCAGAGTATTAAAAATCAAGATAAGGTTAAGAGAAATTTTGACAAATCATCCAAACCAAGGGTTTTTCAAAAAGGAGACACAATGTTACTTTGGGACAAACGGAGAGAAAAGCCGGGAAAGCACGAAAAATTTGACAGTTTATGGATGGGCCCTTACATTATTCATGATGTGGCGGGTGACAACTCTTTTTATCTCAGTGACATGGATGGGGAAAAGTAGAGTCTACCTATCAACGGACAGATTCTGAAACTGTTTTTCAGTGAAAATATCTGATGCCCATGGGGGCATCTTTGTATCATCACTCTCTAAACCTCTCTTCGCATTTTATTTATTAGCTTAGTTCATTTTCTGTATATTACTTTGTACATTATTTTTTGTATGTTAGTTGTAAATAAAGAAAAGAAAAAATCATTTTTGTATCATATACTACTGCTTATTTTGTTTCATTTGGTTATCTATATACATGTGACTGACTTATCCTAGTTTTTATGCAGGAACCAGAGATTCTAGGTTTCTCGTATGATCGATTTCCACGAAGTTCAGATCAATCACACGTCCCACAGTTGGAGCCAGATGTTACCGACTAGGCTGCACCTAGTTGGACTTTCAGTGAGCCGCCAGTGATGAACAAGATACTTGTTCATATTCAAAGTTCGGAAGTCCTTTCAGGCCTTCACAGTCGTTTTATTTTCTATAACACATGTTCATACCCCCTTGGGGAAATTGTAAAAAATGTCCTAGCATTTAATTTTTTATAAAAGGCTCGACTTCCCAGACTTAAGCATCAAGCCGACTAACCCAGAGTGTTTTTTCCCTTGGTTATTATTGGTTGTTGAACAAACGACTAATAATTTATGAGTTTTTCACTCACACCTCCAAAGCTGGGGTAGTCATCTTGGTGTTTCGGCCTAGGGAGGTTATTAGAGCCTTCGTGTCAGTGTTTTTCACCATGCTAGGCATTCGAATTGAGTCGTATGCACATGTACTAGGTCCCCCTAGAGTTTCGTCAATTTCCGCAAAAAATATTTTTTTCCGTTTTTTAAGCCATTTTTTAATGGTTTAATTAAAAAACTTCAAATTGTAATAAAAGTCAGATACAGAGTCCATTTCTGACGTGGGGACACTCATTTTCACATCCGGAGCGTCCACTTTACCCTTGGGACCACTTTCTACATCAGTTGGGGATCCGAAAAACCCCGTGAGGCATTATTTGGGCCAAAAGTGCATAAAAATAGCATTTTAATGCTAAGTTTGGACAAATTGGCACTATAGTCAAAACCTGAAAAGTCAAATTTATTAAAATATTTATGGATGGGGTGACATGGCATGGGTCCCCCATAGTCATGCAACCTCTTTGTTCATGTTTTTTAAGTTCTAAGTCATGGTAGTGAATAAATGTGGAGAGGTGACGTCAACCTCAAATGTAGTCATGCTAATTGTGAGCATGGTTGCGCTAGCCAAGGAGTGGCCCCCATCATTTAAACATAACCTTGGTTTATAAAATAATACCGATCATTGTTTATTATTTTATGAAGGTGAACGAGTTGTTAGTTGGAGGTGACGTCAAGATTTTTCAAAATCGTGAGCATGGGATTGGGCTGGTCCCATTTAAATATTGCCATGTTATGGATTGTTATACCAATGATTGGTGGAGCTAGCATCATGTGGACCATACGGATTGGTGATGGCATCACAATTTGGTGAAATCATAAGCCTTCTTTGTGGGTTGCGATTTCTAAAGAGTGTGGACCCCTCCTATCCACGTCACGTTTGGAACCGTGGCTTATGAGGTGATTTACCATACTTTGTTTATTGTTTTATTAAAAACAAGCAAATCAACATATTGGAGCTCACGTCATAATATAGCCGTACAATCGGGTGAAGGAAATCATGGCTTGCGATTTGTTCTTGGTGAATGGTTTGTATGTGTTGGCAGTTTTTGGTTTGTTGGAGGAGTTTGGTGAGAGAGGTGTCAATCACCTTCTCTGTTCAACTCAGTCCAAGCTCAGTTACACTCCGGGTTGATCTTCAGTATTGATGAGGCCCCCCTGGGTCTCTCTTTTCCTATTTAAGCAGGTCACCTCTCCATTGTTCAGGATCAAAAGGTGGAACCTCTGCTTGTAAGATTGTAATAGTTTTCTTGAGTATTGTGAATAAAAGGCTTTGGAGGCAATTTCTGTGTGGGATCTATGGATGTTTGGATAGAGTTTACTCTACATTAGTGAGGTAACCTGTATTTGTTTTCATGCTTGCATATGTTTGGGATTAACTTACTTTCAGAAAGAAATGGTATTTTTGTAAAGATAAAAGGTAATTCTTGTTAGGTTACTCTTTTGTTGCAAGTCGAAGAAGACTATTTGATATATGTATGATTTCATGCTTGGATCTACATTGTTGTTGTAGTCTCTTTTGGTTTACACAGGTATTTTTTTAATCCCCATTGCTAGTGTTGATAATCGGTGTCCTTTTTCTGTTTTCTTATATGTTGTTAGCTTATTTGTTTTTCTTTATCATTTCATGCTTTGTTTGAGTTTTGCAAAAGTAACCTGAATACTTACCCACTGCGCTATACCGAAGTACCATAAGGGAAAAGATTTGAGCAGTGTAGTAATTAAAAACAAAAACAATTTTGTTATGCACTGCTAAGTTAAAATAAACCCCCTCGCTTTCCCGAGTACAGGTTCGTGGATAAGGGCTTGCCCGAGTACTGAATATGAAAAGAGACTCCCGGGTTTTATCTTTTTTTTCTATATCAAAAAACTTGTTCTAAAACTTTAAAAATAAACCAAGACTCCTTCGCCATATGCTCTACACCGCTGCAGCTTGTCTGATCAGTTGGTTGTATTAGAAAGGGATACGAGTTACTAGATCTAATAGGAAAATCCACACAAGTAATTTTCTCGAGAACTCGGGAGGTTGCAAAGGGTAATCACTACAGAGTCAAGGGGCTACTTCTAAGCAGGTTTATCCTCGCCCCGTTGGACACTTGGTATTACCGCTTTAGCACTCAGTTCGAAGGGACTTGACTTGTTGGGCCAAACCCACAATTTACCCATTCCTTATCAATTCATTTAATAATTTAAAATTTACCAACCGAGACACTGCAATACTTTCACTGAGACTACACTAGCAACCCACATTTGCAAGCACTCTTTTCATTTTGGCACTGGTCTATTCTGTTCTTTTTGCATAAGTTAATCTCGCAATGTGTCATTGAATTTTGTGTATCTAATTTGAGTTAAAGTGTTGCTAAGGTTAATCTTGTTGGCAGAAATTGGTAATTTTTTTATTTCATCCATTCCATATTAAAACTCCTAGAATTAATTATTTCTCTCGTAGAGTAAAAACCGTAGATTTTACTTTTCATTAGGGTCTACCCCCCTTGGCTTCACTAGGAGTTGGCCTAGACGGAGGAGCTGAGTATCAAGTGACAGCACTTGGCTCGAGCTTTCCCCCAAGGTCGCACCTAGTGTTTTGAAGATTTATGCCACGTCACCCGAGGTGCGAATTAGGCGGCAACATACTCTTAACATGAGCTCAGCCTATCACCCCCAAACAGATGGACAAACGGAAGTTGTTAACAAATGTTTGGAAGCATATCTTCGTAGTTTCGTCACTGACAAACAGAATAAATGGTTACATCCTGCGGAATGGTGGTATAACTACACCTATCATACATTAGCAAAAATGACACCTTTTCAAGCATTATACGGTTGTGCGCCTCCCAGATGGAAAGAACTTGTTCAAGGTGATGCAAAAGTACCTGCAGTAAAAAGTCAACTTGAGGAAAATCAAAGAATAATGCAAGTACTCAAGGATAACTTAACTACAGCACAAAATCGTATGAAGCAGCAAGTAGATCAACATAGAACAGAACGAGAGTTTGAAGTAGCAGATTGGGTATTTGTGAGACTTCAACCATATAAGAAACTGCCACTTAAGCAACAAGGAAACAATAAACTGGCTCCCAAGTTTTATGGACCATATCAAATCATCCGAAAGATTAGCCCCATAGCATACGAATTGAAGTTACCAGATAAGAATTGAATTCACAACGTTTTTCATGTCTCGAGTCTTAAAAAATTATTGGGTCAACATCAAACTGCTAAGACGACAATTCCGACCTTGGACGAAGAAGGGAAGCTCATTTTAGAACCAGAAGTTGTCATCAATATCAAAGAAAGAAGACTACGTTCACGAATAATCAAAGGATACTTTATTAAGTGGAAGAATTGCCCAAACGAAGATGCTTCCTGGGAAACAGAGAAATTCATTTAGCAATATCCGTCATTACCTTGCTTTGAGGACAAAGCATCTTAAAAAAAAGAGGGCAATGTTATATATAAACAATTATATAAATATAGAAAAATAAATAATAAATAAATAAAAATATAATAATCAAAATTGGAATTGTATAATTAAATATCAAATTAATTAGTCATCAAAGAGTATGACTTTATGAACCCGATAAAAAGTCATCCTCATGAACCCAATAAAAAGGTATTTATGTGGGATTCCAAAATTGTAAAAATATATCAGACTTTTATTAATAAATATTTATATTTTGCATCAGCCATCGTTGAGTTTTGTGTTACATTCACTTTCGTCGCAGTTTGCCAATTTTTCTCGATTTTTTCGCCGATGTTGGCGATAAGTTGTATTGTAGACCCTTGCCAATTTTTTGCCAATGTCAATGTTATCAACTATGATTGGGTCTATCCACTTCCACATTATTTGATGAGTTGTACCCAACTTGGAGTATTTTATTATCATTTGGAAGATTTCACGTGGTCAAACACCTTGAGAATGAGATGGTTATACCGTTATACATTGGAAAAAACACCTTTCTATTTTTGGAGGTTGTTGTGTTGATTTTTTCTAAGCAGCATTGAGAGCCATTCACTGAGAGAATGGAGGCACCTGGTTAATTAACAGGAATTCAAGCCTAGGACTGGGGCCTCAGCCTAGGGCTAAGGGTCATTCTCTGGGAGAATGGAGGCACTTTGTCAGTTACCAGGAAATTAACCCAGTCTGGGACTAGGGCCTCAGCTTAGGGCTGAGGGCCATTCTATGGGAGAATGGAGGCACCTGGTCAGTTACCAGGAAATTAACTCAGTCTGGGACTGGTGTCTCAGCCTGGGGATGAGGGCCATTCAGTGAATGGAGGCACCTGGTTAGTTACCAGGAATTTTACCTAGTCCGGAAGAATTGAGGCGCTTGGTCAGTTACCAAGTATTTGACATTGAGTCATTTGATGCATCCTGGGGCTGAGGCACCTAATCAGTTACCAGGCCATCACCATAAACCCTAGACCGGGTCTGGGCAAGTGATGCACTCCTCTCCTTGATCTATGGGCTATGATACCTTCTCCAGGGACTAGCTACCCCTGGTTAAGAGACCTAGCACCTGATCTTGGTGGCAACGAGGAGATCAAGATAAAGCATTTAATAATTCCCCTTATTTATGAAGATGTACTTTGAGTGGGCATGAATGAACCACAAGGACCCTGTAGAACTCTTGAGACAACTTGTTGCGGTCACAAAAATACTTGAAGGACCATGTAACCCTAGTCTTGGTCCATGTGACCATCAAGTGAAGGACCAAGTGGCACAAGTCAAACACCAAGAAGACCTTTGAACCACAAAAGATTAAAAGTCAAGGGTCAACGATGAAAAAGAAAGGAAGCCCTAATGTCAACTTCCTAATTATGTGGAACCGACTTAAATGTTTGATGGACTATAAATAAAGAACATTTGCAAATCATTTTAATACACAACAATCACTTGACTGCTCATGGAACTCATTGACTGAGGTCTTCTCCATCGCAGTTGTTGACTGAGAAAATCCGTGGTTGAGTTATTTTATTTTGTCTTCACATTGCAGCTCGTAAGCTTGCTTGGGGTTCTTCTTACAGCTCACGGTAGTAGAGGATATTATCTGTGGTAAAGAGCAGTAGCAGCAGAGATGTTACAGCTCATGATAAAGGTTAGTTGAAGGTCACGGGTTAGCATCAGAAGCTAACAGGCTCGGTGGTGGTTACAAGGGCAGCAGCAGCAAGCTCGGTGGTGGGAGTAGAGCTCACGGTGGGGGGCATCTAGCAGTAGCAGGGGTTAGCAACAGTCTCGGTGGTGGTCAGAGTTAGCAGCAGCAGTTAGCAGCAGTCTCGGTGGTGACAGGGTTAGAAGCAGCAGCACCCAAGAGGCTGGTACAGGACTCAGTGAAGGGAAGCAGCAGTCCACAGTCCACGTGGCAGCAGTAAAGTTGATGTGGGAGCAATAAAAACAGTCCACATGGCAGCAGGAGAAGGATAGCAGCAGTAAGCCTGCTAGGGCTTCCTTGGTTTTGGAAATTTTGGATACATTCATCTCAGAGTTCTGTGAACTATTTCTCTGCTCATGTACAAACTCAGTCATCTCATTTAGAGGATGAATTAATAATGCTTTGGGGTTTTTGTCCTTGAAAGGTTTCCCCGTGAAAAATAGTGTGTTCAATTGTGTGATGCTTGTTTTACTACTGGATTTATCTTACTGCTGTTAATATCTCAAGTCCTATCTCTAATACAGTCTGCAATTTTTAAGAATATCATACACATGTTAAAATTCAACATGTTGAAGGTCCCAAAGCCTTTGACCAGCTTTACATGTGAAAGGCTCCACCTATTTGGCACCCTTGCAGACTTTTCTATGGAATTAATTGGAGAAACCTACTTTGGGTCCACACGTGAGAATGATATCCTCATTGACATAGTCTTTGCACACCCTTCCACACATTTTCACATGTGATGATGGGATGTTCATGTACCACTCAAGCAAACCTACATGTGCTTCATGAAGGATAATTATTAATTAATGCACAATGTCCATGCACCTTGTGGACTACTTGTTATCTTAAAGAGGTGGTTGAGGAGCACTCATCTAGGGGGAATATTTTATTGTTTTATTCATGCATGCACCTTGGAGGGCACACTTGGAGAGATTTTCTGTCTGGACCATATCACACTCTTCTATCTCACAGATTATTTTATTGTATTCTTGTTCATGGATCTTGGAAGTGGACCATTTAGCATCTTCACATAGTCAAAGCCTATTTTTAGAGTAGGTGCTCACTCTCTCTTCATGATATCTTGTATATTATTTTATATTTTAGGATGGAGTGACCTCTCTTGGAGAGAATGAAGCGTAGAGATCATATTTGATAAGCCTAACTACTCCAATATTTTATTATTCTTTGACTTGCCATGGAGTTAGTTAAGGAAATATTATATTCTATAATTTCTATTGTGTGAGAGATAGAGCTACCTCTGTATAAAGAGGAATCCTCTTGTAATCATTCTAATTTGAAGGCCTATTAATGAAATATTTTTCATTTAGGAGTAAAGTAATGTAAGGTTCCCCTATTGTTTTCAATGCTGTTATAATTCTGTTTTATTTTTCTTCATCTAACAGACTAGTTGCTGAAATGGAATTATAAATCAGCTAAATATAACAGCACATTCATATCCCTTTGATGAGTGGCACCCCTAGCTCTCCAAGATTAAGTTTCCACACATTATTTTCTAGCAAACTCCAAGGTTAAATGTATCAAATAATTCCTTTTTCCTTTAGTACACGAATTATGATAAATGTATCAAACTATTTCTTTCATCTATTAGATGGTTGAAAGTGGCAAACCAGCGCTTTCCACCAAATAGCCTACCTCAAATTAGTTGATTATAACAAACTAGTCCCTTCATTTAGGTAATGTTTTATGACTTCAATAGCCCATAGATTGATAAACACTGGTCCCTTGTCATTTCATTCCCTTGTTCCCTTCCTTTCTTTCCCATATCCCTTCCTATTTTCATTTCATATACTATACTACAACCTTTTGTTTTATCAAGGCTTACTCTTCACTTTCACCCTGAGCCCTCACTCCATAGCCTTGATAATCGGAAATCCTACCTTAAGGAAGCTCCCCTTGTGTTGGAGAAGAGCCAAAATAAAGAAAGAGGAAGAACTGTTGAGATGACAGTGGAAAGCTTTCCTGAGTTACACAAAGCTATCACCTTGGTGCTTGGGACTTCACACTTTTGTGGGCACTAGATTTTGTTGTAACAGAGCCAATAGTCCTTCATTCACTGGCGAGATTAACAGAGAGTTGAACTGTCCACTAGCATTCCATTCTTGCCATGCTCTGCCCCACTTGAACGGCATGTTAAAAAGGGATCCAGCCTGGTGCAATCCCTGTGTGAAATTGGTAGAATAGATACCCCTCTGACCCGGAAACTAAGCCAGAGGAAATCTGTGTTATGCAGTGCAGCCCCTCGGTGTCTGTTTCTGGAAGCATTTCCAACAGAGGAAAAAAAGACAAAATCCTCAGAGAGTTCGCTACCTATTAATAAGTGGAGATTTGATACAGGAAATTGCATTAAATACAAGAGTAATTCACAAAAACGCTTCTTGTTAAACCATAAAACAATGGTTAGTTTTCTAACTCAACAGTCATTCTTTATTGTAAAACTGGCCCTTATAACCAGTCAATTTTAATATTCAAAGAAAAAATTTGGACAACAACAGAAGATTGAAACAATAATTGTTTTCTCTTACCATGTCAGACCTTAAAGCAGTGTCCTCGCATATAATCAGTGACTGAGGAATTTCCACTGCAACATCCCCAACATTCAAATTCATGGTTGCCATTGCTCCTCTGCCCAATCCTTCAAACTCTGTTCTCAGGCATTCACGATAACTGGTTAGGACATTAAATGACATTAAACTTGCACTCTAAATTTGTAAATGCAAATGGAAGTGGGAATCATAAATCATAAATCATAACAAAGAAGTAGAACAATCAAATTACCGTTACCCTGCTGGAGTCCTTCAAGCTGAAGACAACAAAGCAAGGAGATGACCAACAGGACTATTATACCTTGAAAGATTTTGCATCAAAGAAGAAAAACAAGTAACTCTGGAAGTGGAGGTGCAATCCTTAATCAAAATATGTAAGTCACTCTCCTTTGTAAGATTGGATTAGGCAAAACTACTAACAATGTACCAGAGTTTATGGCACTTCTAAGCACTTAATGTTCTACTTAGAAAAAGGAATTTCCAAAGTGCAAGTCATACGTGACTCAATATTTGGGAAGGGAAAATTCATTATAAATTAAACGTTTGGTTGCTGAGGCCAAATACATTCTAAGTCTATTTGAGGAAAAAAGTTTCAAGCACATCCTAAGTGAACTTTGGAAAACTGGTTACACAATAAGGGTGTTTCTCTTCATCCCAATGAAGTAGTGGATCATGATTTTGAAAAAGGGAAAGAGGAGAGGTCATGTTACTCAAATTAGGAGAGCTTCAACAGACAACATTGAAGAGGATCATGCACATGTTTTACTAAATCACGTGTTAATTCCTCACCTTGAACATAGTTCCCAGGTAGGACATCAGATCCATATGTCAAGAAGCATTGCCACAGCTATAACTCTACCTCCAAACCCCTTCATTGTTTTTCCTACATGGAAAATAACTCCATCTTCATATGGCCTAGTCTCTCTTTTCTATATATTTGGTTCAGGACAGTAGTGTATTTTGTCTTATTGGTATCATCTTTTACTGCGCCCCTTTTTCAAAGCTTAATGGACTTTTAGTATTTACACATGTTCATACTATTCTCCAAGACCTTGAAACCCATGCAAAACATGAATATGCCTAAAGAAGATTCCTTTGTCATATTTGAGACTATCAAGTTTGGTTTGCAGTTATGCACATACTACAAAGGTTGTAAACTTTAAAGGCATGGTCAAGTATACTCAAGGATAAGTAAACATAATTCCATGATCATGGGAGCTGGGCTTTCTGCATCTGCCTTGCTTTATAGGCCAACATAATGGGCAGAGTTGAAAAAATGTCTCTCTTAACAAAAGCACATACCATAGGTTCATGAAAAGAATACAAACTGCCATAATAACCTAATTCATTTCTATTCGTAATCAAGAAGATAGCAGAAACTCACCAGCTATATTTAACTTGCTTGTGACACCTTGCTTTATTGCCCAGTAAAATAACTGCATTTCTGCTTGTCCAGTACATCTCACGCCTACTGTATTTTCTGCATGTTCATTTGCAAAGCAGGTTATCTTATCAACAACTTCATCTTGCAATGCTTGCAATAGCTCTGCGTCTTCACTACTAGCAGAGTGAAGGAGGTCACATGTAATAGAGTGGATGAAGTTCAAGGCTTCCAGCTCATTCCGAGGACTGAAAGGACCAAAATCATAATCTTCAATGAAGTACCATTCTGTCTGCAAGAAGCAATGGTGACAATTACAACATCCCAAGATGATCCAAGCAGACAACTAAATATAATATGCTTCTTATTGTACAATCAAGCAGTCATCTAGATTCTATACCAGCTGCTTTACATATGCAGTATGTGTCATAGTTTCCTATGCCTCAGTTCATACCTCATCAAATTGCAGGATGCGAGCAGCCCTGATCATATCCTCCAAAAGTGTGCTTTCTTTCGTTTTTATAGACAGAATATTTGTTTCATGTAAATGAAATACAAGATCTATACTCCTCTCTGACAAGATTTCCTGGTTGGGTATAGTAAATAAGATCAATCATTTCCCCTATCAAATAATGACAAGGTCAAAGAAGAGTCTGTTGATGTTAAAGCTTAATAGTAGCCTAAACAACGAATACAAAAGAATATCCCACATGCTCATTTCACACTCTATACTCATTTCACACTCTATATTCATTTCTTCAAAAATATCCCACATGCTCATTTCGCATTATATACTTTCAGATATTGGAGAGCATGTATGAAGGTTACAATCAAGATTGATCACAGACACATAAATCCATGCTTCATTCTGCATAGAACCTCCTGCCTGCACTAAAACCAACAACTGATAAAAACATTACAGCAGAAAGAAATATCTGAGTGGTAAATTTCCTGAAACTTATCACTCTAGGAATCTGTAAATGTTTTTGCAGTGGATGTAAACTCCTGAAAGCTTCTCCCTAAGGAGAATTTGGAGGATCAGCAATTTGGAAGATCAGCGAAGAATGCTTCAGAAAATGCAGCATACTCTAATATTACAAAGCTTAGGAAATCAAACAAATGCTCATACGCCTACATCAAATTTTTGGTACGAAATAAACTAAAAGATTCTGTACAAGTTTCTTTGCCAGAAACCTATTTTTTATTGCTTGAATTTACAGTTACTATTTTCCTTCCTTTTTTGGTGCTGGTTTCACATCCAAACTGTCAGCTAAAATCAATTCATCTGTGTGAGAAAATTGAAATAAGAACAGGGGTGAAGTGTCAACCAAATGCAAATTGAAAAGCATATGCAGACAAAAGCAGGACATGTCAAGACAACTGTGATGTGTACCTTTTTCCTGTCAACCAATGGATCATCCGTGTGGGGTTCTGGAAGCAACAACAGTACTCCTCTGTTCTCTCTCTTCTCTTGTAGCAGTGACTGTCATTAACAGGAACCAGCCAAAGTTCAAAATTATAATTAAAAATCATATAAGCTACCATATCCATTTCATGTCAAATCTCTCATTCACCTCTATATACAATACAAAACAAGGGCATTCAATAGAAAAAAGATAAGAAGTATTTATAAATTTCATATGGTGAGCACATGAAACATTTATCTATAGTCACTGAAAATTTGAGTAAAATATATTTTACAGTAATAACAGATTGACAACATTCCTGGTCAAATGAGGAAAGACATCTCATATAACAGCATTACTTGAGTAAAAAAAATTAAAAATCACACTGTATATATCATATATATTAAACATCGCACGATATCTGTTTCACTTGAAAATATGCTTAAAGAGGATCCATGGCACTAGAAGACAGGTTATTTAATATTATTGTATGTATTTAATGGTCATATCTAGCACTCCGGAGAGTTAAGTTAAAACCTGCTCTTATTTACATGGTACGGCTGCATTGTTTAAATTCTGTCCCAAACCAAGGCCAACGGCAAAGAAATAAATACAATTTGGAATAGAGTAAATTTATTATTGTTGATGTTTGTAGCTTGGACAAAAACTTCCGCACAGGTTCAGTGTCAAACGTGCATGAAGTCATCCAAGTCAAATCAATTTTGTAATTCACTTTATTAATAAAGTGAAAATCTTATTTAGTTGTTGAGTCTAATAAAGTGTATTTTAATACATTAGTGATTTAGACTAATCTTAACTGTACATCTCATTGAGAGATTAAGGTTTTGGTAGATTAAGGTTTCAGCTAAAGTATAAAGGCAAGTCAAGGTAGAGAGTTAAGACATATTCATTATTCACTCAAAGACAGTTTGGTTGGGAGGTGAAGTAATTCATCCGTGGAGCAAAGTTAGAGCACTAGAGAGGAGCTCGGATCAGCTACCAGGCAGATTCTGGTGAGCAGGCAGTGGGTACAGCAAGATCCGTATAGTCACACGTATCGGTACAGAATTGTGTACAGTCATACAGACATATCCGTACAGTTGTACAGAATAGGTCCATACAGTCATATGGACAGCCGTGCAGCAGGGTAGAAAGCTTCAAACTGTTTTCTCAATTTATGTGGGCAGATTTCCTCAGTATTTGTGCAGATTTTGCTTCGTTTGAATGTACTGTACAACTGTAAGTTTTGGCAGCTATGGAAGTTTCCTTGAAAGCTTTGATCCATTAATGAAAAGCTCATTTGAAGGAGTAAGTTGTGTGTGTACTATGTTTATGCTTCCATTGTTCATATTTTCCAACCATTTGTGTGATTGTTGCATGTTTAGAAATTTATTTATGTTATTGAATAAATTTGAGATTTGATTTACTTAAATAAAGAAACATAGAACAGCAGTCACCTACAATCTGAAAAGTCACATGGTATCAAAGCTGCTGTGATTCAGAAGATAGGAAAAAGTAGGAATCTGTTTGTAGATCAGAAATGGCATCAGCTACTCTCACGTTTGAGAACAGATTGGATGGTGCCTCGAATTTTCTATCATGGAAAGTCAGTAATTATTTTATTAGAAGAGAATGATCTCTAGGATATCATCAAGAATGCAGTGACTTTGCCGACAGATCCGCAACTTTTGGCAGCTCTCAAGAAGAAAAAAGTGAGAACCAAGCGAATGATCATGTATGCTATAAAGGATCATCTAGTCTCTCACATATCCGAAAAGAAGACAGCGAAGGGCATAATCGATGACTTGTTTAGCCTTTACCAGAGAATTCTTTACTCTTTATTCTTTTGCAAGTTTTATTAACATGAAAAAAACACAAAAATTAAATATTTATATAAAGAGAGAAGGGGGAAAAGAGTTAGATCTTGTATGTTATTATGAAGCAACAAAGTTATGTCACCTTTGAACAAAGTACTTGTGTCGTGTCTTCCTTCACAAATTGGGTTTTACTATTAGCCTTAGAAGTTGAACCATGATCTTCAATCCAAAACTCCTCTGATTGGTTACTCTTACAATCACTATAGAGCAACCCTCATTGCCTCCTGCATTATTGGCATATATCATTGGTCCATCTATTGGTCTTAATTTCTGCTCAAGTCACAATTGTGCCATGCTTATGTTCAAAGGATGTAAAACCTATGCCAACCATTCCTCAGATTTCCTGACTTTGCATGTTGAACTTCCCTGTTATCAAGTTGTTCTCGATGAAATCATATTTAGTTTTTACTCGTGCTATTATGGAAGGGTATCCATGACCTTCTCGTTAGCGGGTCTTCTCTCGTCGACTTCAACTCATTATTATGGGAGATAAACATAGAATTAGTAGCATTGCCACTTGGGGGCTTACTTTCATTATCGATGAGTCACCCTATGCTCAGAAAATGACATCTCGTCGTTGGTCATTGATTGAGTGGCTTTCCCCTATGTTCAATGACAAGACATCTATTCACATAGTGGGATTCATGTTGTACCTTCAGTTCTATTTTCATCATTGGTGGAAATTTTCACCTCTGTCAATGACTTTCACTATTGATTGTCACTTAGAGGGTATTTTTTGTGTGCTATTTACATTTGGTGCATGTGAGAGACGTACTCGATGATCTGTTCATTCAACATTTGTTCCAGGCCTTCAACTTAAATCATGTTCCTAATATCTACTCATGTTGGTCGATGGGGGATGCCCTAATGCCCTCCGTCCAACGGATATCATCCTATCAATATCAACTCATTTGCTTTGGGAATGAGATTTAGAGTTCTTTTCAATACCTCGAGGCTTGCAATCACTAGTGGCAGGGTCCCTCGCTATTGATAGTGGGAATTCATTAATGTCCCCTACTTGATAGATTCCATAAATGTTCAACATCAACACATCTATTCACACTACCAGATTGTATTGTGTACCTTGACACCCATTATCATTATTAGTAGGTTGTCCCACATTTGTTAATGATATTCATTAATGATCAGTAATCAAATGGTTACTCCCATGTTTGACTTCAGATCATTTATTCACATGGCGTAGATTCATACATTTCAATGGATTTGGATTGAAGACCTCAAGCCTGTAGTAGCACTTCCCTTTTGTTGTTGCCTGAGTTCCGCAAGCAATACCATACATCTATATGGCATAAGTACCTGGTTGGAGGAACAACTTTTGATTGCATTCATCATCAAACATTCTCCTGATGTACACTGAGACATAGATCCACTTGATATATGTTCATGGATATGATCTATATTTGACATGGATCCATCGTGTATCTTTTTCGTGGCCATGTTGTATTTTACATGGATTTGTAGTGTACTTGATTTGGTGGCCATGCTTGTTTTTCCATTTGAGCATGGGGATGCCCTCATCGAGGAAGAGAGTAATATGATATATGGTTGTTTGTTTGCGGGTACCTTTCTAATCTAGTTTTTTGTGCACTCCATCTAGGTCCACACTCGTCACATTCATGTATATTTTATAATGTATTTTGGCCATCAACTTCTCTTCCGATCTAATACATTAGGGCGCATGTATTATAAAATTATTAGGTCATCTACTGCTTGTAATAGCTATTAGCCCTATTTGCCCTTTGAATCACTAAGCATCCTCTTAAAAAACTATTTTTTGCTTAGTCCCCATGCCTTTCCCTAAAGCAACACGTGGGGCTACACGCCTTTCCTTAAAGCAAGGCATGGTCGTTCTAAAAAATGTAAAAAATAATAAATTTGCATTAAATGCAAGCTCCTAAGTTGGATTATCGAGGTTCGTACACTTAGACACAGATAGAAACTTGAACCAACTCTCAAGAGTATTTAATGTTAATTTTTACATTCACTTATCTCAATGAGCTGAGCTTAATTCTAATATATTTTCAATAAATTCCCAGATGCATATACATCAATAATCTCATATCTGATTATAAGCAACAATACAATAAACTCATTTAACTTTTCTAACATGCACAGCAGAACTGGAAACCAAACACACAATTTAACACAATGATTTACCCTGAACAACCCAATGGGGAAAACCAACAACTATGGGATTTCTTCAATATCAGACCAAAGAGAAAAATATAGAGAGTTATACAATCAGAAATTTATACAAGTAGAGAAACCCGGTGGGACAAGCCTTAGATCTGCATGCAGCTGCAACTGCTGCTCTGAGGAATGCGCCCTCTTCTCTACTCTAACTCTGAATCTCTGATAACTGCAACTACCAATCTCTAAAAGAAGTAACTCCCTCCCTCTCTCTGAAGAAAAGCTCCCTCCTCTACTCTGCTCAACAAGAAGAACTGTGCCCTCAATATCTGAAGTGCGCCCCCAACTATAGAAGTGCACCCTCTCTCCTCAGAAGTGCGTCCCTCTAACTCTGTCTCTAATCGGTCTCTAATGAGATCTCACTAATCCCTCCTCAGTCTCTGAAGGAAGACGGTCTGTCTCTCAGCTCTCCTAGCCTCAAGATGTGTGCCCTATGTCTCAGAAGTGCGCCCTCTACTCAAGAAATGCACCTCTCTCTCTCTCTCTCAAAAGTGTGCCCCTTGTCAATCTCTATCGATCTCTAAAGAGATCTCGTGTGATAATCTCTCACACTACTGGAATGATGCTCCCCTCTCAATCTCAGAAGAAAGTGCCCTCACTCATCCTGGAATGTGCCCTCTCTCTATCTCAAGCGGTTTTCGATACTCTCTAAATTCCTCACATTAATCTAATAATTCATTAATAAAATCAACTACCTGAAAAAACATTACGAAGATATGGCATACAATAGTTGACAATCGTGGGAAAATTCTTGAAAGGAAGCGGGAACCACTGAGTAGCGTCCTCGAGATTCAATCGGGCTACATCCTTGTTGTTGTAGTGTTCGACACCTTCTCAGAGACTCTGACTCAACCCACATTTCTGAGTGAGGAACCACTTTCGTCGTCTTCTGGATATATTCTCAGTATGTTCAGTTTATCGAGAATCCCCTTCGCGTAACTCAACTCATATTTTAATAATTAAAACTAACCAAGACACATTGCAAAACATTTCATTTCAACAACATTATTTTTACTTTGACTCCATTGGCACTAATCTGATTCGCATTTATTTCAATTTTCTTATGTGTTGATGTTATGCTGCTGGAATTTTTAATTAAATTTGCAAACAATCTTGTCTCAGTAATTTTACTTCAAAAATAAACTCCTAAACAACTTACTTCCATCATTAACAACTAAAACTTAAGAGCCTTAGAGAACTCTTTTTTAGGGACCACCCCCCTTGGATTCGTTAGGAGTTTTTCATAAACGAAGGAGTCAAGATCAAGTGACAGTACTTGACTCAAGACTTGCACCCAAGGATGCACCTAGCAGCTTGAAGATTTTTGTTGCGCTTAACCCCCAGGTCTGTGAAAGGTGGCAACAGGTGGCTAGGTTAGTGCATTCATAGATGTTAGGTAGTCATGCGGGGTGGGATTTGGCTAGCAAGCCAATTTGGAGTTGGAGGGTGTAGGGCACTTGTGGTGCAAGATTTGTGGGATGCCAATGCTTGCCCTTGGAAGGTTTGACAATCCTTAGCTCATGAGTTTTGCCTTTCTTCCGTTGATCATCTCTCCACTATGGAGATTGTGGGTCTCATTTTGTAGTAGGATCTGTTCAAAATGAAGATAGATATGTCAAGGCCCTTTTGGCATGAATGGGAGGGGAGTTTTGGGCACCCCTTGGTTTAGTACGATTCTCGTAAATTGTACTCCACTCTCCACCAACATCATGAGCTTGGTGTAGTGTTGAATGCAAGGTGGGTGTCTTTTGATGTTGAGAATCGATGGATCTAGAGATTGCATAGTGTATGGTCGGTTCGAGTGCCCTATAAGCATAGTTGGTGATTTATAAGGGCATTCCTGCCAAGGCTCCGCTGGCTAAGAGAAGCCTTTCTGATGGGCTTTGTCCTTTTTGCCTTAGGATGGAGATGTTTAAGCATTTATTATGGGATTACCCTTTACCAAAGCTTGTCGAGAGCATGTGCAGTCACAACAGGCAAAAAAAAATTTAGGGGTGATTACTTTGACATGTAGTTTTGTTGGAAGATTCCAAATTCATTGTTCAGGCTTCTCTTAGTGGGATACGGCATTGCTTGTGGATTTCAGCCTTGTTCATTCTCTGGAAGTTGCGGTGGCAGTATTTTTTTAACAACGAGGTTAGCTCTTTGGTTGCTTTTTCTCATATGTGGAGAGAGGAAGTACGTATGCAGTTGTTGGCAAAAGGGTTTTTGTTGATTAAAGAAGCCAAGGTTGTAAACTAAGTCACCTGGTTCGGCGATTTTTCGCCTTAAAAATCGAAAATCGTCGATTTTTTGAGACAACCGAATTAATCGGATTAAAATCGCCGAATTTTATCACAATTTCAAAATTTTTTGTTTGGCAAATTTCAAGGTGAATTAAATCGCCACAGATTTAGGTCAGTTTTTGTAAAAACGGCATAAAATCGTTGAGTTTTTTACCCCTTTTCGCATCCTGTGGGTAAACCTTGGTCCCTAACCAAACTCTCACCCCTCGCGAAGCTGCCGTCTATTCTCATTGCTCATTGCTCATTCCATGTGTGAAGCCGTCGATTCTCAGTGATCGTGAGTGAAGTGGGGACTATGGAGGTCGTAGTTCTGTCACCTGTGAGTCGCAGTTTGCAGATGGGCGAGCCTAACAGCTGCTGTTGTTTAAAGAGCTTGAAACTCGAGGGAAGACTACCGACTCCAGTGGTAGACTGCAATGAGTGTGAGTCATGAGCGCGTCGAGTCTTGAAATTCAAACTTCAGGGAGCATTTGGGCAGGGTTATGCCAGAGGATACATCCACAAGCTCCGGTCAATGGGTTTCGATGGGTTCGGCCGGTCGAGATC
>LPNX010991916.1:808862-849971 GCA_001517045.1 Pseudotsuga menziesii
ACACGAATTCGAACCAGGTGACTTAGGTTGTAAATGTCGGTGCTAATTTGGATTTTATTGGTGTTCTTGTTGCTTTAAGGATGTAAATTTCATTGTATATACCCTTCTGCTTTTTGTTTCTCCTTTGATGTACATATTTTTCTATAAATATAAGTACTTTTTATCTAAAAAAGCAATCCATGGATTTGGATCAAGACAACTGTGAGTGAATTTTCTTCATGACGAGTGACAAGCCCTAATTTGTGGCCAATTTTTGAAATAACTGTTGGTGTTGTCTGTGAAGAAAAAGATCGATCACAAGCAAGGGGGACCAAATTCCATCTTGACCTGGCCATGATTAACAACCAATGTGGCCATATTTTGAGCTTGAACGGCATTCTCTCTAGATCTGTTTGGCAGCAACTTCAACCAGCAAACCCTAGCTCCTCCTTTCAACAGCTAATTTGATATTGTGGTGGACAGTTTATCAAAAGGTGTAGTCCTTTGCTTAATGTACAAGTGTGGCATGATTCTTTATTCCATGGAAGTGGTTGATGAATTGTACGTTTGACTAGGCGAGTGATCTGATAGCAGTTGGGAAACAGACAACCAAGTGGTATCAATCCAACAGGTTTGAAATAATTGAGTTTTGTTCCTTGGTATGACTGATAGCATATTGTAAGAGTTCAAGCAATTAGGCCAAAGTTCCTTTCCCTTGTCTCATCTTTGTCTTTTTGAGCAATATACACAACAATATACAACAGATTGTGGAACTTGATTGCTAGGGCATAATAGACTAGGGATTCAATCCAACTTGGTAGCATTATTTTATGGTCGTTTTTTTGAGGCTCTTGTTATTCTCCAGGAAAGTATCTTCTTTATTACTTTTTCCACTTTGAAAGAAGATTTGACTCTTCGAATGCTCCAAGTTGAGAAAGAAATAATGCAATGTTCCCCCAAGTTTCCGGGACCGGGGGACGCAGGAGCGGGGAAACGCACATTCAGGACGCATGGAGACCACCCCCAAATTTAGGGATATTCGGGGGGGACGTGGGGACGTCTCTAAAATTATAAAAATAAAATAAAATATCAAAAATAATAATTCATTTTATGTATATTAATGATTGTGCAATGTAAATACTAAATATATCAGTTTATTTTCTAAGTAGTACCAAGTAGGAATTGTAAAATGTGAAAATAATGGGAAAACATTAAAAAAAATTCCCAGGGGCATGGTTGAGGAGGGAAAGTTTCGCCCAGGAGTCCCCAAGTCCCCGAGACGTAGGAAACATGGAAACGTGTCCCCGACCCTACAGGACGTGTCCCCGTGGAACACTGAAATAATGTGCAAAGAAATAAAGAAGAAACCATATTGTTTCATTACAAGAAACCAATGCTATGCTCAATGAGCAGGTTATTGAATTGTATAATAAAGTTATCTCTTTATATTATATTAATGCCTCTCAGCAAGCTACCATTGTTAGTCTATGTTGAATTTTAGGGTTAGAGAAGTTTTTAACATAAGTAGTAAACTTTAATGCATGAACATATAAAATCCAATTCATAATAGTACTACTCTAATTTGAACTGTAATAAAACAAACATAATTTTTCATCTCTTTCAACTTAATGCTCCATTAGTCATTGCGTTAAAGTTGGTCCTCGAGAATCATCAAATGCCATGTACAGTTGAAACATGATAAAATAATGTACAGTAGATATCAGCAGTAAAAAATCATAACAAATATTTGTATCAACCTTATACTCAGATATTTCAGATTTGATCTTGTCACCAAAGGGAGAAGTCAACTAGGCAAACAATTTACGTACCTTGAGAGAGAGCCTAAGAGAGTTAAAGCAGAAGCATACTGACCCAAACTTCTTAGTCAACAAGCACAGTCATACCCAGTACAATCATGCTGACAAAGGACACAAAGTCATGCTGAGTAAGGATGCAGTCACATTGTGCAGAGACATAAAGTCATACTTTTGCACAGTCAGCTTTCACAGTCATACTGGAAAAACCACAGTCCACACATAAAGTGAAACTCTTGGTCACGCTGGGAAGAAACCCACAGTCCACCCAGGAAAACAAGTTCATGGTCATGCTGGGTAGAACCCACAATCCACACAGGAAAACAGTCACGCTGGGAAAGAAACCCACAGTCCTTCCAAAAGCAAACTCATGGTCACACAAAGAAGAGCCACAGTCCATACATGAATATGAACCCACAGTCATGCTGGGAAAGCAACAGTCCACACATAAAGATGAACCCACAGTCACGTTGGGGAATAACCCACAGTCCACCCAAAAGCAAACTCACGGTCACACAAGGAAGAGCCACGGTCTGTACATGAAGATGAACCCACAGTCACACTAGGAAAGCAACAGTCCACACATAAAGATGAACCCATAGTCACGCTGGGGAAGAAACCCATAGTCCACCCAAAAGCAAACTCACAGTCACATAGGGAAGAGCCACAGTCCTTACATGAAGATGAACCCACAGTCACGTTAGGAAAGCAACAGTCCACACATAAAGATGAACCCACAAGCATGTTGGGAAAAGCACACAGATACAGTCATGCTAAAGAGGGAGGTGGTTACGCTGAGAAACACATAGTCCATGCAGAGAACGCAATATGTGGAGAACAGTCACGCAGCTGCGAGGACGATCACACTAGGGTAGAAACCATCAGTATGCAGGAATCACGCTGCAAGAGATCACAGCAATCACGCGGACAAGAGGGTAAAACAGTCACGTGGGCAGAGGATAAAACAGTCACATGGAAAACCCAGTCACGCGGAGGTGAACCACGGGAGGGATGAGTCACATAGAGAAGGAACCACGTGGAGCAGAGATCGTCAGTCACACGAAGCAGAGTTCGACAATCGTGCGGAACAGAGATCAACAGTCGCGTGTGTTGCCGCCTAAAACACAGTTTACCGTGGAAAAGTCTTCCAACCACTAGGTGTGTTCCCGAGGGCAACTATGAGTTTAGAACCCAATGTCACCACAATTCCTAACTCCTCCATTTGGACCCAACTTCTAAAAGGTCCAGGGGGTAGTCCCTATTTACTATGTTTCAAAGGTTGTGTTTTAGGAGTTAAAAGATGAATAAATTAATTTAAACTTTATGGCAATCAATCATGCAAAAATGCAATAATTTCAAATGACAGACAAATCTTTCTTTATTTGTAAACCAAATATAATTGCAAGAGAAATATAGTATTACTGAACCAGTGCCTATCTAAATTGGGCTATGGAGTCACAAACAAAGATTACAATGAAACTGCCAAAATGCACAAATTGCTCTAAATCATTCGTTCACCACAATAATCAAAAGACCACATTCATCAAATGTAAAATACTAAGCAAATGAACTAAAGTGTACAAGGTGAGTTTGAAGTAGAACTGAACCAAATAAACGATGACTGCAATAGTAAATAAAATGAAAGATCGTGATGTTGTGCAAGTGGTCCAATAGATTTTAATTTATTTTAAGGTCTTTCTTCAACTTAGGGGATTAATGTGTTTGCATGAGAAATAAACCAACTAACTAATGTGTCTACCTCCAACCCTTATCCCTCAACTGAGAGAAATTGTTGGGTGCTCAACAAGAGAGCACAAGGCTCCCTGCTAGTTCCACAAGTCAATCCCAAGAACTAGTCGGGTGCTCAACAGGAGGACATAGAGTGCCACGAGGCCCCCAACGACCTCTACCCCTCTAGCTCCACACACTAATCCTCTTTTTCTCAATCTTGCAATAATGGATAGAAATGCCTATTATTCTAGCCAACTCAAATCTTCTCCCTTTCTTGTCACCCAGGGTCGAACCAACCGACAAGGGGAGTGAATACAAGGCGAAGATTGGGGCAAGGTTTATTTTAAACGAAAGAATTTAACAATTATTAACAATGCAAGCAAGCACGATATTGCAAGGATGGCATAGCCGAATCACTTGCAAGGTGTGGGAAAATAAAAATAAAAGAAAGAAAGATACAAGCCAGCACGATTTCACAAGGATGGCAAAGTCGTATCACTTGCAAGGTGTGGGCAAATGAAAATAACAAAAAAAAACACTAGCCGACTCGATTTTGCAAGCATGGCATAGCCAAATCACTTGCAAGGTGTGGACAAAAATAAAGAAGAAAATAAAAACAAAATGAAATTCTAACTAATATAAACCCACGCCAATCAACAATTGCTTATGCAAAGGTGGGAAAGCCCAACTTCTTTTGCTAGCAATGGATGGCAAATAAATGAGACTTGATTTAATTGAAAAATGCAAAGCAAGAAATCAGGTTCAAGACTTGTTACCAAGGCTGAAATTTCAGCATAAAGAAAGAGGTAAAGAGAGTGAGAAAAACCGTGCTTTTCCCCTTTCTTGAGATGGCCTTGAAGTTCTTCCTTTGGAGTGGCCTTAAAACTCTTCTATGGCTGAAATTAGGCAAAGTTTTGCCCTATCTTGTCACCAACCTGCTAAAAACCAGCGAACAGAAAATGATGTAATATGCCCCAAATCGCTTTGGGGAGGTTAGTATGTTAGTGCAATATAGGTACAAAATTTATACAAAGTCATCAAGAGAATAATGTTGAGATTATTTGAGTAAATATGAATAAAACTCAGACTTGAAGAACCCAACCAACTAAGACTAAAATGCAGAAATTTATGTGTAAAGAAAGAGGAAATTTTGTCCTTGGCTCTTCAAGAAATCGAGCAATGGGGCATCCAAGCTTGGAATCCCACTCCTCAATCCATATACCTGCAACTAATAAGATTTTTACTGTCAAACTACAAAGAGGTGAGAACCAAATGATGAGCAAAGAAATCATAAATTTCAAACTAGAAAAGATATGAAATTCTTTAGCTACAAGAAAGAGAACTCGCAAAATCTATGGAATACAAATACCATAAATCTTACCAAAGCAAATTAGTATGCTTATGCGGCCTCCCTTGCGTATGTAGTTACTTGAGCACAGAAGCAAACTATCAATGAGCACAAAGGACACCAGATTCCTCCAAACATTTTTTATTAACAAAGCCAAATGGCTGAAAATTACAATGGTCAAAGCAAGAGCTATGGAATGAGAGCATGAGCAAGAGAGTGGGTGCATGTGTAACCCAAATGAGGAGGGAAAGCCTCCTTAAATAGGAAAAATGAAAGAGAGAGGGTCTTAGCATGCTAGACAAGTGTCACAAGGGAGAGAGGGGGGCGAATTTGCTCAAGGAGGACAAAACCATGGATTGGGATCTCAAATATGGGGAGAGAAACCCCCAATTTAATGCTTCTAACCTTATTGCTATGTCAAATGGGGAGGAAACCACCATAGTGGGGCCCCTTCCATTGACTTTAGCTCACCCAACCAATCAAAGAGAGTTGGCAACTCAAAACTTGTTACATGCTTGTTGGGGGGGGGCCTTTGGGTTTTAAATTTGTCTTAGGAACCTAATATAAACGTTAGAACCCTTACTTGGCCACCCCAAGTGACTATAATCACTTTTCCAAAATTTGGCTCTCTAATTAAATGCCCAATTTCCTAAATTCCATGACTGACCTGGGCAAAAGTGACCAAAACCATAGTAATACTTGTCCGAATGACTTCAAACTTGGCCCAAGAGTGTAGGGGGTCTCATGACATTTATCTTGAGTACCCATACCCCTATACAACATTAAAAAGGACCAAGTAACCCTTTTTTACATTACAACAATTTGTCTTAAGTGACAATTTTTAATGACCAAAAATTTAAAAAAACCTATGCAAAACTTAATGAAATTCCGCAAGACTCTGGATAATGTCTAACATGGTAATATAGAACATTCCTAGGCCCCAATGACACCATGGACTCGATCACTAGAACACCTTTCACCACTTTGGAGGCAATTTTGAGTGAAAAACTCAAATAAATAAGATTTCTAAAAAGAAATTTTAATTATCCAAGTGAAAAAACACTCAATGAAAGGACTTCCCTAATGACTAAGTCTTAGGTGATTAAGTTACAAAAAACTAGACCTTCATGCTGACATATCCTTATAAAATCCCCCGCAGGAGGCAAAAATTTCATAGAGAGAAGAAGAGAAGAAGAGTTGCCTCGCTTGAGAAGAAGAAGTACTTCATTCTTATCTTCAAGGCACATCCAACATGTGCATGGTACATCGTTGTCCACCTAGTTGGTTTTGGTGGTCAACATTCTGGCTCCAACTCGGGGATGTGTGCTTGATCATCGGAAAGCATGCGAGAACCTCATAATATGTGATAAGAAAGCTCAGCATGCCAAACATAAGCACCATGTGTGATATGATAACAAATGCATATGTTACAAAACCAAGAATGCTATAATACATAAATACATCTAAGTCAATATATGCAATAAAAATACAACAAAATTAAAGAAAAGGAGTAAGATCAGAGATACGTTACAGAGGGTACCCCTTTGGGCACCAATGAGTCCTCATCTTAAAAATAACTTGAGTTGTTTCCCATTCACTGGCAAGTTCATGGGTTCACCATCCAAGTGGCTAAGGTGGAAAGAATTTGGCCCTGCTTCATCCCAGATGATAAATGGACCCAAACACAAGCTATCAAATTTACCGTGCTTTCCTGGCTTTTCCCTTCTTTTATCCCACAACAAAACTGTATCCCCAATACTGAAAATCCTTTGCCTTGTTGTCTTGTCAAATGCCCTTTTAACCTTTTCTTGGTTCTTGCAATTTTGTTCACAAGCCATCCTTCTATTTTCATCAAGTTCCATTATCTGATTAACCCTGTTATCCATTGCACTTTCACCTGAAATAGAAGTCTAAAGTAGACCATGTATCGGAAGCCTAAGATGCACTGGTAACTGAACATCCAAACCATAAACCAACTCAAATGGACTTTTCCCTATAGAAGCTTTCTTTGTTATCCTCTCAGCCCATAATGCATACTTAATCTTACTATCCCGTGCCTTCTTGTTTTCTCCAACAATTTTCTTAACAATGGTCATTTGTTTTATATTACTTGATTATGCTTGACCATTTCCTTGAGGATAGTAATTTGATGAATGAAATAGAATAATGCCATAATCAAAACAAAAAGATGACATTTTTGTTGAACTAAAGGATTTAGCATTATCTATTGTTATCTTTGCTGGCACACCAAATCTTGTGATTATTTTATCTTCAAGAAAATCCATAACTATCTTTTCAGTTGTTGCTTTGGTAGAAATGGCTTTCACCCATTTAGTGAAATAATATGTAGTTGTTAAGATCCATGAGTAACCATTGGTTGAATTATCTTTAAATTTTCCTATGAAGCCCAAACCCCATTGCTGAAAAGGAGCTTCTACAACAACTAGTTGTAAAGGCAAGGAGGCTAACTTCTGTTTACCAGTGGAAAGATGACAAGGTTCACAACTAGGGCAGGAGCTTTAGAGACAAATGCCTTTATTTCCTTAAAAGCTTTCCTACCCTAATCATCCCATTCAAATTTGACATCTTTCTTAAGCAATTTGTAAAATGGCTTGGCTGCTTCTGCACAGTTCGGAACAAACCTGTGCACAAAATTTGTTTTTCCAAGGAAGGACTGGAGAGACTTCTTTGATGTGGGCAATGGGATCTTTTCAATGGCTTCAACTCTTTCAGGATCTATTTTCACCCAATCCTTGGTGACTATATGGCCCAAAAGTTTTCCTTCAGTTACCCCAAACACTGACTTAGCTAGATTTAATGAAATACCAAATTCCCTGCACCTTTCAAAAACTTGTTTTAAATGTCTGATGTGGCTTCCCCCATCCTTTGAAAACACTGTTAAATCATCCTGATAGATCTCAATGATTTTCCCTATCAACCCTCTGAAAGCATAATCCATAGCTCTTTGAAAAGAGGCCCCAGCATTAGACAAACCGAAAGGCATTCTTACATAATGGAAAGTCCCCCATGGGGTTGTGAATGTAGTTTTATGTTGATCTTCCTTTTTAACCATTACTTGATTATAACCAGAAAAACCATCAACCATTGACATCATTCCAAAACCTATTACTCTTTGTAGTAGTGTTTCCATTTTTGGAAAGGGATTTAGGTCCCTTCCACAAGCTACTTTCAGATTTTTAAAATCCACACCTAATCTAATTGCTAAGTCACCGGGTTCGCCGTTTTTTTCCCTTGAAAATCGAAAATCGGCGAATATTTAAGACGGTCGAATAAGTTCGATCAAGTTCGGCGAATTCCATCCCAATTTCGATTTCTATGGTTTAGCGAATGTTAAGAGGAATGATATCGCTACAAATTCGAGCGATTTTTTAAAAATCCGTAAAAAAATTGTTTTGAATTCGTCTTTTCTCCTTTTGCGGCCCCGGGTAACCCTACTCCCTAAGAAAGTCCACATGAAGCGGCCATCCATTCTTTGTTGTTCATTGTTGAAGCAGTGACGCCACCGATTTTTAGACTTCAGTCATCGTGAGTGAAGTCCCTCATCCCGATTATAAACATTTCATGATGATAACTCATTTAGATGCATAAATGATGCTGTTAATGTGACGTGATCAACATGGTCCAACACCATTCATCAGAAGTGGGTCGTCAGGAGAGCGCCTAAAAGTGGACGAGAAGGTGAGTCAAGCCATAGATTTTTCTGAGCAATGAGGGTAGTTATATCGGGTGCGTCTAATCAATAAATAGGACGGGCTCGAACAAGCTATGGAACCAGAAAGAATGCTCATAGAAAGTTGTAAATGTATTGGATGTTGGTGGTGAGACTGGATATAGAACCGGTGTTCGTGGACCGTGAGTAGCATCCCACACCAAAGGGCCCATGTATGTTGGCAACTGTTCTGCTGTCCATTTGTCCACGTGGGAAATGATCCGTTTGAATATGTCGTGGCTGGAAGTGTTACATAAAGTATTACATATATTATCATAAATAAATTGTAATATAATTATATAAAGTTTTTAGGCTAAAATATAATTTTGTAAAGTTAGGTTAGGTTTACATTAACATAAATTTTAAATATTAAAAAATTATATTATATATATTTCATATATTTAAAAATATATATTATAAAAAATAAAATTTAATATATATATATATATCTTCAAATTTAATGACGAATTTTATCGAAAAAAAATTCTAGGCAATTTTCTTCCGAATTTCATTCATGTCAAATTCGAACACGAACCCGAACCAGGTGACTTAGTTTAATTGCCCCGTTCTTCTTTCTAACCACTACTAAGTTTGAGTACCAAGAGGAATATCTTGTTGGGACAATTATTCCAGCTTTCAACATTTTTTGTAGCTCCTAGTGGACTAAGGGAGCTAATTTAGGATTCATCTGCCTTAGTTTCTGTTTAAAGGGTTGAGCTCCTTCTTTCAATGGAATAGTATGCTGAAGCACATCCTCACTATAGACTTTTAGCTCATCATATGAAAAGGCTAAAACATCCCTATATTCTTTCAATAATTTAACTATTTGGTCCCTTTCCTTTTTTAGGGTGTTCTTTCCAACTTTTATCATTTTCGGACCCTATGTTGATTTCTATATGTTCACCATTTTTTAAACTTTTTTCTTCTTTCTTTTTGTAACCATCATCCCTATCAAAGAAACGCTCATAAGAAACAACCTTTCTAGGCACCGAATTGATTTGTCAATCATTCTCTGGATTATGACATCCTTCCTCCTTATGACTAATTTGGAAATCAGCAAACTCATGCATATTATTCAAAAAGTTAATGACTTTCCTATCATCAATGAAGACCTACCAATGATCAACATTGTCAGGAACTGAAGGTCTGAATATGATTTCCATTTTAACATCTTCCTTAAACATATCTTCTAAAAGCTGCAGGGTAGAAGCTGCTACAGCTAATGCATCGGCTTTAGATTTCATCTCTCTAGGAATGGCAGTAAGGTTTAATGCATCAAAGAATTCCATGGTGCTCCATATTGCATTCCTATATCTTTTTAGCCTTTTAGATTTGCATGCAAATATATTTTTAACCTATGATATAATTAAATCTGAGTCCCCTTTAATGTTCAATAATTTTATGCCCCTATCTTTGCAGATTTCTAAACCAAGCAACAAAGCTTTGTACTCGGCTACATTATTTGTAGCATCAAACTCCAACCTATATGCAAAAGAGAATTCTTGTCCCGAAGGAGACTCGATAGCTATGCCAGCACCCTTACCAGACCTAGAATGTGCTCCATCAAAATGCATTTTTCATACTTCATTTGGTTTTTCTTCGTTAGCTTTTTCCCTTTCAGGTTCCACAAAATTAGACAAAATAGCATAATTCCCAATCCCATATGACTTATACTTTAGTTCATTTCTTGGATTTTTTGGGTCTTCAACATAATATTTTCTTTGTAACTCTCTATTAATTCTAACCATGGTTCCTTCTGGGGTAGAAATGGTAGCATAAGTTAAATCCATTTGCAAGTTACCTCCTAGATCAACTGCCCATTTTCTTGAAAGGAGCATGCCCCATGCATCGGGTACATCAATTACGACTATGTCCATTATTATTTGGATATCAGGAAAAGCAACAAGATGGACTTACAAATCCTTGATCAATCCATGCACTTCTATCTTTTTACTATCCGTAGCACAAATGTTGTGATAAGGCCTTGATATTCTTAAGTTTAGCTGTTGCGTCACCTTTTTAGACATAACACATGAGCTAGCACCTTAATCAAGCATACAATTATGTAGGAGTTGTCCATTTACCAAGAGGGTGACATAGAAAGGATCATTTCCTTTGTTTGCTTTATCCATAGTTTGCAAAATTATGGGGGCATCTTGATAAGCTTCTACTGGTTGTTTTTCCGTATTCTTTTGATTATTCTTTGGCACTTCAACTTTGCTCGAAAGAGGGACATTTATGGTTTGGAAGAATTTTTTCTTTTGATCATCCATCTTCATGACTTTTGTTAAAGGAACCGATATTTTTACATGACTAGCCCATTCTCCTACATCAAAATTTCATTCGTTATTTGAAGGAACATTTTCTAGAGGGAGAGAAGGTACCTGAGGAGTGCTTGCTTGTGTTTTTTCTTGATTTTGCTTTCCTCTCCTTTGATACATGATGCCCCTATACTTAGCCATTTCTGCCACTTGTTTAGGTGAAGGCTGTGGCCTATAAGTTTCAGTCACCTTATCCATGTAGTTATTACTTTCACCCGATCCTACCAAACTTTCCCCAGGAACATTATAACTTTGGGAAAACATGCATACTTGTTCATTTGCTGATCTGTCCTCACTTATCTCAAGGAAGTTTAGGCATGTGGATTCTTCATGGAACTCCCCACATGGCCTACAATAGGGAATCACTTGGTGATCAACCATATTATTTGTTTCCAAAGGACTTGGAAGCTTATGTTCTTGGGAAGGAGGCTTCTTTTGCCATTTATCATTTTGCTTAGGATGGAACCTATTGGCTTGGGACCTTTCCATGTTTATCAACCTATTTTGCATGGTTGCCAATTGGTTTACATGGTTAATATCCATTTGCTTGATCAATTGAGTGAGTTCTTTAACGGAATCACTAGATGATTCTTGAATTTCTGAATTTTTCTTCTTATCCTTGTGAAACCTTGAAGATGTCCCTCTAGTGAACCCAGGAATATTAGACTTCCCAGAGGCTTGCATGTTCCTTTCAATTTTGATGGCCTTCTTTTGAGCATCTTTTAGATCTGCTGGCTCCTTATCTCTTAATTGATATCTAATTTCACCATCAAAAGATTCATATAATGTATTAATATGGCATCATCTGGAGGTCTAACCTTCTTATCTAAGCTTTCGACCAAATCATTGAATTTCTTATTAAATTCTTCCATGGTTTCATTTTCATTCTTTTGATTTGCATGCAAGGCGGCAAGCAAAAAACGAGCTTCCTTCCTATCTCCCCATCTTTCATTAAAGGCATTTAGGATTTCTTGAAGAGTCTTAAACTTATCATCATCTTGCTCTGTGAACCAATCAAGGGCATCTTCCTCCAAGGACAAAACAAAGAGCTTCATTTTCACATCCTCATAATTATGGGCGTTGCACCATTTGCTAATACATAAGCTTAAATTTAGAACATGAGTCTTTGCACTAACAACATTGTTTCCCTGAAAAGAAGGCAATTTCTCAAGAGCTTTGTCAGGGATAATATGAGGGTAACCTTGGATATTTGAGAAATCACACGGTTGGTAAATTGCATCCATTGGTGATGTTATTAAAGGATTATCAAATAATAGATGTATATCAGAGATTGCTTCTTCTCCAAGACTTGCAAGGAGTCTACGAGGAGCTAGTCTATTTGCTCTCCTCTTATAAACCCTTTTAGGTTTAGGAATGGGAACAAGTAAACTCCTAGAGTTGCTCCTACTAAGATACCTCACCGAATTTGAAAGTGGAGTCGCCACTTGAAGATTAAACAATATCTAATAACTTTTATTCTTGTGTTATTAAAATTTAAATCTTTTTACAAAAATAAAATTAAAACTAAAATGTCAACTAACCAAGGACAAGAGACTTGTCCCCGACAACGGCGCCAAAAATGTTGTCGCCTAAAACACACTTTACCGTGGAAAAATTCTTCCAACCACTAGGTGTGTTCCCGAGGGCAACTATGAGTTTAGAACCCAATGTCGCCTCAATTCCTAACTCCTCTGTTTGGACGCAACTCCTAAAAGGTCCAGGGGGGTGGTCCCTATTTACTATGTTTCAAAGGTTGTGTTTTAGGAATTAAAAAATGAATAAATTAATTTAAACATTATGGCAATCAATCATGCAAAAATGCAGTAATTTCAAATGATAGGGAAATCTTTCTTTATTTGTAAACCAAATATAATTGCAAGAGAAATATAGTATTACTGAACTAGTGCCTATCTAAATTGGGCTATGGAGTCACAAACAAAGATTACAATGAAACTTCCAAAATGCACAAATTGCTCTAAATCATTCGTTCACCACAATAATCAAAAGACCACATTCATCAAATGTAAAATACTTTAAGCAAATGAACTAAAGTGTACGAGATGAGTTTGAAGTAGAACTGAACCAAATAAACGATGACTGCAATAGTAAATAAAATGAAAGATCGTGATGTTGTGCAAGTGTTCCAATAGATTTTAATTTATTTTAAGGTCTTTCTTCAACTTAGGGGATTAATGTGTTTGCATGAGAAATAAAACAATTAACCAATGTGTCTACCTCCAACCCTTATCCCTCAACTGAGAGAGACTGTTGGGTGCTGAACAAGAGAGCACAAGGCTCCCTCTTAGCTCCACAAGCCAGTCCCAAGAACTAGCCGAGTGCTCAACAGGAGGACACATAATGCCACGAGACCCTAAACGACCTCTACCCCTCTAGCTCCACACACTAATCCTCTTTTTCTCAATCTTGCAATAATGGATTGAAATGCCTATTATTCTAGCCAACTCAAATCTTCTCCCTTTCTTGTCACCCAGGGTCAGACCAACCGACAAGGGGGTTTATTTTAAATGAAATGAAGAATTTAACAATTATTAATAATGCAAGCCAGCACAATATTGCAAGGATGGCATAGCCGAATCACTTGCAAGGTGTGGGCAAATAAAAATAAAAGAAAGAAAGATACAAGCCAACACGATTTCACAAGGATGGCAAAGCCGAATCACTTGCAAGGTGTGGGCAAATGAAAATAACAAAAAAAAACACTAGCCGACACGATTTTGCAAGGATGGCATAGCCAAATCACTTGCAAGGTATGGGCAAAAATAAAGAAGAAAATAAAAACAAAATGAAATTCTAACTAATCTAAACTCACGCCAATCAACAATTGCTTATGCAAAGGTGGGCAAGCCCAACTTCTTTTGCTAGCAATGGATGACAAATAAATGATACTTGATTTAATTGAAAATGCAAAGCAAAAAATCAAGTCCAGGAGACTCTCTTAGACTTGTTACAAAGGCTGAAATTTCAGCATAAAGAAAAAGGTAAAGAGAGTGAGAAAAACCGTGCTTTTCCCCTTTCTTGAGATGGCCTTGAAGCTCTTCCTTTGGGGTGGCCTTAAAACTCTTCTATGGCTAAATTTAGGCAGAGCTTTGCCCTATTTTATCACCAACCTGCTAAAAACCAACGAAAAGAAAATGATATAATATGCCCCAAATCACTTTGGGGAGGTTAGTATGTTAGTGCAATATAGATACAAAATTTATACAAAGTCGTCAAGAGAATAATGTTGAGATAATTTGAGTAAATATGAATAAAACTCAGACTTGAAGAACCCAACCAACTAAGACTAAAATGCAGAAATTTATGTGTAAAGAAAGAGGAAATTTTGTCCTTGGCTCTTCAAGAAATCGAGCAATGGGGCATCCAAGCTTGGAATCCCACTTCTCAATCCATATACCTGCAACTAATAAGATTTTTACTGTCAAACTACAAAGAGGTGAGAACCAAATGATGAGCAAAGAAATCATAAATTTCAAACTAGAAAAGATATGAAATTCTTTAGCTACAAGAAAGAGAACTCACAAAATCTATGGAATACAAATACCATAAATCTTACCAAAGCAAATTAGTATGCTTATGTGGCCTCCCTAGCTTATGTAGTTACTTGTGCACAGAAGCAAACTATCAATGAGCACAAAGGACACCAGATTCCTCCAAACATTTTTGATTAACAAAGCCAAATGGCTAAAAATTACAATGGTCAAAGCAAGAATTATGGAATGAGAGCATGAGCAAGAGAGTGGGTGTGTGTGTAACCCAAATGAGGAGGGAAAGCCTCCTTAAATAGGAAAAATGAAAGAGAGAGGGTCTTTGCATGCTAGACAAGTGTCACAAGGGAGAGAGGGGGGCGAATTTGCTCAAGGAGGACAAAACCATGGATTGGGATCTCAAATATGGGGAGAGAAACCCCCAATTTAATGCTTCTAACCTTATTGCTATGTCAAATGGAAAGGAAAACACCATAGTGGGGCCCCTTCCATTGACTTTAGCTCACCCAACTAATCAAAGAGAGAAGGGGGCACCCCTCTAGAGTCGGCAACTCAAAACTTGTTACATGCTTGCTTGGGGGGGCCCTTTGGGTCTTAAATTTGTCTTAGGAACCTAATATAAACATTAGAACCTTTACTTGGCCACCCCAAGTGACTATAGTCACTTTTCCAAAATTTGGCTCTCTAATTAAATGCCCAATTTCCTGAATTCCATGAATGACCTGGGCAAAAGTGACCAAAACCATAGTAATACTTGTCCGAATGACTTCAAACTTGGCCCAAGGTTGTAGGGGCTCTCATGCCATTTATCTTGAGTACCCATACCCCTATACAACATTAAAAAGGACCATGTAACCCTCTTTTACATTACAACAAATTGTCTTGAGTGACAATTTTTAATGACCAAAAATTAAAAAAACCTATGCAAAACTTAATGAAATTCCGCAAAAGTCTGGATAATGTCTAGCATGGTAATATAGAACATTCCTAGGCCCAAATCACCCCATGGACCCCATCACTAGAACACCTTTCACCACTTTCGAGGTAATTTTGAGTGAAAAACTCAAATAATTAAAATCTCTAAGAAGAAATTTTAATTATCCAAGTGAAAAAACACTCGATGAAAGGACTTACCTAATGACTAAGTCTTAGGTGATTAAGTTACAAAAAACTAGACCTTCATGCTGACATATCCTTACAAAATCCCCCGCAAGGGGCAAAAATTTCATAGAGAGAAGAAGTGAAGAAGAGTTGCCTCACTTGATATAATCATTAAGTACTTCATTCTTATCTTCAAGGCACATCCAACATGTGCATGGTACATTGTTGTCCACCTAGTTGGTTTTGGTGGTCAACAGCGCGGAGCAGAGATCGACAGTCGCATGGAGCAGAGATAGCTCAGTCACTTGGACGCAGAGATAAGCCATGCGAGCTCAATCATGCGGAAGCAGTAAAATCACGGGATAGTTCCAGTCACAGTCAGCAGCAGCAGTCGCGAAGGAAAGTCATGCGTAACAAGGAGTCGCGATCAGCAGCAATCGCAAGATGAAAACATTCACGCGGAGATAGATAGGTAAGTGAGGTAACACTTCATGGATCATGGAAGAATAACCTTTTCCTTTTATAAGGTAGGGATTGACTTAGGATAAGATAAAGTGGTCCAAGGTAAAATAAAATAAAAGGTCCAAAGGTCTTTATTAATAAAACCATAAAGGTTTTATTAATAAAACCATAAAGTAAACATTTAAAGATTTTATATCAAGTAAATGGTCCAACCAAAAGATAAAAAGAACTTAGGTTAGTGTACCAAAGAAACCCATAAGGTAAGAGTCATCATAACAAAGGTACACACACAATAAGAGTGCTACAAGTAAGATAAAGGACCATGAGTCAACCAAGGGGTTCACAATAAAAACAACACATACCCACAAGATAAGGTGAACCATAAAAGGTGGACAAAACAACTCCTTTATAGGACCAACAAGATCTGCAATTATTTTCTCTCTCTCAAGGTACATTGTTTTATATATTTTTGTCATCACTGTATAAGGGGAAGATCCAAACCGGATGGTATGATCCTCTGGTCCTCAATACTGCTCCTAAGGGTTAGGTGCTAATGACATCATCAAGGGGTGGCCAGTCCCTTGAGAAACAACCTAGCAGTAACCAAATAGGAGAGAGAACATCACACATCATTATCTTGGTTAATTGACCAAGATCCTCCATTCTTTAAAGAATGGCTCTTAGCCCGACGCCGAGTTCAAGTCCCAGACTCAATCAAATTCCTAGTAACTGACCAGGTGCCTCCATTCTCTCAGAGAATGGCCCTCGGTACTAAGCTGAGCTTCAATCCCAGACTGAATCAAATTCCTGGTAACTGACTAGGTGCCTCCATTCTCCCAAAGAATGGCCCTTAGTTCTAAGTTGAGCTTCAGTCCCAGACTGAAAGTTGATCAACCACCTGCAGGACCTGCTTGGTCCCAAACCAAGAGTCTGCTTGGTCCCAGACCAGGAATGTCTCTACATCTACCTGCAAGATCTACTTGGACATCGTGTCCCTAGTCCCAAACCAGAATCCCCTAGAGGCACATAGGGGCCCTAGCCACATGCTAGGGGCTTTGCCATGGCATCAACTTGGTCCCAGACCAAGAACCCCATGAGACTATCGGGGGCCCTAAGGTACCTTCTAGGGTCTTACTCTGCCCTAGTTAACTGACTAGGGTACCATCCTCCCTGAGAATGGGCATCGCAGCTGCACTAACTTAATAATCTGCAGCATAAAAATGCAGAACTCGAAACAAAATAGTTCATTGCAAACCATATTGTGTCATTGCAAGAAACCATTGCTATGTTCAATAAGCAAGTTATGGAACTTCGTAATGGCATTATCTCTTTGTATTATATTAATGCCTCTCAACAAGCTGCCATTATTAATCTTCAGATTCTAGAACGAAAAAGCAAAACTCAAGGAACATAATAGTTCATTGCAAATGTGCCCCTACTACTATGTGTGCATCTATTCCTACACTAATGGGCAGATTGGAGCTTTCCTCTCCTAACATCGGTGGAATATGGGAGAGACCTGACATGTTGCAAGAGGATACTCAGCTTATATCACAACCTATATCACATGAACTTTCTTCATCTTCTTTTGATACTTTAGTGGCTTCACATGGACCCTTTGCCTCCTGATTTTTAGCAGAATAATGAAGGCAATGGGTCAAAATTACTTCATCAAATAGTATATACTGGTGGTGGGCTTGGTATGCATGGATGGGCTATTGTTGTTCCTATTGAGCTCTGATGGGACCAATGAGGATAGACCTTGGATATGAGACTTCATTCCCAGATGCAAGTCATTTTGATCCTTCATCCCATTATTTGCAACGTAATAGGATTCTAAACCATCCATTGATGATATGTCAGAGCTTGAGTCAATCAACTCTGACGGTTCTACTAATTGATTGAGTACAAATCACATCATGCACCTTCTTTTCAGCATGAACAAAATTCTTTGTCATCAACATCTCGACCATATCGGCACCCTAACCATCATGATCAAAGGGATTCATCTGGATTCTGTGCATTGAAACTCCTCTTAGCATGGGAAAAACACCTTATATATCATTGGAGAAGAAAAGTAGAAGGCAAAATCGTGGATCAGTGTTGACTAGTAGGGTTTCTTGTGGCATTGATGATTGGTCATGGCAACAGTTAAGCATCTATTTGAGGACTTCATATCAATGTATTTGTCCATTATGCAATTCTATAGTCCTCATCACTCTTCTTGATTGACTGACCGTAATAGCGGTCTTTGGCTCTTGTTTAGCTTTCAGGAGTGTTGTATCTTATGGTGTACACCTTCTCTCTAAAGCCTCCCATTCAAATTAAGATGGGATATTGAACATAGGAGTGTAATCTTCTTTTTATGGTACACGATTTTCTCCTTGCCATTGGTGTTTTCTCTCTTGTGTGCATTAATGGTAGGACCGATTTTTCCCTCCCACAGTGCACTCATGTGAAGGTTAATTTTTGCTATAAATGCTAGTTTTTCACTCACAGTCTTATTTCAACCACTCATTTGAACTTTTGAAGCCAATCCAAAGTTGTGGCCAATAAAAATTGCCCAAGGGCTGGTTTGGGGTTCTAAAACAAGGGCTTTCGCCCATTTTTAGGGTTGTTCCAGGATTGAAAATTAGGTTTTTCAGCACTTTTGGGGACAACAAAGAGTCTTCTAGGTTTTTACCCTCCATTTCACCAACACCCTTCTTCTTTGGCAGATTTTGGTTCTTTCAAGGGATTCAAGGAGACTTTTGCAGATTTTTGCCATATTCTAAGGCAGTGCATTCCTTTTCTACTCTCTTTCAACCAAAAATCTGCAGCTTTTTTGGGGGACAATGCTAGTTCTATTCATCCGGAGGGTTGCTTAGTAGTGACATTTTCTGGATCATTGCTATTATACGGTTTCAAACCCCTTCTTGGCCCCTTTAGTGGGTTCCCTTGAGGTCTTCATAAAGACTTCCCTTTTTGGGACTAGATGGACCACTTCTTTGTTACACTATAGACATATGGCAGTGTACTTTGCAAATCAAGTTGTATCAAATTTGGAGGTTGATACTTTTGGGATTGACTCCACCTTACTTGGAAATATCCTTCATATTCCGGGGATTGGTACTTTCATATTGGATATGGAAATTGGTGACACAAGGCCTACTCCTCAACTTCCAACAATGATTCATAGTGACTCTAACAAGCCTATGATTCTTAGCTTGTTTCAGTGGATCAGTTTGATTGTGTGGGTCTATGTCCTTCATACTATGATATATGTTCTTATGGAACATCCTATATCCAGCACACTTCAATGGCTGTTTCTTTTAGAGCTCCACCAGAGACCCCCTTTGCTTGATTGTGGAACCATATTGGTATCAGTACTATGGTGTTTTAGGGAGGTTCTATCTCCAGATGGCCCGCATTCAACATTGAAGGAGGAAAGTGTTCGCTAATGCTTTCTCTTGCTAGCCTCTTGTTGTGCATAGGGCCAATCCCATGTTGAGATGGGTATTCATTAACAGCTATGGTCAACCATCTTTTTAAATTGATTGTCCACACACCAACTCCACTTGTATTTCAATCTCCGATAATCTATATTTTGGCCACAGCCACTCTTTGTGAGGACCTAGGTATTTCTAAACCCACTCTCATCTTATATTCAAGCTTCCTCCCAAGCTTCACTCTCTCAAGTGCACCTGTGCTAGGTATCCATAAACCCACACACCTGTTGTATTGGACCATGCATGGTTAAATTCAAGCTCTTTCAGATATATGGAATTGAACCTTCTCACTTTGACTTCAGCTACGGTTGATCTTATTTGAGGTGGGTGATCCTATCTCATCTCTAGTACAAAATGTTTCTTTTGAAAGTTTTGACATCTCTTCGAATGGCCATTTTAGTAGCTCTCTCATGAGTCCCAATAGATGCACGGTCTGCAAGGATATATCTTCCCACCCTCCTCCATTGGATGAGCATGTTAGTGATAGTTGTTTCTAGTATATGAGTTGATCGGTTGCTACATTCACCATTCATTTGCAGGATGTCTCTTTCACCATCTCTTTAGATGAACAGTTTAGTAGTACCACTCTCCTAGAGGATGAGCACTAATGCAGGGATATGACTTCCCACCCTCCTCCATTGGATGAGCAACTAAGCAACAAACTTTTCAAGCAGTTGAGCAAATTAGTGGCTACATTCTCCATTTCTATATAGGTTGTTTCTTTCAAATTCCTTCATTAGATAAGAAATTTAGTAGTATCACTCTCCCAGTGGCAGGGATATGTCTTCGCACCCTCCTCCATTGGATGAGCAAGTCCATAATAACGTTCTTCAACAAATGAGCAATTTGGTGGCAACAATCTTTCAGCTTACTAGGTCCATTTTTGTATTGAGTTGGAACTTGGGTCATCACAAACTCATTCTCTCTTCTTCCAGCTATGGCTAACTTTAAATTGAGTTGGGTCATCACAGATTCACAAACTCATTCTCTCTTCTTCCATCTATGGCTAACTTTACATGGACCTGGGTATGCCCACTCATTTTTCTCTTTTACACTCATGCCTCTTTTCAGCATTTCCTTATCCAATGACCATATTCGTATCATGTGTGTCTCCAAATGATGAGCAGCTCAATGGTGGCATTTCCTAAGAAGTTGAGCAATTCTATGATGATGGTTGGACCTTTATGTACACATACGCACTTGTATTTGAGTTGGGTCATCTCATACCCACTCTCCTTTATATTTTAATATATGGATGAATCTCTATTGAGCCAAGTATGCTCACTCCTTTTTCTATACTTTATCATCCTTCTTCATGTCCCCATGCTAAGATTAAGGAGAGGTGTTGGAATGATAGTAATCTTCACATGTGGTCATTTATCACTAAGCATCTTCTTTAATATATTTTTTATATATTTGACTAGGTCAGCCTAGTCACCCACTTGGGGTGTCCCTTGTTTTGTGGGCCCATTAACCCCTCTTCAAGGGACAAAAGGGACAACTCAAGCTCTCATTTGTGTTATCTCATCATAATGATTGATTCTTTAGCCTATAGGCCCCATATCTTATGTTTCTCTTGTTCATGGGTTCATCTTCTCTTCTTTTTATAATGTGCTTATGGTTCATGCTAATTTTATCCTTTATGTTTTAATATATGGATGAATCTCTATTGAGCCAAGTATGTTCACTCCTTTTTCTATACTTTATCATCCTTCTTCATGTCCCCATGCTAAGATTAAGGAGAGGTGTTGGAATGATAGTAATCTTCACATGTGGTCATTTATCCCTAAGCATATTCTTTAATATATTTTTTATATATTTGACTAGGTCAGCCTAGTCACCCATTTGGGGTGTCCCTTGTTTTGAGGGCCCATTAACCCCTCTTGAAGGGACAAAAGGGACAACTCAAGCTCTCATTTGTGTTATCTCATCATAATGATTGATTCTTTAGCCTACAAGCCCCGTATCTTATGTTTCTCTTGTTCATGGGTTCATCTTCTCTTCTTGTTATAATGTGCTTATGGTTCATGCTGATTTTAAGATTTGTTGGCGGTTCCCCTTGATCCTTCTCTTTTGTGATCTCAAGAGAAAGAGTAAACAAGAAGCGGAAGGAGAAACATGGCTAGAAGGTTTTGGGGATAACAGATGTGAGATCCCATCCCCATGTATATTATACATATGAAATTGACTATTAATGTGCTTATGAAATGTCAATAGGGGAACCAGAGTGAAGACTGGTATGGAACAAGAAATGGGTTTCCTGGTCAGGTTTCTGGTAGCATAATAAAGATGGTAGAATGAAGGTTCCTGGTAACATAATAAAGATGTTTCAAACTACCTACCAAACGAAAGTGGCCTTTAGTATCTCTGCTGTGATATTCAGTAAACTCTGCTCGAACAGCCTCTATTGTTCACGTAAAAATCATTCAAAATAAGAAAACTTCTTATCAGGTCTGTCTAGCTGAAAGTTAGAGCACTTGTGATAAGGATGACCCGACATCAAATCCTGGCCTGCAAGCTCCACTAGAAAAACACACCAAAAATATCACTATCCAAGACCAGGTGAAATTATTGGAAACATTGACAGCCTGCTGATGTGACGAATTAAGTGTAAAGAAGCTCTGCTCTTGGGTATCGTGCTCAAATGTTCATGTCAATTACTTTTTTAATTAAAATACGCTTTGCCATATTTTGAAGGCATTGTTCCCCTTTACTTTGATTGTCTCACACTGTTCTACTGAGCTGAACTTGGATATCACCATTCAACGGCCTTTGTATTTGCATTAAAATAAGCTTCAATCAGCAGCATGGTTATCTAATGTCATATACATTGAATGTGGTTTTCTTGCTTACTCATCCTGTATTCGGTTTAAAGATTGAAGCATTAACTTTCACAGGTGTATCGGAAATTTTATAAATATAAAATAAGGGATGGTATGATCGGAATCTTACTGCGGAAGAAGAATTCGAGGCCTCCATAGCTGCTTCAGTTAAACCCTTCGTTTCTAAAATCCCTGATATGATTTTGTCTCAGTTTCGTTTCTGAAATCCCTGGTATGATTCAGTCCCCGTGCAAAGTGAAGGAAGGCTGCCCTACACTGATAATAATAGCGTGTGAGCGGCAGTGTAATATCATGTAAGGGGTTTGGTCAAAAGACACAAGTATATCTATGTACATATTTTACTTCTCGTTTCCATTATAATCCCTACTAGATAAATTGCGAGCAACTTTGGAGGTTTTGACTCAAAAACAATTTAGATGCTCTTTTAAAGGTAATATAATTCGTGAAGAAATATGGAGGTCTTTAGAAAGTAGGGTATTGGATTTGTTGTGGTGAAGTTCACTTTTAGTGGATGTTTGATCATTAATGTTTATTGGATGTAGCTTGGGTGGTAGGGAGCAAGGATTGTTACCCTTTTCATTTAAGTTCATCTTTTGTAAGTGGCATGATACTCATCATGAGCCCCTATGTATTGACTATGTAATAGTTTGATTAAACATGTAATTATGGTCATACTTTTATTCTCCGGAATAGCAAGTGTTGGCATATTTACCAGTGGATGTAGCCCTTCTGTAAACCACCAATGAAAAAAAAAAGAATGTTCGAGCCCATCAACTAAGATTTTCCATCGTGACAATAACAACATTGAAGTTAATACATATTTTTATTGATGTGTAAATGCAAAACACTTTATTTATATTTTCAAGTTGACTTATTGATTGTATTATGATTAGCCCTCTCTTAGCTAAGTTATATGGTATTATCTTAGAAAAGAAGATAATGAATGGCTAGAAATGGAAGGTAAGCAGGCTAAAGGTCAAGCAGGTTTTAGAATGAATCATTCACCCATGGAGCACCTAGTTATGCTTAGGATCATTGCAAAGGAATGCCCTAATAATAAGTCAGGTCTATTTTGTTGCTTTGTGGATTTTAGAAAAGTTTTTGATACACTACCTAGAAATAGCTTGTGGAATAAGCTAGAGGAGCTTAAGGTTCCTTTTGAGTTGAGAGCTACCGCGATAAGGTTATACGAAAAGGTCATTGCCAAGTTTAAGAATAATGAGGGGTGGACAACGAATATAAATTGTAATATTAGAGTTAAGCAAGGTTGCCCCCTCTCCCCTACCATTTTTGGCACTTACATTGATAAGGTAGAAAAGTGTTTAGAAGAAGCAGGTAGCGCCAATACAATATTAGCTGGGATAATTATCATCCTCCTACTTTATATTGATGATATTGTTCTTATGGCAAGGAGTCCTTCTGATCTCGATAAGCAATTAAGAACTCTTAAAGATTTTTGCTCTAACATGGGTATGACTGTTGACACCGACAAAACAAAAATCATGATTATAAAATCTAAGAAAGACATCTATGCCAAATTTATTTATGATAATAGAAATCTAGAGGAAGTGACTTCTTACAAGTATCTTGGAATTGATATTCATCACAAGCTCAATTGGAACTATAGCATTAAGAAAAGGATTAATGGATGGTGGAAAGTTTATTTTGGTCTTGAAAATAACTGTAAATCAGCCAATCTGGTCATGTGGGATAAAAAGAAGTTCCTCTTTGAAACTCTTGTCATCCATGTTATCTTGTATGGTTGTGAAGAATGGGGGTGCAACATTTCTATAAAATCTTGGAGGAACATTAAGCAAATCCAGAAGCGGTTTATTACTTATAACCTCAAAATTAAAAGCAATACTCCTTATCCTATTCTCCTCATAGAAGTGGGTCTTTCCCCCATCGAGAGCATGGCTATGACTAGGTACATGATGTACAAGCATAAAATAAATAACATGGGAAATAAGAGACTTCCTAAAATTGCTTTAAACTCAAGTCAAAACCAACTACGCCTCAAGTGGTGTTGGTGTAAAGATACAATGGCTTGGTTAAACCATTGGGGCATTGATGAAAACGACATTTTGCAGAACAATGATAATGTCAAAAATATTATTACTTCTAAGTTTAAAGAGAAATTTTGGTGTGAGGAAAATTTAGCAGTTAAGAGAAACTTAAGATATTTTAAGGAGGCCATTAATCCTAAATTGGAAGATCATAAGTATCGCTCGGTAGTAACTAGATGACGAAAGAAAATTAATATAGCCAAGATTAGAACGAACTCTCATGAACTCCATAGCGAAACAGGGTGTTGGTTTATTCCTAAAACTCCAGGGGCGAAAAGGGTTTTCCATCTGTGTGAGTCTATGAGCATTGAGGATGAAAATCACTTTCTCTTAGAGTGCCTTGCTTACACCCACATTAGATCCGAGTTTCATACTATTTGTTACGATACAAACTTTTATAACCTCCTAACTTGTCAAAACTATAGTGAGCTTGAAAGCTTTTTGGCAAGCTTTTTGAGCACAGGAACAAGATTTTAAAGTAAACCAAGTATTATCCTTCTCAAGGCCCAACAGACGAAAGTTGGTCTTAGTAAACGTTAATCATCATCACCATCACCATGATCTTCTCCAAGTCTGGACTACCAATTTTATTTAAAAATGGTGTAGTAGCATTGACTCCTCTCCACATCACTACCTTGTTTATATGGCTTCAAAAAGATGTTTGCAACCTTTATTTCCCCTATTTCTCCATTGGTTGGTCTCCCTCTGCCTTCAAATATGGTAGAGTCCTCAATACATGAATGGAGAGGATGTATGAGGACACGGGCCTTCTTGTAAGGATAAAGTAATTCAATAACCCTTTTTAATCATAGGTGTGTCCAACACAAACAATATGCCTAATCTAAAAAACAAACTATGCGATTGCAATTAATTATTAAACGAGATGGTTCTAGTGTTTTTTTTTCATAAGAAAAAAGCCTGACTTTGATATTCATTTAGAATCAAAGGGCATCTGACGTGCCATCCTAGTATATGGGTTACATACATGAAGTTGAGTCAAAGGATATAAACTCCAGAAGCAACCTGAAAGAGTTACAACTCAACAAAGCAGAGTGGGGGCGAGAACAAAAGCTGCATACAATTCTCATCAGTAACGAAGATTTTGTCCCTTATAAGCATATCCACCGTGAACCAAAAAGAGTAGCTCAGCCATCTAAAAGAGTTTGCTCCAGTACTATCACCTGGGTGCATAAAAAAAGTGGAGATCCAGCACCGGGCTCAAAAGAGCATAAAACTATCTTGTGAGGTCAAATGACCATCAAAAAATTCAGAGTAAAATCCCAATCCTAGAGCCAAAGAAAGGGCTTTTTTAGATAGGTGGTCTGCGGTCTGATTATGTTCATGGTAGACATAGAAAAAAGACAACTCAAGGAAGCATTGACAGATCTTCCTAATGTCCCTACACCAATGGATAAGCTCAGGTGGTGTGAGGGAAGCAATACCCTTTGCCCAATTGATGATGACCGTTGAGTCACCAAAAATCTTGAGCTTGGGTAACCCCATCATTTGGGATGTATGCAAAAGGGCCCAGAGCCCAAGTAATTATGCTCTAGTGTTGGTGCTGAGTCCTGCCCCCAATGCAAAATCGAAGGAATGTAACTCATTCAAATGCAAACTAAAGCCAACCCCTCCAATGTTATTGGCAAATGCTCCATCAAAAAACCCACAGGGATATACAAGAATAGGTCCCGGTCCCTTGGGTCTATATTTTTTTACTCTAGTGACAGTAGGGCAGTAAAGCTGCGAGGAGTAAGAAATCTGATGGAGTAAGGTGATAACAGGAACTGTTTTCCCTTCAAAGATAGATACATTTCTTGCTTTCCATACAGTCCACATGGCAAGGAATGGGAGATAGAAGTATTCAGAATGCTTAGAGAAAGAAATAGTCCACTTATCCACGAAAGAACAGAAACTATCAGACTGGAGAGGAGGGGACAAATGGTGCTACTCCATTAGGACAGAGAGTAAATTTTTCCATACAGGGAAATGATAAAAAAAGGTGTTCGATACTTTTAGTGTCCATTTTACATAGCGCACATATACCAGGCCCCGTCCATCCACGCTTTTGAAGGTTGTCCCAAGTAAGCAATTTGTTCGTCAGTGCCAACCATAAAAAACAACAAATTTTCCTGGGAAGTATGTTGTTCCAAACAAAAGCTAGAAGTTTGCTGCCTACTAGAGGGGAGGATGCAAGGATAATGCATTCATATATCAGTTTTGCTGAAACAGTTCCATCTGACTTTTTGAAAGACCAAGTCGGAGCATCCATCTGATCAATAAGTCATAAGCCACAAGTTTCCAGACCTCTCGTGAAATAATTCCATGCTTCCTTCCAGACACCGCCTACACAAAGATCCTCGGCAGAATATTAGTATTTATGTGCATCTGGGAGGGTATTCCGAGCCTATGCAAGAGTCACAATATCCAAATCTTCCAAGTACTCACGAAGCCCAGGAGGAATCATGAGCGAGTTGGATACACCAACGACCGGATCAATGCCGAGAAGAACATTATTTCCATTACCAACCTGCCAAGCAAGATGTCGACCAAGCCACGGGAGGGTGAGCAGGAACCCTTTCCAAATAGCAAATACACCACAGGACAATAATTTTTTGCCTCTGAGCCAAGACTCTACTAAACACATCTTCAAGTATTTACTGCAAATAACACGGTGCCATAATCCATCATTCTGGAGTACCAGCCATAGATTCTTCAGTCTAAGTGCAACACTTAACCAATTCAGATGCTTAATACCCCATCCACCATATTTTTTAGGCCATGAAAGATCCCTCCAGTTGGTCTAGTGATACCGACGATTGTTATCCGAGGAGCCCCAGAGGAAGGAAAATGCTAGACTCCTAAGTTTGCTTAAGACATATACAGGAATGGGAGCTAGGCCCATCTAGTAGACAGGAATACTAGTTAAAACAGCTTGCACAAGATTCAGGCGGCCTCTGAGTGAGAGAAGCTTGTGAGCCCAATGGGAGATCCAGTGATCAAATTTCTTAATCAGCCAATGCTAGTCACGAACCCTATAACCCAAAGGCTTGAGAAAATAGTCGAGGTACATGAATCCGGTAGTGATAGTCTCCATCTTGTAAGGCAGAGCCTTTGAAATCTCAGTTCAGATATCAACATCCACATTGTTATAAAGAAAATAGGATTTGTCAATACTGATACACATCCCCGAAGCCTTGCAGAATTTGCTTAGAATGACTTCAAAGGCCATCCATTCAGTTAAGGTACCAGAACCCAATAAGATCACATCATCAACAAAAAGGAGATGAGTAACAGCAAAGGTAGAAGAGATCTTGATACCTTGGATGAGTCCATGATCTCTAGCATCTGCAAGAGACTGAGCCCTTCTATCACAAGTATAAAGAGCAAAGGCGAGAGGGGACAGCCTTGTCTGATACCTCTGGAGGCATAAAAGAACTTTGAGGGAGTACCATTGATAAGTACTGCAAAATTTGTTGATGTAATGCAACCCATAATCCAGTTAACAGCAAGGAGAGGAATCCCAATTTGAATCAGTATAAGCCTGATGAAGGACCAGTTGACTTGGTCAAAGGCCTTCACCAAATCCAATTTAAGGATAAGAGCACACGAATTCTTTGTCTTGACAGAGTGAAGGGCCTCTTGTACAATACCAATGGGTTCCACAATCTGGCAATTTTAAAAAAACCAAATTGTTCAATAGATATATGAGAATCCAAGAAGGGCTTTAGTCTCACAGCAATGACCTTGGATATCAATTTATAAAGCAAATTACACAAGGAAATGGGCCTAAAATCGGCGAAGGAATAAGGCTTTTCCTTTTTCGGGGATAAGTGTCAGAAAGGTGGAGTTAAGGGAGGGAGGGAAACAGGTAAAATCCATAGCAGAGAGCAGTTCTTCACCCAACAAATCAAAGAAATGGATATAGAATTCGACAGGCCAACCATCTGGACCGGGGCTCTTGTCTTTCTTGAATGAGTGAAGGGCATAATCAACTTCTGATAATGTGACCGATTGTGTGAGATAAGGAGCATCAACAATGGAGATCATAACAGGGTAAAGTGATACAACATTAAGATGTTCCAGTAGACAGGTCTTATTATCATCTATGAAGATATTGACAAAGTGTACCTGACTCAATACCTTTAACTCGGTTTCATCCTCGGTACACCTTCCCCCATCATCCAAAAGGGACCAAATAGAGTTTTGGTTCATCCTACCTAAAGCAACAACATGAAAGTACTTAGTGTTAGAGTCACCTTCAAGTGCCCATTTGGTACGACTTTTGAGCTGCCAGGTCAATAGGTGGTGCTCCAAAATCTTATTCTTTTTAGTCCTAAGCTGAGACAGGGATAACTGCTCCTTCTGAGAGAGGATACCAAAAGAGGAGTTGGAGAGTAATGAACTGATATCCTCATCCAATCTCAGAGATTCGGCTTCCATGAGAGAACCTTTTTCTTTTATCCAGGCCTTAACTTCCCTCTTGAGTGTGCAGAGTTTTATGGAGAGGTGATCCATCACCGATACAAGCAGAGAGGGAGATAGTCTGGGCCATCTATCAGTGAGCCAAGTAGAGAAATCCTGATCCATGAGCCATGATCTATTGAATTTAAAGGGGTAATTACAGGATCCACGAGACTTATTCCACTCAAAGCAGATAGGGAAATGTTCAGAAATATCAGAGTGGTGAGTCCACACATGATGAACTAAGAGGGAAGGGATCAGAGAGGAGGCAATTAAGAAGCGGTCGAGTCTTTTGCTGATTCCATGATCCCCCACCCTACCATTCCTCCAGGTGGGACCAGCACCAGAAGGGGCAACATCGATAAGTCCCACTAAGTCAAAAAGGTTCTTAAAGAAGGAAGCGAGGGGATCATGTACAACCCTTTTTCCCCAGATCTCCAAAGCGTTCATGGTCAAGTTAAGGTCTCCACCCAGAATCAAGTGAGGAGAATTTAGTAGACCCCCCCTGTGAACCTTATCCTAGAAGTTATCCATGTCCTTATAGGGGCCATAGCAGTTGATGATGTCAAGGATGGCAGCCATGCCATGAAATTTAGCCTTGACAAGAATACCAGCAAGAATCTCATATGCACAACATCTAACCCTACTAGGGTTCCAAGCAGTAAGTAGCCCACCTGAGAGACCGGAGGCACTAATGGCACAAAATTCCCATTTAGGAAGGAGCTTAGAAAAAGCATGCAAAGCAGGGTAAGTACTACACATTGTCTCTTGTAGGAGAATCATATCCGGGCGAATAGAAAGAAAGAGAGAGTGGAGGCTACTCTATTTGGTCTTGCCCCCCAGACCCCTGACATTGAGAGAAAGGATCAACATTAAGGAACAAGAGGGTGGGGAGGAGAAGCTCTAAGTCCCTGAGAATTAAGCCCTCTTGCAGCATCCTTGATGCGGACAGAGAGAGGGATGTATGGAGGAGAGGTTGAGGATAGGTTATTAGTAAAGCCCTTCTTTTCCTTCTTCGTCTTTCAAATAGTCACATTCTCGAATCGGATCGAGTTGAGGTGGAGGGTATTTGGGGAAGACGGTGTAATGCCAGAGAAAATCAGCAGCGTTTTATGAAGGGCAGGATCCAAGAAGGAAGGGGAGGAGAGAGGACTACGAGGTGAGGGGGAAGTGGGAGGAGAGGTGGGTCAAATGACAGGTGGAAGTCTTCGTCAACTACCATGAATCTACCGATAGTATTTGCAATACCCTCGAGAATATGCAGACTCCAGAGAGGAAAGGGTAGGTGCGGCAGCAATACCCAGAGGTGGCGTTTCGTCACCCGCTCCCAGAGTGGGTCGAAATGTGTATGCCAACGTCTTAGAACTAATGATCCCCAACCGATACGCTAGATCTTATCCAGGTTGAGGGAGGCATGTTCAGCTTCTAAGAAGACGAAAATGATCCATCCATTGGATAGGAGGCTAATATTCGAAGTATAAGTCAATAACGACTTCCATAAATTCGTAGCCCAGTCGATCCAAGCCTTCTTTCCCAGTCTCCAATATTCAAGACGCCCAATAAGCACCCTAGAGCACAAAGAAGAAACCCTGTCCATGAAGATATCGTGTCCAAGGACGAAGCAAAACTTTCCCTCGTGAGTTTTGATGTTCTTTGCATGTCTCCTATGGTGGGCATAGGACAAGGAACCACCATCGTCCATTATGGGTCAACGCCCACGAGACAACCAACAGAAGGGGAGTAAACCAGTTAGCAATTACCGACCACCAGAAAAGGGTAAGAAAGGGGACAGAAAACCCTAACCCTGAACCCGAACAATAACAATCCAGATGAGATACCACTAAAATCCAAAAACAACACACAGAACCCCAATGACCGGAAACAACCCAAAGATACAACCATCCAAGAAAAAACAGTCACAATGGGATGACTAGAGTGAGCAGAGGCCCAAAAAGTACCCACATGTGAAACAACCGGGTCAACCAACGGTGCTGCCACCAGTATAGACCACCAAGACACACCACAATAAACCCCGACAAAGGGAGGGTGACAGTCGAAAACCAAACAGAAAACCGGAAGCCCCGAGCCCGGGCTCAAAACTATGTTCTTTTAAATTTTATGATGCTCTTAAAGGGTGGCTCTTTTTAGTCGAGGTAAGTAATTTTGAAAAAAAAAACAAAGAAACTAAATTGCATATTCAAGGGATGAATTATGAATGTTTTAGTCTATACAATTTGTTAGCATTTTACTTATTGACATGTGAATATAAGTAAAGGAACAAAAAGACGTAAGCTTAAATATGACATGCATAAGACTAGTTAGGACCTAAATAAACCATGTAAGAACAATGCTTTAAGTGAAATTTGTAGAAGCCCATGTTAAAAATTGGTATACCTTACATCTTCAAGGTTAAAGGTTTATTAATCCCTAAACCTTGTGTTTTCAAATCTACATTCCCCAACATTAGGTTGTAAGATCAATATGTCTTTCAACCTGTTGCAGCTGCAACAATTTCCCAATTTTTTTAAAATTTTGGACCCTCCTTTTAATTTGATCCAATTAGATCTAGCCTAGGATTATTCGGTTTCCCTAAACCGGTCCTAGAAGTCCAGATTTCTCTGCTTAAAAAATTGATCTTTTGAAGTCGGAAGATTAGTTGGCTATCCTTCTGATATCAAAATCATATTCAACTGTCTTTCCGCCGTTGTGGAAGTTGAATGATCTAGTACTGCCATTTGCCCAACCAATAGAAGGAAAACTGTAGAGTCTTTTGTTTTATTTTTAGAGCTTAACATTTTGATTTTCCGATGACCTTTTATCACTGTCGGGAGTCAGTTGATGAATGAAACAGAGCATTAGTATTTTATGTTGTCGACGTTGCGGGATTCAGTTGATGAACGTCCCGAGGGATAGTTTTGTTTCTCGCCGATAAGTCGGAACCACGGATGCTTTTATCTTCCTATTGTTTTATTTTTCAAACATATTGTTTGAGTGTCGGTGACTTTGTTTTTTTATCGCTATCAGAATGGTCTACGATATTGAATCAGAATACTTGTCCTCTACGCTGTCGACGTTTCGGAAGACAAATGATGAATGTTCCGAAGGATAGTATTTCATCTCACCGATACCTTAGAACTTAGGTAATTTGAGTTTCGATGCCTTTTAAAAAGTGTAATCGTCGCGATGATAGTGCTTTACATCGCCGACACTGTGGAAGATGTTTAGGTTTGAAGTTCCGACACTTATCACTTAGAGCTTCCAATTGCCGACAGACTTAATAGTCTCGTGGGTCCACAGTGGGTTTTGCGTCCGCCGTTGCGGCTACCATTTGAATTACATTTCTGATGATTAGAGGAGTTGGTCGTCGATGATTTTTAATTGTCGATAGGATTTTTCCCACCGACTTTTTGCGCCGAGGCTTATATAAATAAGGGGAGCATTATTTTATTTCTTATCCGTATTTGAACTCGTAGTTGCTCCAGTCCTTGTCATTTGTAGCGATTCATGTGCCCAACTGTCCGAGCTCGATTCACTAGCATTGCCGCCGTAGAGTTTTTGCCAGTCCATCGACTACACTACGGTTTGATAGGTAGGTGAACCATGACCTTGTCTTTTTGGTTTTTATTGGTCGATTTGGAACCGTACTTTTTTTCCCTGGTTAAGTGGTCTGTGGGATGGGTTTGTCCGCTTAAATAATGTTTGTTCTCGTGGTATGCATTATGTTTTTAGGGTGAAAGAGCTAGCTATTATAGTTTTTCTTTGGCGGGGGTTTTTGAGGCTGCATGACGAATTGGGCCGTTATGTATGTTTTTACTACAGTCCGAAGGATTAATGGGATGGTGCAGACAAGCGTTACACTGTTTGCACCACCCATTATTTGGTGGTACATGGCCGTTCAGGGGGGTTTTAAACTTTTTGTGTGCATTTACCTTATTTCATGGGACGACGAAGGTTTTCCATGTGTTGGTCGGGTTAGGGTTTTCCCACATGAAGAGCATAGTATAGGTTCTAGTGTTTTGAAGATTAGCGGTAGCGATGATGTGTTCGAGTTAGTTCGAATGTGGCCCGGATTAAGATAGAGAGTTGTTTTCTCTCGGGGTTGTGAAATTTTTATAGACATTGGACTTAGGCGTTTTTTTTTAAGACACAACCTGCAGGATTTTCCTTTTGCCTTGTCATTTTTTTCTTTTCATGCATTGAATACTGTGTGTAGTTCATTTTTTAGAATGCATATGGAAGAGGTAAATAAATTGATACAGTTTTTTGTTTATTGTTAAAACCCTTGCTAAAATCTCAATGGGTCTAAGAACATGCTATGTTGTGACAGGGTGATTGTTGAAAAGAAAATATGTCCAAAAGACAAAAGAAAAAGGCTCCTGTTGTTGAAGGAGAACCTGAGGTCGAGATCATCACCAAGGTTGAATATATATATGAAGATACCAAAGCTTCCACCGGGGTCGAACCGGACTATAAATGGAGAGAGATATACAGGATGATTGCAAATCAGAATGTACCTAATGCGGGATTCGAAGAGCTAACCATGTATGCAAACATTGAGAAATTAGGTCTCATGAAGGTAGCCACAAGACCTAAGTTGTTCCCCTGTTCAGAGGTGATAGGTTGGATTCTGCTTAGGGCAGATGTGACTATGATGATTCATGAAAATACTGCTAATCAGGGCTACGATGCCTATAGTCCTACGTACGTCTCAATGGCATATCATTTGCCTCCCGCCCAAATTTACTTAACAGAGAGCTGGTTAAAAGAGACAGTTATGGATCCAGTAGAAACAGTTAAAAGAATGATGATACTAGGGAAAAACTTTCGGACTAGACCTTCCGAAGAGTATGATACATCTACTCTCCATACTCCCTATAGATTTATTGCACTAAAGCTAAATAGGATTTTTGGTAGTGCTCATGGGAAGAGCTTCAAAATAGGATGGATACCAATTCTCTTCTATGTGACTACTCAAGGAACCATATTTAATTGGTCAAACATAGTGTCAAATAGCCTCTCAGCATGCATATCCTCAGCCTTGGGAGGGGTGTCACTGAAGAAATCAGAGTTCTACATGAGCTCCATCCTGATTGAATGTATACTGTGTACCCAGTATTTTCCAGCCTTGAGATGTAACCGGAATAGGGACAGGACCCCAGTGTACATAGCATATAGATTGTTTTGGGCCCATAAATATTATAGCTATTACAGGGAAATCTGCAAACACTTCATCATGCCCTTGTATACCCTAATTTTCCTGACTGAATGCAACTGCATGTCTGAAGAAGCATTCAAAGTCATCGAGGAATACAGAGACTATTATTTGACCGAGGAATGAATGTATATCAGAATTATGGTGATTACAGGGCACCTTCTCTACTCCCTAAGTATGCCACTGACTATGTGCTACACAAAGAGGCAGTTAGGCAGGTATATATTGATGGTGTTGGAAGTTTCATGTTCGAACATAAAAAGGCAGCATATCCTTCCATACCTTTCTAGCTTGGAAGTTATAAGTTTTCAAAGGTAAAACAGACTGTAGAATTTGTGCAGGAGCTGGAGCATTTCCACTTTGGTGAAATGAATTTTCACAGGAATGACTCTTGAAATAAGGTAGCAAATCACTACAAGGAGGCAAGCATTCATTTTGAATATACCAACTTTTGGGACAAGGACGAGGAAACATTCAGGAGTGCAAAGAACATGACCGCCCTAAAAAAGAGATTTAAACAGAAAATAGTTACTGTGGGCGGAAAGGGAAAAAATTCAGAGAAGACTAAGGCATTAGAAGAACAAGAGGCCTAAAAGAGACAAGAAGATGCTAGAAGGCTAGCACAGGAGGCAGAGAGTTGGATGAAGAATGAAGAAGAAGAAAGAAAGCGAGTTGCAGAGGAAGCAGCAAGGAAGGAAGAGGAGGAGAGAAAGAGAAACGAAGAAGCAGAGATCAAGAAAAGACAAGAAGAAAGTGAAGGTATGAGATTAACATGATCTCAAAAAGACCAACAGGCTACTGAGCAGGTAGATACACAAGGGGGACGGGATCACATAGATCAAGGACACGAACAATCTAATCCTTATCCCCAGGAGCCTGTTGCAGCTTCTGGCAGTACACTGGGGCAAGCTTCGTTTTCTGGAATGAATTTGATCCCTTTCATGCCTATAGAAGGGGAGGAGGTCCCTGACTTCAGTACTATTTTCTATGATAAGGAGAAGAAAAGGATTGTAAAAAGAACCGAGAAAAAAGGTTGAAACTGGGGGATAGTAGGGAAAGATGATAACAAATAAAAACTTGGTGCATGGAACAGATGTAGATCCAAGATTGATAGCCAGATCTAGGGTGGCATTGACCCAAGCAACTGAAGATAACGTAGACAGGCTTATGACAGACCTCGAGCAGTCAAGAAAGAATGCAACACAATTAAAAGAGACATTGAAGAAGGGGAGGGATGAAGGTCAGAAGCTGAAAAGGAAATATGAAGACATGATGAATGAAGTAAGGACCTCAAGAATGGAATTCTAGACTTTGCAGGCAAATAAGGAGGCTTTGGATATTTTTGTAGAGAAAACAGAGAAAAATGCTCAAGATAGCTTAGCTGAATTACAGAGGCTACAACTAGAGCATCAGATGTTGAAAACTGAGAAAGATGACCTTCAGGTATCCTATGAAAATCTGAGTGCAGAGAAGGTCCAGTTGCAAAACAAGGTTGTTGAGTTAGAAACAAGGAAGGCTACCACAAAACAAAGAGAGAAACAATATCAAATGCAGGTAGCAGCTTTGAAAGAACATAATACTTCATTGACAACATCACTAAAAGATGCTATGGAACAAAAAATAGATGTCCAGCCTTTAAAAGAACATGTTCTAACTCAAAGGAGGAAGATCCATTAATTACAAATGTGCATTGAGGAAGAAAGGTGTAAGATTTTACAAATAGATAGCAGATTATAAGAAATTTTGGACATTACTTCATATTTTTTGGACAGATCTCAAGAGATTCTGGAGATTCTAACGAGGAGAATGGTGTGGATAGAAACAAATAAGGAATCTCCTGCGGAGCTACCAGTTAAAGACCAGCAGAGTTTAAAGCAGGAATATGATTTATTGGAGTTTGCAATCAATGTTGCGGAATAATTCAAGAAAACTGTAAAGAAAACAAAAGGAGCATGTGCTGAATACTATAGGAGAGTGCTTGCTACATATAATAGATGCCAAATTTCTGCAGAGAAAAGATTGGACGCGATACCAGAACATAAATTGTTTATAAAACATCTACAGAATAGATATCGGGAGGACGAGCAAGAGATCCAACATGTAAAAGATCTAAATGAACGAATTTTAAAGAATGCAGTGGCACATGCAGCTGTAAGTATACACCTACTAGAGGATCAACTGCACCTAAGTCCTGCAAGGGTAGAAGGAGTAAAGAACCAGGCTACTAAATATGAGATAAATATCCTTTTTCTTAAACCCTCCGGATTTGAAGGGATAGCAGCAGAGGCCCAGGCATGGAAGAAGTTCATTAACGACCAAGCTGGCCCCTCTTCATAAAGTGTTCTAAAAATACTTTTTGATTTAAAATATAATATGTTATATTAATTATGTGCACATGCTACAAGACGAAATTTTGGAAATAAAAGGTTGGGGAAGCTCAAAAGTCATCGAGGGGCAGCCCAAGGGTTTTTTCTTTTTGTATAAATATAGGAGAGTTTAGATATTGAGGGACTTCTTTCCCAGGCAATTTTTGAGAGTATATTGTAAGAAGAACTATTTCCTTTTACAATAAAGAGTTACAAGTTTCTGCTAGAGAAAGTTTGGTGGAATGTTTCAAATGTTTTTGCTATGGATCAGTTGAATGTGAACTATTTCGTTTTTAGCTTATTTCCATTAACTGTGAGATCGTTCTAACTCATTGAATTTTTGTTCATTTTATGAATGTACTCTAGTTTATTCTGTGAAATTTCCACTGTGAGTAATAAAGGTTGTAATTAACAACAAGCTATCTTGTTGTTCATATTTCTATTAATGTTCATGTGTTCTGAAATAAATAACAGCTATCTGTAATTTTTCCTAATACATGCGTAGAAATACATTACTCATTGTTAACTGATAATTCTGCTCCCTAGGGATAGCTTAGTTAGTTATAGTTAGTTTCTTGTTGTTTGTGATTTAGATGTGAGAGAGGTAAGACGAGAGGTAAGAACTTGCGCATCACATTGTGACCCTCCTCGTTATCTCTATCGTTTTCATTTTTAAATAGGCACTTGCACATCATAACTTAAACACAAAAAACTAAAAATATACATGGTGGATCGGGCCATAACCAGTAAAACATTTTAATTTGTTACTTGACCTACGGTAGTCGGACCGTAAACCGGACGGATTCCCCATACCAAACAATAACAGGCTAATTGGAAACGTTTATTGGGGAGAATCCCTAACTGTTGTTACCTGCAATTTTCCAGGCCTCAACACAACCTCAAGGTTTGGGACCACAATGTTCCACACCCTTGAGTTGTAGAATTAATGGATATTGAAAACTTAAGATGTTGTAAGGTTAGTATGCTTTACAACCTTGTATTATGGGATCAACATGTAGGTCTGCAACCTTAGGTTTGTGAGACTAATTGTAATCCATCGTTACAAACAAACGAACAAAAACATGTAATCAACATTGCAAAAACCATAACATTAATGGTCTTGAAGATAATGCTGTTGAATCACAACACTTTTTTTCTTCTTTATTTTGCTTTAAAAAACATAGCATTTATTTATTTATAAGACAAATAATTATAAAAGCTCCAAGGTGTCTTAAACAACTATAATTAAGTTATACAATCCATTAAAGTTAAATTATGCTAAATTTCTTGACTTTTTTACAAATAAAGTTTATGTTGTTGTCATAAAAAGTTTATGTTATTGTCAGAAAAATTATTTAGATAAACTAATGTAAATATTAATGTAATGTTTAATTGAACATGAATAATTTAGATAAATTAATGTAAATATTAATGCAATGCTTAATTGAACACGATATTTAGAAGAAAAAAAATTGGGAAGGGTATATGATTTCGATGTTAACAATGAGTTGTATAGAGAACAATGAACACAAATTTTAGTTATACAATCCATTAAAGTTTAATTATGCTAAATTTGTTGACTTTTTTACAAATAAAATTTATGTTATTGTCAAACAAATTATTCAAATAAACTAATGTAATGCTTGATCGAACACGAGATTTAGAAAAAAAATGGGCAAGGGTATATGAGTTGCATAGAGAACAACGCACCAAAAAAAAGACCTTGAGTAAGGTAAATGACCTTAATAGTTGGGGTTGTTGATCAATCATCAAGTACTTGATAATCAAGTGATAATGGTATCAATGTGTTCGAACAAGTGATAGAAGATCTTAGTTTCAAAATTTATGTGGTGTGTGTTATTAGAATGTAGACTTTCCAGACTATCCACAATAGCCATTTAGTATGTTGACATTTTGAATCCAAACTAGGATTCATCTTTAGGACAATGAGTTAATGAGAAGAGATGGGGATTTGATCTATTAATACTAGAGTGCAAATGACGACAATTGACCATTTATCCATCAGTTGTCCTTCTTGATATTTTAGTGCAAAAAACTCTATAATTTTTTATCTATAAATAAGCTAGGGTTTTGGTAGAATTATATTTAAGAGATGAATCGTGGGTTTGGTTGGAGATGGAATATGGGACTGCGTGTTTCACCCAAAAACTGGGTTATTGGAAACTTCCCTTTTGTTGTTTAGCATGCCATTAAGTGGAACATCGTTGGAGGTATTTTCATAAAAAACAAAAAAAATCAAGGACCCCAAAAAAGAAAATTTGGATTTAAAAAATATCAGGCTCTGGATTCATCGACGATGGTTTCAAAAGGTGGCGAGGTGGAGGGTATCAACATGGAGGTAAAGGAGACCAATCATTCAATGGAATACTCAACTCGTCTCTTACCAAAAACTTATCAAGTTTGTCATGATCAAGAAGGATTGCAACCATCACACGGTAATCTACCTTCTTTGGTTCATTTTCTTTTGCTTGTCTTTTCTGGAAATCCTTTTTCTCCTTAGGCCCAAGCCATATGCCATGAAATTAATTTGGTCAAGGATGGTAAGATCCCTGACCTACTCTTCTCCAACATTCTTAAATCCTTTGTGAACCCTAATAATACTAGTTGTCATGAATTTTCAGAATCTGCTTTTCAGAGAGGGGGATAGTTTGTCGATGAGGTATTGATTAAGTTTGTTAAGGGAAATAAGTATTGGACCAGTTAAGCCCTATATATTGTGGCATTATAGTTATATTGTTATATTAGTATTGTGTTTATTAGTCAATTATGACCTTAATTGCAATTGTTTGGTCGACTATAATTGTAATTGTATCCCTTGTCTCCTATACATATAGCAAGGAGAACTAGTTTTAGGAGCATCTCATCTTGTCTTGTGCATTTGATACATTGTAAAGGAGTCTTCCCTCAACGAGGCTTCTTATTCATCTCTTTAATTCATTCTTAGGGAATTTGATTACTCTTTTTTTCTATTTTTATACTATTTTGGGAATTTGGTATTAAAGCCATTTTCACTATAACTTTTTTGGAGGGGCGTCTTAAACATTGACATTTTGAGGAGACTCAAAAGACATAGTGAAGTACTTTTGGTAAAAAATCCTAGTTTTCATGTCCTAGTTCATTATAAGTTCGGAGTTATACTATATGGAAGTTAGGGTTTTTAACTATTTCAAAAACTAGTCTCAAATTGTTGTTTTTGGGTAAACCTCTTATATATGAAGCTTGAGAGGTCCAAATTGAGTTCCACCTATTGCATCACAAGGAATACAAACCATAGTGTCCGTGGTAAAAAAATCAAAATCAAAGAAGGAAAATAAGACACATGCCTGTCAATATAAGTTTGTTTTCTTAATAGGGACAATAATAACAAATTTTGGGGAAATTACCATAACTTTCTCTTGGAATATGAAAATTTGCTCAAACCTATGGAATTCCAAAGAAGGCATGCCATGATAATATGGGGAGAAAGACTCAAGGGATCAAAATTTCAAAGATAATTCAAAAGAAAGGTTGACCAACAAGAGAGCCTACAAACCAATGTTTTTAAAGGTATGTTAACTTGAAACTTGCATAACTTTTGATTGGAAAATCTATTTTGGGTGATTCAAAATGTGTGATAAAGAGGGAACAAACAAAACATATAGTAAATATTAGTGGACTCCATTGGAAATAGGTGGAGCAAAATTTCTACACCCATTAAACCTCTTGAAGGCTCATCCATAACACAAGATGAACATGATGATGTGAACTTTGCGGTGTCCACGCTTACGGGTAGAGTAGAAAACATGCAAAACACAATGATAAGAAAGGTGGACATTTTTATGACCCTCCTTAGGAGTGTAGTGGGATTTTGTAGGGCCCATTAGTGTAACAGTGGAGGCCATTCAGTCTAAAGTGGAGTAGATACACTATGTTTGTTATTCTTAAATAAGACCCACCATGGTAATAAATAAATGTAATGGGGTCTCATTAAAGAAGGTCCACTAGGTAGTTGGGATTTTAGAGTTTCATTGTGATCTATAAATAAGGATGGATTCCTCCTTATAACGAGTGTGGACAATATTGTAATTGGATCATAGCTTATAGGAGGTTTCCCCCCAAAGATTCAAGTGAACATGAGTTTATTACCACCGTAACAGAATCAAGAGTAAGATTCTAATAGTAATGAAGTTGAAACATTTTTTATATCTCTTGTATGGTGATATTTTCATATTCGAGTTATATTACAATTGATAATAGATCACTTTCCAGGGCCAAAGAAAAACAAGGTTTTTTTCTTTATATTTTGCAAGTTTTTAGATAAAAAGAGGGTCATGACACTCAAGTCTAGTTGTGAGTATCTTTAAGCCTATAAATTCTAATTATAGGTATAAGTTTCTCTCGAAACAATGTGCAGTTTCGAAAGAAAAAAAATCTCAAATCATAGTCAATAAGAAGGAGATATGCCCATTTGAAATTTGCATTTTTTAGGGATTCTTGTGACATATGCGGATCTTGCAGATGGCATAACTTTTGGCAGGGTGACATGATCACCACTAGATCAATTCCACTAGAGAGAGCATTTCCAAATCTTTCGCTTGGTATATTGTATGGCCTATTTCTATTTAATCTCCCTCATCCTACCATCCTTGCAACAATTCTACCCTACAACCCTCACAGAATT
>LPNX010991916.1:851451-995834 GCA_001517045.1 Pseudotsuga menziesii
TTATAGGAGCATTATGTTACTCTTTCCACGTATTCTTTCATCATTAAAGAGTATAACCAAGAACAATATGCATGGTCTGATTTAGAGGATGACTGTGATGACTGGTATATGGATAGTTGTAATTTTTGGGAGGACAACTACTTCCATCATCTTTTTGTTGAATATTTTATATTATATGAATACAAACTTGTGGATGGATGACGGCAATAGGTGGTGCCTACCAAATTCCAGGATGCTTCTTATATAGTAGTAAAGTTCCTCATTGATCCATAATTTTACTTCTATATGGAGAATATGTTTGCTTTGGATGGTTATACTTATTTGGATCTACATGATCATCACGGGCTTGTGACGCACAACACTAAATGATTCATGGAGCTTTAGTGCCATCACTTGGTTGTTAGTTGGAGCATATGGACATGGGATCTATGATTAAGATGGAGCTTGTTGAATGACATCAGAATGGAAACTCACACTGGTACATGGGACCCTAATTCCTTGGCCTACTTCAGCATGGTAGTCAACATTCACCCATGGAACCTGTTGCAGCTGCAACTTTTTTCCCAAATTTTTGAAAAATTTTGGACCCTCCTTTTGATTTTATCTTGCCTGGATTTGTTTTGGATTGCTGAACTATGTTGTTCCTCTGCTACAATTTTGAATTTCTGAGTTTGATTTAAGGAAAACTGTTCTCTTTCATTTCCGAAGTTGAATGATCTAAAAATTCCTTTGTCTAGCTAACGCTTTTGACTTTGGAACTTTAAGTTTTGATTTGTAAATGGTTTGATTTTATCGCTGTCGGAGGTTTGTTGAAGATTCAGTCGAGGCGGTAGTTCTTTACGCAGCCGCTGTTGCGGAGGGTAAGCAAGGAACGTCCTGATGGACAGTTCTTATTTTCACCGATGCGTTGTTATCTCATTTGTTTTTGGACTGTCGACTACTTTCTTTTATCACGGTTAGAGCATTAGCCTTCTATATCACCGCTATTTCGGAGGACAAATAGAGAATGGGATGATGGATGGTTTTTACTTTCGTCGATGCCTTGGTTTCATTGATCAATTTTTTTTACTTTGCAACGTTTTGTTTTCGCTATTGGAACGATTTTTGACTATCCATCGGGGGGCTAGTCCTTTGCATTGCTAACACGGAGGCAGCATTGAGCCTTTGGTCGCCGATTCATAGTCCTCAAAGTTTTCGATCGTCGAAGTTTTCATTTGATTTCAGATGCCGTAGTCTGATTGTTTTCCGTCGTTGCGGCTTTCTAGCAGACTATCCTGTCGACGCATTGAAATTAGTCCTTCCAATCTCCGATGCCTGTACGACAGTTTTTAGCGTTTTATTTTGTCGACATTTTATTTCGCCCCGGAACCCTTAGTCTATATGGTTTCCACCGTTACGGCGGCTTAGTGAACTGACCGTTCGACATATAGTTGTTCCTTTCGCCGATGAAGAGTTTGTTCGCCTGATACTTAGTATTTTTCCACCGGTGAGGGTTTTTCCCACCATTTTTGTGTGCTTTTACTCTATTTTTTGGGACGACAGAGTTTCTCCTTGGGTTTTGGTCGAGTCTAGTTTTTCTCCGAGATGAAGAGCACAGTCTAGATTTCAAATTGAAGGTTACATTGTTATGATTCACGCTTTCATTGGAGGATTTCAATTTGTACCAGATGCGGCCTGGATTGAGACAGGGAACCTGTTTTATCGGGCTTGTGTTTTTAGTTTGGACAATGGATTTAGCGGATTTCAGACCCAGTTTGTGGGATTTCCTTTGCCTTATCTTTTCATGTATTAGTATTGTTTATAGTTCATTTTACATAATGCATGTATTGATATAGTTTGTGTTACTTTGTTAAACGCTAAATGGTCTAAAAATCTGATATATTCATGATAGGATGATTGCTGCAAAGAGGACATGGCTAAAGGACAAAGCAGAAGGTAGGCAACAAAGAAAGACGAAGCTGAAGCATAAAGAAGCAGAGATAGAAAGGGAAGGAGAAAGTGAAGGTCTGAGATCAACAGGATCTCAAAAGACCAACGGATTACTGAGCATAATCGATAGTAGCAGAGGCCCAAGCTCGTCCCTTTTTATAAAGTGCTCTAAAAACTTAATCTAAAATGTAATGTATTGTATAAATCATGAGCACTCACAAAGAGACAAAAAGGGTGGTTTTGAACGGTTGGAGGGAGCCCAAAGGTCACCGAGGGGGCAACCCAAGAGTTTTGCTTGTAGTATAAGTATAGGAGAGTTAGATAGTGGAAAGGACTTTTTCCCAGATAGAATTGTGAGATTATGTTGTAAGAAGAACTATTTCCTTTTGCAATAAGAATTACAAGTTTCCTGTTGGAGAAAGCTTGGTGGAAGATTTCAAATGTTGTGCTATGGATTTGTTGAATGTGAACTATTTCATTTTCAGCTATTGTCCATTAACTGTGAGATTGTTCTAACTCTTTGAACCTATGTTCTTGTTATGAATGCGCTCTAGTTTATTCTATGAAATTTCCACTATGAGTAATGAAGGCTTTTCATAAACAATGAGGTATCTTGTTGTTCACATATCTATTAATGTTCATGTGTTTTGAATTAAGTAACAACTATCTGTGATTTTTCTTAATGCATGCACAGAAATACATTACTCATTGATAAATGATAATCTTGCTACCTAGGGATAGGTTAGATAGTTAGTTTTAGTTTCTTGTTGTGTGTGATTTATATGCGAGTGAGTTAAGACGAGAGGTAAGAACCTGCGCATCACATTGTGACCACTCCTCGTATTCTCTATCAGTATGCATTCTTAGATAGGCACTTGCATATCATACTTAAAATAAAAATAAAAACTAAAATATACACGGTGGACTGGGCCGTAACTGGTAAAACCTTTTATTTTTGTTACTTGACCTACGGTAGCCGGACCGTAAACTGGATAGATTCCCCATACCAAACAGTAATGGGCTAGTTGGGAAAGTTTACTAGGGAGAATCCCTAACTGTTGTTACCTACAAATTTCCAGGCATCAATAGTTTTTGGCACTAGAATGAGGGCATCCAATGCATGGCTGGCCGAGGAAACCCATTTCCTCGAAACTATTCCACCGGTAACAGTTCTGAGTGCAGTTTGTTTCCCAATCCAATTCCTAAAGAGAAGGGTAAAGAGTTTTTGTATCATGTCGATAATGAAGTAGTTGACGATTTGAGAAGAATTACTAGGGTTTATGCAAAGAAGATCGGAGGATTACCGATTATCCCTGCCTTACCCAGAAGAGAATATCGGAAGAAAGACCGTCCTATATTGGAAGACGCAATGTTGGTTGAAGATTTTGAAGAACTGGTAGAAACATCCTTACAGGAAGTTGTTCAACCTCTGAATCAGTTGGACCCAGATACACCTTATTGTTCACCTGTTCATACCCCTGTTCATTCACCACCTCACTCTCCCCTTAAAATCATGGCAAATGTAAACGCAAATCAGCCACCTAACCCACCAAATCCACCACCTGCTTGAAGGGCTAGATCACCATTAAACCTAACACCTCCTTTGCATGAATTACCTCAGGCTTTTGAGAAAATGTTGCCTAAGTTTGACCCAAGTGAAAATATTTTGGTAGATTATCATTTGTAAAGCTTTTACTTGGCTATAGAAGGACTACGGGCTGGAGAACATGAAGATGTAGTCTGCAGATTGTTCCCTCATACCCTGAAAGGAGCAGCAGCCTCATGTTATTTTGCTATGCCTGCAAACTCAATCATAGACTGGGATACTTTTGAAAGAATATTTAGAAGTAAATATGCAGTCCAAAAAACTCGTGCAACTCTTATGAAAGGGTTATGCACTTTAAAGAAAGAAAGAAAGGAAAAAGTGCATAGTTTCACTCAAAGGTTTTCTGCTTATCTAAAGAATTTTTCTACAACTGATAAACCATCTGATAAAGCTCTGAGTGAATATTATACTTCAGCTCTAGGGCCTAAATTGGCCATGTTTTCCAAGATGTCAGTCAAACCTACATTGTCAGAAACTTATCAAGAAGTTGAGAGGGTAGAAGCTGAAAAAGAGAGCATAGAAGATTATCTTGAGCAGTCGGGAGAAAAAACTTTTGGTAAGAAAGCGTTGTTACTGACTAAGCCTAAGGATGAGCAATCACATGACTTTGAATGGATGGTGAAGATGATACAGAAGCTATCCAAGAGAGTGATCGATTTGGAGAAAGAAAAGGAGGCTCATAAAGCATACAAGCCTTACTATAAAAGGAGAGAGGACAACAATCAATCTAAACCTCCTCCACACAGTCCTGCATCAATGAATTTAACTGAGGCAGGGATGGATAATTTTTGCACCTTTCATCAACAACCTCATTCTGAAAAAAATTGCCCTCAATGGATCAATTCAATGACATTAGTAATGAATAAGCTATTGGACTCTAAACTAACAGAAGATAATGAGCAGGAAGAAAAAAATAATCAACCCATAGAAAAACAAGAAGAGGATGTTTTATTTTTATGGGAATGTGTCTCACTCTTTGATACAAATGAGGAAGGTTCATGGAAATAGGAAGAAACATCAGAAACAAACGTGACAACAAGAAGTCAGGGTTTGATAAATAGAAACAATTCGATACTTCTGAAAATTAAGAGACTTCAAGAGAATGCAAAGAAGATTCAGAAGAACACCCCAGCTGATAAGCTACCCGAATTCACTATTACGAGTCAAAATCCAAAGAAACTCAACATGCCTATTAAGCCTGTTGAAGAGAAGATTGACAATGTAAAAAAGAATCCCGAAGAACATAAGATGGAGTATAATATTGTGGAAGATATTAAAAGGGCCAGGGCAAATATCTCAATGTTTGAAATGTGTAATGTGCCTCAACAGAAGAAAAAAATTGTTAAAATCACTTGAACTACTAGAAGAAAAGCTTCCCACCGACAACCAACATGAAGAAGAAGAAATTGGTGAAGCAAGTGTGGGAGGTAAGTCTAAATACAAAACCCCACCATTTCTCCTAACTTTTGAAATTTTCAACCATAATGTGCACAACTGTTTAGTAGACTTAGGGGCATCAGTCAATGTTATGCCACTTTCCGTCTGCAAGAAGATAAATGGACAACCCAAACCATCTACCTGGCAGGTTAGTCAGTTAGACAGGACAGCTGTGAAGGTAATTGGGGAAATGGAGGATGTTCTGATTCGATTATCTTCAAATGAAAAGGTATGTCAGTTCATTGATATTGTAGTAGCAGACATACCTGAGGCTTATGGACTTGTTTTGAGTCGGGATTGGTCAACAAAGCTAAATGGATATTTTGGATCAGATTGGTCACATCTATGGTTTCCTTATAAGGAAAATTCCAATCAAATAAAAGTATTAAGAGAGCCCCACATGAAGCACAATGTTACTCAGTTGGAGGGTAAGAATGAACCAGTGAATTCCATGTTGGGAAATTACTTTATTGAACTTGAACCGGTAAATTACCAAGCAGAAGAAGCCAGCGGTACACCAGACACACAGCCCGATCTTCTTCGATTTTCACAGGCTGATGAATTTGACTGTAAAATAGTAGACTTAGTTGCAGATGTAGTTTTTGATTCAAGTACAGTAGAAGTAGATAGTTTTTAGACACTTTTTTTTTATGGATCTAAAACTTTGGAAGGATCAGGAGCTGGCTGTGTCCTGATTGATCCAAAGAAAAATAAACATTGTCTTTCATGTAGATTAGAGTTTGAATGTACCAATAATACAACCAAATATGAAGCATTAGTTCAGGGACTAATAAAAGCAATTGAATTAAAAGTAGAAAATCTGAAAGTGTATGGGCATTCTGAAATAATTCTAAAGCAAATTCGAAATCAGATACATTGCATTTCACCCCATTTAAAAGCTTACCAGAATGAAGTGTGGGATTTGGTTAAAAAAATTATGCATTTAATATTGTATCCATTCCTAGACTAAAGAATGCAGTAGCTGACTTGTTAGCTACCTCAGCTGCAAGGCTTGTACCTTCAAATAACAAATGTTCTATTGAATTACTTTTTAGGCCTTCGGTTCTAGACATGATTACCAATCTACGAGTTTTTGATGATGATCAACAAATCTTGGAATGTTTGATGAATGATGAAACCTTCAAGGAGCAATAATCAATGATAAAGAACACTAAGCTGAATTAAAATTCGACAACTTTATTCCTAAAGGAGTCAGGACCTTAGAGTGAATGTTTGATCTAGACAACAAATTCAGAAGGCCAGCAAATGTCAAAACTCATAGATTGTCCTTACAATTCAAGCTAATAAATTTGGGAACTAAAGTTAAACCCATATATGTAAATTTGGGAAAGTGTTGTTCTCCAGGTGAAAGAAATAAGTTCATTAGTTTGTTCAAACAATACAAAGATGTGTTTGCCTGGACATATGAAGAGCTTAAAACATATGACACTAAGATTATACAACATGTCATCCCTATTAGATCTAGAGTCAAGCCTTATCAACAACCTTTGAGAAAAATGCATCCAAAACTGGAGCCTTTAATTCAGAGTGAAGTGAAAAAATTATTGGATGCCAAAATTATATTCAAAGTCAGACACTCAAAATGGGTTTCGAATTTGGTTCTAGTAAGGAAGAAATCTGGAGAAATTAGGCTATGTGTGGATTTCATAAACCTAAATCGTGCTTCAGATAAAGACAACTATCCAGTCCCACCCATGGAACAGATATTGCAAATGGTTTTGGGTTTTGGGTTTTGAGTTATTTTCATTATTAGATGGATTCTCTGGCTATAATCAAGTATTAGTAGCTGAAGAGGACAGCCTTAAAACTACATTCAGAACAAAGTGAGGAACTTTTGCTTACAGAAGAATGCCCTTTGGACTCATCAACGCTGGAGCTGCTTTCCAGAGGGCTATGGATATAGCTTTCCACAGTCTGATTGGCCGTAGTGTTGTAGTATATCTCGACGATGTCATGATATTTTCAAAGAAGAGAGAAGAACACGCATTCCATCTAAAACAAATTTTTGAGCGTTGTCAAAAATATGGGATCTCACTGAATCCTAGGAAATGTGTGTTTGCAGTTATATAAGGAAAGCTATTGGGCCACGTTGTTTCTAAAAAAGGGATCTCCATAGAACCAGAAAGGATCAAGGCCATAGAACAGATCCCTTTACCCCATAACAAAAAAGGTATGCAATCATTCACGGGGACAATTAATTTTGTGCGAAGGTTTCTACAGATTTTGCTCAAATTGTTAAACCTTTGCATCAAATGGTGAAACAAAGTGTACAATTCAAGTGGATTGATGTAGAGAAGAATGCATTCAGTAAAATAAAGACATCTATTGTTCATGCACCATCTCTCAAAAGTCCAAATTTTGAAAAGGATTTTATTTTGTACACTTTCACATCTGACGATTCATTAGCAGCAGTGCTTACACAGAAGGAAGATGGGGGAGATGAGTATCCCATATCATTTATGAGAACTGGTCTGCAAGGAGCCGAATTGAATTACCCAACCGTCGATAAACAAGCATATGCAGCTTTCAAAGCGGTAAAACAATTCAGGCCGTACATACTTAAGAACCAGACGAAGGTTATAGTTCCACACCCAGCTGTAAGGTATCTTTTCGTACAAAAAGAATTAGGAGAAAGAAGAGGCAACTGGGTAACAACTTTACAAGAATATGACCTTGAATTCAAACCAGCATCCATAGTTAAAGGGCAAGGACTATGCAAACTAATAACTGAAGGTAAAAACATTGAAGAAAACAATTGGGACAATGAAGCTGAGTTACATATGATGGATGTATTTCCTCTTTTCACAGCTCCAGATTCTTAGTACCGAGACCTTGTTCATTACCTTCAGGAAGGATTGTTGCCAGAACATTGGAATTCCAAACAACGAAGAGCATTGCACCTTAAATCAACTTCATATCAGATCATGGACGAAATATTATTCAGAAAAAATTATGATGGAGTTCTTCTCAGATGCTTAGAGAAAGAAGATGCGAAGAAGGTCATAGCAGAGTTACATGATGGGCCTGTTGGAGGTCATTTTCCGGAGATACGACAACCCATAAGATTCTCATAGCCGGATACTATTGGCCCACATTATTTAAGGATGTGCATGCCCATGTCAGAAAGTGTGATATCTACCAGAGGTGTGGGGGAAGACAAGCCAAAGCAGCAGGACCATTGAAGTCTGTGATTATAATAGAACCATTCGAGCAATGGGGGATTGATATCATTGGAGAGATAAAACCAAATTCTTCCTTGCAACATAAATACATTTTGATGGCAACTGACTACTTCACTAGATGGGTTGAGGCCATTCCATTACGTAAAGTGAATGAAGATGCGGTCATGGATTTCTTGCAAGATCATATTATGACCAGGTTTGGGGTTCCAATTTCCCTAGTTTTTTATAATGCTACTTATTTTTCTTCTATTAGATTAACTGCATTTGCTCATGAAAGAGGAATCAAGTTGCATTATTCTGCGAACTATTACCCACAAGGAAATGGTTTGGCAGAATCTACAAACAAGAATCTCATTAGGATCTTAAAAAGGACTATGATAGAAAACTAGAGAAGTTGGCATTTAGCATTATCGAATTCTCTTTGGCCTAATAGGGTCACTCCCAAGAATTCTTTAGGTGTGTTACCATATAACCTCGTTTATGAAAAAGAATCTATTCTTCTTCCTAACATTATGCTACCATCTTCCATAATAACTCAGGAGTCTAGAGGCATAGATAACGAAATCCTACAGATTAGAATCTATAATCTCTTGAAGGCAGAAGAGTCTAGGGTCAGATCCAAAGAACGTTTTAAGCATCAACAGGAAGTAGTGAAATGATGGTTTGATAAACATAAAGCTGGAAAAAAGGAATTTGAAGTGGGAGATTTGGTTCTTAAGTGGGATCACCCGCATGATGAAAAGGGGAAACACACGAAGTTTCCACAGTTATGGGTAGGCCCTTTTCAGATTGCAGCAAAGCTTGGCCCCTCAACCTACAAGTTGAGAGATTTACAGGGGTGGGAAGAGAACTTACCAGTTAATGGTTTAGTTCTCAAACCTTATTTTTCCCGATTTTTTGTTTTTGTTTTGTACATAAATAAATTGGGTTGTTTGTTTTTTTATTTATTTTATTTCTGTTTGTTTTAGTTAGATTTTGATTGATTTTAATAAAGAAGCAAACTTTTGGTTGCATGGAGAGCATCAAAATTCTGGTTAACAAAAATCCTTGATTATAAGACTGTGTACTATTGATTTATCTGAAACAATTTCTTCCAATTTAGCAGTTTTCCTAAATGGCTATGAACACATTGAAGTCCTACTTAATCCTTGTAAAATAACTCAGTATCAAAAGGTTTAGAATACTATTTTTTGAGGGTCCATCCATCTCACATTTAAAAATGTCTGAGGGGGTGACAGCAAGGACCCATGGAGAGGAAGCAGGGTAACAATATATTATATATAAATGATCCCATGCCAAGAATTGAAATCCAAAAAGGCAAATAAGAGTAAAAAATCTCTTGAGAAAGCAATGTGTATAAAAACAAAGTACTGAACCATATGAGTACAAAATTGCCAAAGTTCTTCTCCGTTCGTGAGCTGAAAATTAAATACATCTCTCACACAAAAGGACACTATGGATAGAGGAGCCTGAATAGAAAATTCAGAAAGAAAGGCATGCAACAGGACTCAAAAAGGACAAAATTCCAAAAGCACAAAAAGTGAAAAATGGCATGGGAATGAGGAACAAATGAATATTTATGTTCACCATATGTTACAATCCTGTGGTGTCCAAGCTAGAAGCTACCCGAAGACAGAGGTAAAAAATGAAACCCATATTCCTGGCCTTAAAAGAGTTATCTTGACTTTGAAATCTTGGTTTCCATTTTCCTAAATTGGACTATCATCAATGATTAAAAGTACATACATTTGCCATTTGGGAAATTAGACATCTAGAAGAATTCAACATGTTGGTTTTATTGTCAAAATAGTCTGTTGCTCAAAGAAGAAGTTGTCCAGAGATCTGTGTTCACCATGTAGTCGCCAATTGTTGTAGCTGCAACTTTTTTCCCAAATTTTGGACCCTCCTTTTGATTTTATCTTGCTTGGATTTGTTTTGGATTGCTGAACTCTATTGTTCCTCTACTACAATTTTGAATTTCTGAATTTGATTTGAGGAAAACTGTCCTCTTTCATTTCTGAAGTTGAATTATCTAAAAATGATTTTGTCTAGATAATGCTTTTGAATTTGGAACTTTAAGTTTTGATTTGTAAATGGTTTGATTTTATCACTGTCGGAGGTTTGTTAAAGATTTAATCGGGGCGGTAGTTCTCTATGCAGCCGCCCTTGCAGAGGGTAAGTAAGGAACGTCCCGATGGACAGTTCTTATTTTCACCAATGCGCTGTTATCTCATTTGTTTTTGGACTATCGACGATTTTATTTAATCACGGTCAGAGCATTAGCCTTCTATATCACCGCCGTTTTGGAGGACAAATAGAGAATGGGCCAATGGATAGTTTTTACTTTCGTTGATGCCTTGGTTTAATTGATCAATTTTTTTTACTTAGCAATGTTTTGTTTTCGCTATCGGAACGGTTTTGACTATTGATCGAGGGGCTAGTCCTTTGCGTTGCCGACACGGTGGCAGCATTGAGCCTTTGGTCACCGATTCATAGTCCTCAAAGTTTCCGATAGCCAAAGTTTTCATTTGATTACGGAAGCCTTAGTCTTATTGTTTTCCGCCATTGTGGCTTTCTAGCAGACTATCCTGTCGACGCATTGAAATTAGTCCTTCCAATCTCCGATGCCTGTACGACAGTTTTTAGTGTTTTATTTCACCGATGTTTTATTTCGCCCCGTAACCCTTAGTCTATATGGTTTCCGCCGTTGCGACGGCTTAGTGAACTGACCGTTCGACATACAGTTGTTCCTTTCGCCGATGAAGAGTTTGTCCGCTTGATACTTAGTATTTTTCCACCGGTGAGGGTTTTTCCCGCCATTTTTCTGTGCTTTTACTCTATTTTTTGGGATGGTGGAGTTTCTCCTTGGGTTTTGGTAGTGTCTAGTTTTTCTCAGAGGTGAAGAGCGCAGTCTAGGTTTCGGATTGGCGGTTACATTGTTATGATTCACACTTTCATTGGAGGATTTCGATTTGGTCCAAATGTGGCCTGGATTGAGACAAGGAGCCTGTTTTATCATGCTTGTGTTTTTAATTTGGACAGTGGATTTAGCAGATTTCAGACCCAGTTTGTGGGATTTCCTTTGCCTTATCTTTTCATGTATTAGTATTGTTTATAGTTCATTTTACAGAATGCATGTATTGATACAGTTTGTGTTACTTTGTTAAACACTAAATGGTCTAAAAATCTGATATATTCATGACAGGGTGATTGCTGCAAAGAGGACATGGCTAAAGGACAAAGCAGAAGGTAGGCAACAAAGAAAGACGAAGCTGAAGCATAAAGAAGCAGATATAGAAAGGGAAGGAGAAAGTGAAGGTCTAAGATCAACAAGATCTCAAAAGACCAACGGATTACTGAGCAGAATCGATAGCAGCAAAGGCCTAGGCTTGGGAAAAGTTCGTCAGTTACCAAGCTGGTCTCTTTTTATAAAGTGCTCTAAAAACTTAATATGAAATGTAACGTATTGTATAAATCATGAGCACTCACAAAGAGACAAAAAGGGTGGTTTTGAACGGTTGGGAGGACCCCAAAGGTCACCAAGGGGGCAGCCCAAGAGTTTTGCTTGTAGTATAAGTATAGGAGAGTTAGATAGTGGAAAGGACTTTTTCCTAGATAGATTTGTGAGATTATGTTGTAAGAAGAACTATTTCCTTTTGCAATAAGAATTACAAGTTTCCTGTTGGAGACAGCTTGGTGGAAGATTTCAAATGCTGTGCTATGGATTTGTTGAATGTGAACTATTTCATTTTCAGCTGTTGTCCATTAACTGTGAGATCGTTCTAACTCTTTGAAGCTATGTTCTTGTTATGAATGCGCTCTAGTTTATTCTATGAAATTTCCACTATGAGTAATGAAGGCTTTTCATAAACAATGAGCTATCTTGTTGTTCATATATCTATTAATGTTCAAGTGTTTTGAATTAAGTAATAGCTATTTGTGATTTTTCTTAATGCATGCGCAGAAATACATTACTCATTGATAAATGATAATCTTGCTCCCTAGGGATAGGTTAGATAGTTAGTTTGAGTTTCTTGTTGTGTGTGATTTAGATACGAGTGAGTTAAGACGAGAGGTAAGAACCTGCGCATCACATTGTGACTGCTCCTCGTATTCTCTATCAGTCTACATTCTTAGATAGGCACTTACATATCATACTTCAATTCAAAAAACTAAAATATACATGGTGGACCGGGCTATAACCGGTAAAACCTTTTATTTTTGTTACTTGACCTATGGTAGTCGGACCATAAACCGAACGGATTCCCCATACCAAACAGTAACGGGCTAGTTGGGAACGTTTACTGGGGAGAATCCTTAACTGTTGTTACCTGCGAATTTCCAGGCATCAATAGAACCCTTGATTATGGTTGTACAACTTCACATCAAGCGTTGAGGACAACGCTTTCCTAAGGTGGGTGGAGTGTTATGACCCTCCCTAGGGGTGTAATGGGGGGAGGGCAGAGGTCCCATTAGAGTAGAGTGGAGGTCATTGAGTGTAAAGTTGACTAAGTTCACTATATTGTTATTATTAAATAAGGCCCACTATGTTAATAAATAAATGTAATGGGAACTCATTAAAGAAGGTCCACTAGGTAGTTAGGAGGTTAGAGTTGTAGTGTGATCTATAAATAAGGATGGACTCCTCCTTACAAAGGGTGTGTAAAATATTGTATTTGGAGTATAACTCATATAAGATTGCCTCCTTGCAGAGGCAAGTGAATAGGAGTTGATTCCTCCCATAAAAGAATCAATTGTGAGGATCTTAATATTAATAGAGTTGGAACATTTCTAATATCTCTTGTATGATAATATTTTTAGATTTGAGTTATAATACAGACATCATGAATATGGTAAATAAGGATGAATTTCAAATGTTCAAAGAGGATATGCAATTTGAGTTTTGGACATTCAAAGGGGATATGCAAGTTGAATTGCAAACATTCAAAGGGGATATCCAAGTTGACCTAAAAGTAACCTTGAAAACATGAGGGGAAACTTATGAAGGATATAAGCAACCTACTTACCCAAAACTCAACTCCTAGAGAAGAGGATAATGAGAACAAGACGGTGGAGTCCCAATCATTCATGGAAAAAATTCTATTGTACTCAAAGAACTAGAGTCTTTAGTCCCAAAAACCTTATGGCTCATTACTCTAAGATCCACATAATCATGGGTTCAACTCGGGACTAAGGAACTACTTCATTCCCAATATTGATATGAGAAAGTTTACTGATAATGATCCATTAACATGGATATCCCAAATGGAGCAATTCTTCAATCCACACAAAGTTCCAACTTTACAAAAGGTAACTATTGCATTCTTGTATTTAAAACTTGATCAATTTTATGGTACCAATGCCTTTGTGACTATAAAAAAAGGCTCTATTGTCACTTGGTCTATATTTATGGATGAATTGTCACCATATTATGGAGATATTGAGAGCAACACCTTCCTTTGGTAATTGATAAATATCAAGCGAAAAAGGTATAGTTCCAAAGTACATTAAGCAATTTCAGAAGTTGAGTCTTGAGTTTGGAACATTCTAAAGGATAATTTGTTGGACCTCTTTATGGGCACTTTAAAGGATAGCATTCAACATGAGGTACGCATTTTTTAAGCTAAATTATTCGAGAATGTGCTTTTAGTTTTCCAAGGAAAGATGAAAGTGAAAATATGGCTACTAAAAGGGATGCTACTAACACCTATAAAGAGAGAAATGTGTCCTCTCCCATCTTCACTTAGCCTACAAGGTTCACACCTCAACAAGTGGGGGAAAGAAGAGCAAAGGGGTTATTTTTCAATTGTGACAACAACTACAATAAGGGGCATAACTGTAGCAATAATAAATTATTCTATATAGACCATGAAGAGGAAGAAGGTACAAAACCAAAAAATTCTCAAAAGGTAGATCTAGAATATTCTACTCCAACCCTATCTTGCCATGTATTTTCCAACATTAGCACTCCTCAAACTCTCAAAAGCAAAGGATATATCAATAGTAAAACGGTGATAGTGTTAATTGATTCTAGTAGTACTCATAACTTCATTAAATCCAAACTTCTCAATTGCTTTGTATATCTTGCACTAGAATTTTAAGTAATGATTGTGTTGAGGCTTCAACATTTTTTCTTGAAACTTCTTTTTAGCCCCCCTTTTTGGATTTGGATTTTTATTTATTCTTGTACATCTTAGTCTAATTCTTGAAATTGTTAAACTAAAATGCAGGCCAATGATTAAAGTTTCAAACACTCAAAGTCTTCAAACTCAAAAACAATCTCAACATTTATCAAACGTTCAAAACTCTCAATCCAAGCAAGTTTCCAATTTATGTTGATACATTGTTGATGCTCCACTTAAATATCTTATAAGCACTTTTCCAAAAGATCACTTTTTGGGGTTTTTGAAGATTGTTGATGATGCTATTGACGTTTCTTTGTAAGATTAAGTTTTTGGAGTTTCCAAGCTTCATTGATGACATGGTTTATGTGCATATGAAAGATAAGTCCAGATTTTTGAAACGTTGTCGAAGACTCATTAGCTAAACTTTGAAATTTTATTCTTTGGTAAGTTTTCTAACACTGTCAATGTGTTCCCAAAATATTTCAACCTTTCCAATTGCTAAACAATGCCAATAATGGCATTGGACCAATTCAGAAATATGACCCTTCCTGAGTTTTAAAATGTTTCCAATAAGGCCATTGGCGTGATTATGGAAGAAAATAATATTGTCGGCTTACCTTCCTGATATTATTCAAACCCGAGTTTTAAAATCTCACTGAAGACATTGTTGGTGATACTTTGTAAAATTCAAAGTTATAAGCTTTGAATTACCATTGATCCACTTCATGCTATTTCTCGATAGACATTTTCAAATTAGATCATAGAATTGTTGTTCACTTAGACATACAAAGGAGTAGAAGGAATGTAACAAGATGTCTTGTGAATCATTTTGTAATTAGAAGTTTATTTCATTTGGAGATTGCCTCCTTGAAGAGGCAAGTGAACCTTGTTTTCATCAATGTATTACTATTATGAAATTGGATATCTACAATTTTCTATTATTGTGTGATTATGTCCTTTTCATTCAAAATCTTGCTTTATTATGTTATTTTTGCTTTAAATTTTTTAGTTTGCTCTAAGTTACTTAACAGTTAACGAGGATATCGAAGTTAAATAACATATACATACAATAATTCAATTGATATCAAATGGGATTAAGATAGTTACGCATAATATGAGTAATTTGCAAATCAAAATTTGATAAAATCATTGCTTTGTGTATTTTTGTATATTATAGATATTTTTTAAGGCCCTTGGTTGACCAAGTTTCATTGGTCACTGTTCGTGTGAATATAACCATATTTTGAGATAAATACATGTATTTGTATTGTTATGTTCTCATACAATTTGAAGTTAAATTACAAGACACGTGTATTCATGGTAATGGAAGTGAACTATTCAAAATTGGTGTCTCAATGCAATTTATTTTGTGATAATGATTGTCAATCATTATCATTTTTATGAAAGCTTTGAAATTTCAAATCAAATATTTGGTGATGATTATTGGTCATCACCTTAATCATTATAAAAAAAAATTGATGGTGAGGTGGCTAAGACAGTCGCTATTTCAACTTTCGAATCTAAGATAGTGGTGATACATAATCACAGTCTCTTTTCATAGTGAGATTGGAGACACACAACAATGACCATCTTTAAACATAATGATAAAATACCATGGCAATGGTTATTGATTGTCTCCCATGGTGCATTCATTGTTAAAAAAATTCTTCATTGATTAGGCTCCCATTTGTGACAACTTACCCCATTGTTTTAGACTATTTTTTAACTTCCCTCAATTTTTAAAGGTATTGGTTGTACCTTGTTACAGGTTATAAATATGAGACCCATATAACGAGATTTAGAGGACATTGCTATATATTTTCATTAGATATGGTTAATATCCATTTCTAGATGTCCCCCAAGAAATGTATCAATGACAATTAACAATAACCATGGTGCTTCATTTATTTTGGCTAAGGGGCATGACATCATCTATTCGAAGGGCGATGGTCTCTAACTAGTTACATAGCCTTATGTTGGAAATTATCCTCAATTTTCTTGTAGGGATTCCTAATTCATTGAAGCTTTCATAATGGTATCAATCAACAATTTAGTTTTTGACAACACTCGGTGACTGTTGCTTCTTTGGATTAAAGGCAATGAGTGCTCATTTGTCACTACAACCCACACACATTTCACAAATGACGGCATTGATGATGGTGATTTTTTTGTGAAAAGAATAATTTTGATCATCACTATTGATGCTATAGCAATGAACTTCACTCGTCACCAAATGCCTGGCTTATTTGGTGCAGTGTATGGTTTCCTCTTAAATATTTTTTTATCAATATAAATTGAAGGATATTCTAATTTTCAAAAGGGAAGGAATCAATGTTAGCATAAATAATAATCAAAACAAAATGTGTATTTTAGTCAAATAATGATAGTTATTATACTAAAAAAGAGTATTGGTCTGGACATAATCCATATCTGATTACATTTGTTAAAATTGTACATTATTTTGGATTTAAGGTAGAATATTTATAACATAAAATACCCACACATTATTTAACATAATATGGGTGTACGTTGAGTAATAGAGTAAGTATATAGATGCAAACAAATGTCTTGGGCTTGAGTAGTGTGGGATTTATGCAAGTAGTTATGGATGCGATTAAAAGGGATGATATGACATTCATGTAATACATGTCTTTCATGTGGGCTTGAGCAACGTGGGATTTACGTAAGTAGATATGGGCACAACTAAGAGGGAGGGTATGACATTCATGTGGAAGTGTCATAATGGTTTTGGGTCTAAACATAATGTTTTTCCATTTTATCAACTACTACACTATAGGGATCTTCTCTCTTTAGTGCTTTGCTTGCTAGGGTGGTGTTGGGAGTCAGAATAGCAGAGTTGTATAGATGGGTTGTGTTACCGGATGAACTAGCAGGGCTAGTCACCAACAAGCATATGAAGGAGGGATTTCCCACTATCATCTTAGCCACCATCTACAAACTTCTTTGGAATTCAGAATCTCCTAGGTGAGAGCCCTAATAACAAATCTGTAAGGACACTTAAACACCAAATAATATCTTCTTTGGAAGGGTTAGTGGTCAGTGCCTTAATGGAGCCAGTTTAAGAAGGAAGACTACATACTAATACAAAGATGTGTATCTTGTAAGTGTTATTAATATATCAAATTTGACAATACATTCATCCGTGATAAGCAAATAACCAATTAGATCATGCATATGTAACAAGTGTGAAGAGTCATTCATAAAAGTATAGCCAATAGAAATGAGGTAGAAGCTTTAAACCATGAGTACTCATTCATTATCAAAATGAAAATGCTTCCAATAGCAGTTCTTATATCAGCAACAATCATCCACCATGTGAACATATGTTTAGGTATACACTAACAACTTCAAGTATACAACAATAAGGCAACCAATAGTGTAATGATGAGGAATAGATATAATTAATAATATTCGGTGTGTCTCAGCCTGTATTAACCAATTAATATTGCCACTATATGTGAATGCAACAAGTGTAATAATGCGAAGTAATGAGGCATCAACAACAAGACTAATCCAAAAACAATACAACCTCATTCACAAGTAAGTAATAAGTCTTATATAAAGCACACATTATGGTTGCTACTAGTACAACAATACATAATAATGGAAAGTCACTATCATTAAATGTATTTTAACAGTACACAGTACCCAAACAAAACATGTTTATTTTATGCACTTATTATCTAACTATAGTACGGTCCATCCAAAATGTATATGTACAAATCAACATGTGCTTGTGACTGTTTGCAGACTAAAGAGTGTACTGGTAGTGAGGCTGTAAATTGCATCCTTTAAGGTAAGCCATTGTAGGCTATTCCAAGGCAACCCACAATCCACAAGGGACTGTGATGAGGCAGGACCAAGGTTAAGGGTGACCATAGGCTGACGCCGAGCCAACAGAGTGGGTAGGTAACCAACCCTTAAGGTACTTGTGAAGGTGGTTGAGGGCGTAAGAGAAGAGGTCGAGGGTGTTGTAGAGAAGAGGAGGGTAGGCTGAGGGTGTTTAGAGGCAAAATAAGAGAGGCTGAGGGAAAAGAAGGAGAGGCCAAGGGTTGGAAGAGGTACGGAATGGTAGGTCGTGAGGAAGAGGAGGAGGAATGAGTAGGATGGGAGCTTGGGAAAGAGAGACAAGGGAAGGTCGTGGGATGCAAGAGGGAGGAAGAGGTAGGTCGCAGTCTTAGGATAGAGGTCGAGAAGGAAAAAGAGGAGAAAAGAGAGGGTCGTGATGGAGAAGAGGAGGAAAAAGGGGGACAATATGACTAAAAGAGGGTTGTTTAGGAATTTTAGGGTTTTATGCAGCCCTATACTAACCCTAATCTAGCATGCAAATGCAAGGAAACTAACCCTAGATTCTAGGTTTTGAAGAGAAGGATGGTTTGGGACAAAGGGAGAAAAAAATTATCCTAACTTAGGGCAGTTGAGGAGGTGACTAACCTACCTATTGAGAATATTATCCTAGGATTTACAACAAACCATAAAGACCTAAATTTCTAACCCTAAAAGGACTCCTATAAGGACGTACTTATACAACCAAGGTGACTAAAATTTGATGAAAGACCTAGCCAAGACAAAATGAAACCATAATAGCTACCATTCAATCCATAAACATACATCATTCCTCAACATTTAACGAAGAGAGACCAAGAAAAACCCTAGATAGCCCCTTGTGCAAGTGTTTAGCAAACAAGTCATAGCATCACCTTTAGCAAGAGCATAGAACCAAAGAAACTTCAAGAAATTGCCATCAAAATCCATAAAACATCTTCCTCAAGAGGGGCACCTCATTTCCAAAGAGCCCTAGTAGGGTAAAATAAGTGCATAGTGTTTTATCCCACTTGTCTTATGTTAAAATGAAGTGAGGAGAGGTTTATTTATAGCCTCTCACATTCGCTTTACAAAAATATCTAGGATGACATGCCTTTAAAATGTCAATTTGAAATTTAGAACATAAAATGATATAAAAATGGCCTAAGTAGGATTATAGGAGGCTACCTGGGGTATTTTTCCTCAAGGTGCCTAAAATTGCTAAAATAAGCGAATCATTCTGAACAAAAGGATGGAGTGAGATGGAGGGAGGGCGTCATGCCCCATCTAACCCCGAAAATGTTGTAAATCCTTCAATGCTACCACTCAAAGCAACAGTATGGCCTGGGAGTAAAGCTGACATACTTTGAGGAAGGATCCCAAGGAGAGAGGGTGCTAGCCAACCGAAGGGCCATGAGGGTGTACGAGGTGGTTGTGAAGGGAGACAAAGGTCTCGTAGCTAAAGCAAAGGCCACCAGTACAAGGAAACAAGGTGTGGGGTCATATGACCCAGTGATCAACCCCTAGGAGACCCGAATACCAACCCTAGGGTTAAAATCCCAATAGAGGGAAGACAAGAGTGTCATTAAGCTATAGTACTCCTAAAGGAAGGACCAAAGGTCCCGACCATGACCACCAAAACTAAATAACACCCCTATTAGTAAAAAAATGGCCTCTCTCTCCTTGGGGCACATATGAAGGTGTGTTGGGTACAAGTGCAATGTATCAGGATTTATGGATAATGTCGATGTTATGATGTGTGTTGTATGTGGGATGGGCCCTCATTTGTGGATACAAGGTATGACCATGGGATAAATATCATATATTTACTAACCCTAATAAACAACATTTAGCATCCACATGTTTACAACCCCTAATAAACAACATTTAATCTCCACATGTACATTTATATTAAATATTTTTGAATGGCGGGAGACAATAAAGTATATTTTGAATCACATAATGATTTTTGTAGAATTTTTGTAAAATTGATTTGATGAATGGAAGGAAAAACATAAATTTCTTAAAGATATTTTTGCTTGGATCTTTTTTGTTGTTGAAAAAAGGTGCAATTGTATTATATTAATGCAAATGATCACATTCTACATAGACATGTAAGGTCTTATTCATCACAAAATTACATATATATGTTCATCAAAATACATATATTTGTTCGTGTATATGTTATTTAATCGTTCAAATTGTACCAAGTCACTTCTAAACAACATAAACATTATAACATAAGCGTATCTCTAGGATACAATGATGGATATTTTCTCTTGATGTACATTCATGCTGTTGTAATGTACATGGACAACTGATATAAATCATCCCCAATGAGGTTCAGGATCAAATTCCATTATCATTTCCCCGTCATGGTACTTTTGTGCCAATATCCTTCATCTATCTGAAGTCCTTCTTTGGATAGTCTATCCGCCTCACCATTTATTTCTCTAAACACATGCTTGAAAGCGATCCTCTTGAACAATCCTGCTAAATTGACAATTTTATCATAAATGGGTTGCTAAAGAAATGTAACCACTCGACCACTAACTTTGAATTATGAAAGATTTGTATTTTCGATCTCTTTCAATATGACAAGGATCATAACAAGTTTGACAAACATTAATTCAGCTCTATTATTCATACTACAACACAACCTAATTGAAAAGTTATACTAATGTTAATCTAATCCTACTTGCCCCTCCTAATGTCACTTGTCCTTGTGACACTTTATTTACTTTTTTTTCCTTTCTTTTTTATTGATAATCCATGGCATGTTAAGTGAGAAACCGTGTGTAGAGGGATCCAAGACTACTAGAGTCTTGGCCATTTATCATTCAATCATGCTTGAGAGTTTACCTTGGTTAGGCATTTTACCTTGTGGTAACCTAAATTGGATTTTGCGATTGAGTGGGTTTGCTACAAATGAGACCCTTGTTCCATTACAAGATCAAAACATTAACATTTCCATTTTTGCTAATATTTTCCGGGTTTAAAAAAAATTATGGACCATATCAAGTCAATGAAGATGATGACTATATGCATTTTTGTAACAATCCTTTTATATTTTATTTTATGCTTAATTCTTTATAACATTCTCTTTCATCCCTTTTAAATATGTAATGTAAAAAATAGTAAGTTAAGGTAGAGAAACTCGATGTCATTTTCGTTAAATAGTTTAAAGATATATAAGTGAAGTCCATGTTAAATATAGTTGAAAGTTTATAGTAGTTTTGGACTTTGTTATGTATGAGTGAAGTCCATGTTAAATATAGTTGAAAGTTGATAGTAGTTTTGGACTACATAACATGCGTTTGATTTAATGAATCATATAATTTTAGTTGTAAAAATGTTAATTTGCATAGGAAGTAAAATTATTAGGATATGGATAATGAAAAACATATAAATTTTTATAAAACTAAGATTTAAAAAAATCAATCTTCTTTATTGATATTAATTTTAACTTTATATTTCTTGAAAATAAGAATCGTTGAACCAATCCTTTGTGATGGAGGGTTACCCACAATTTCCTTATTACTTCACCTTCTTCTCATGGAGATTTAAAACTCCATTTCCATGTATCACTCAGGACCTTACTCTATGAGTTGCAACACACATTTTCCTTCAACAAATACATGCCTCTGGAGAATCTAATGCACAATAATTACCTTAATTTCATATCTCACCTGAACTATACCTTATGCACTTGTCATTAATTTCCACAAGCTTCTACTTGACAACATGCTGCAAGTCTATCCCTAAGTCTGTAGGATATTTTCATCAAAAATCCATAAGGGAACTTGATCAATCATCACACTCAAGAAATTCCACCCAAATTGTCATTTGTTTTCGAGCTAAACTATAGCTCTCTAAATACTTCACACTTGTTACATCTTTACTATGTAATATTGATCCTATTCAAATGAAAACAACAAGACTTACCCATCTCACCATCGCAATATGAATTAATACAATTTGGATTTGAGATATTTTCATTCACTTTTGGTCTTGGTAGACTAGTTATCCAATGCTATGATCTTATGCTCTATCGTTCGGATTCCTTTGACTAGTTTCTCTGTTTTTTAAGTTTAAAATTCAATCCTCCAAAACACCTCAAGTCCAAAAGTGTCCTTTTTAGAGTTCTCAAAAGAATGAACTTTATTCTTCTTTGAATCGATAACTCGTAAGATCGAAACTCATTGAGTTGGATTTGCACTTAACCAAAATAACCTCTGCACTTGCACCTTGATCCATTTCAAAATAAATGGGGTTTTGATTAACTCACTTCAAACTTGGTGAAAATCTCCATCACCCTTTCATAAATAAACTCACGCTAATACAATCAACCTCACCACAAATTTTATTCATGATCATTCGATCACATTTAATTATTCATCACATGGAATCGGTAAATATTTGTAATTACACATCAAGATTCATTCACAATCTCTCCATCATACTCATGAACCATTCAAATATATTATATTTGTCCTTTAATCTTGCATAAAAGAAACTAAGAGTTACATTTTAGAGTAATACTAAAACTTAGGTTTGAACATAGGGAAAAGAAGAAACCAAAACATAAAGTCTGCAACTCAAATTTCATTAAAGCAAGGAACTCCTTTTACATTGTTTCTTCCCTACTTGTTCTTCCTATTCCATAACTCTACTTTTAACATATTATGTCTCTATCTTCTTTGTTGACCTTGTTTTCACAACTTTCTTGGCCCCCTTCTCCCCCCGCTCTTCTGCAGGTTTACATATATACTTGGTATGTTACATTGCCGACACACTAATGACTTCCTAGAATATCTACATCTATTTCCTAATAATAGAAACTAAATCCTATCTTACTAATGGCTCATAAAAAGATCTTTTAGACCTCCACCGAGTAATACTAGTAGTTGTAGATTCAGTTTCAATGACTCATTGCTTTTGTTAACACCTTATAAACTTATCCTTACTAACTATGAAGTTTTTACAACCAAACCCTTTTCATGGGAAAATGTCAAGACTCTAGATCCGATCAACTTGAAGATTGTTGATGAGAGCAAATGCTCCTGCATCACTTTGTATGATAAATAATGCAAGGCTATTGTAAAAGATATCAAGTGTGCCTTAAATGAATTCCAAAAAGGTATGACATGAATTTGGTTAAAATAAAGATGCTTCATTATGTAAAGAGAAACCAAGAGAAACTTTTACATTTCTCTAAATTTGAAATTACAAAGTTTTGAAGACTAAGGTAATATTGATATAAGAGATTGGAACTTGTATGGTAAAAATATTTATGAATTCATCATTGTCTTAATAATAATCAAGCGATTTTAACAACGTGTGATGTTTTGACTGTTGAAGACATTGCGTTTAGAGTTAAGCACCTTGCAAAGGGAAAATATAAAGACATCGACGATTATCATGCATAAATTATACAAATTGGTGTCTCTATTCTTATTCCTTGAATCCACAACCTTTTCAATCTTGTTGTAAGCATGGTTTTCCTAAGATTTTGACAAAATTTCTTTTTGTCCCTATTTTATAAGTATTGAAAAAAATAACCTGTTACATTATAGGATGATCATGATTAGTACTATTATGGTTAAGTTGTATGGTATTATTTTAGAAAAATAAGATTAGCTTATGGATATAAAGCCATGACACAAGAGCTTAGGGATAAGTTGGTTTCCAAAGTTATCACTATAATTTCAATCTTTTAATTGAACATGGGATTATAGTTGAAGAGTGTTGAAATAATAAAGACAATCTCCTATGTTTCTTTGTTGACTTCATAAAAAAAATTGACACAAACCCTTGAAATAATCTTTGGAAGAGATGGGAAGATACTAGGGTCATCTTCAAGATGAGAGGTACAATGATACATGAGAGATTCATTACCAATTTTAGAAGAAACAAGGGTTGGTTGAAATAAAATAATTATGATGTAGGGGTCAAGCAAGTATTCATTTTGTCTCCTACACTTTTTGGAATATACATGAATAAGTTAAGAGATGCCTAAGGGAAGCAGGGTTTGTGAGCAATGAAATCATAGGGATAGTTATGCTCCTCCTCCTTTGTGCATATGACATTGCTATTTTATCAAGGAATCCTTCATACCTTGAAAAACAACCTAAACTTATTAAAGATTTTTGCATTGACTATAGGATAATTGAGGATACCAATAAAACAAATATAATGATAATCAAGTCTAGGTATGTGAGATACCCCAAGTCATCTTATAATAACCAGAACTTGGAACAAGTCCCTTTATAAATGTATCTTGGAATCAACATCCATCACAAGCTAAAATGAAATTGTGGCATTGAAAGAAGGTTTAATGGAGGTTCTAAAGTTTTTTTGGGTCTTTAAAATACTTGCAAATAAAATGAGTCTTGGTTCTAGAAATTTTTTCTATCTTTGATCTACTTGTCATACTAGTAATTTTGTATGGTTGTCAATTTAGAACGAGGAGGAGGTGGAAAAGACATAAAATATCAAGGAAAGAAATAATTTGTAAATTTTGAAAAGACATAATATCAAGGAAAGAAATAATTTGTAAATTTTGCAACGGGCTAGTGGAAAATTAGAACGAGGAGGAGGTGGAAATTTGTAAATTATTTGTAAATTTTGATCTACTTGTCATACTAGTAATTTTTGTATGGTTGTCAATTTAGAACGAGGAGGAGGTGGAAAAGACATAAAATATCAAGGAAAGAAATAATTTGTAAATTTTGAAAAGACATAAATATCAAGGAAAGAAATAAACTATCAAGGAAAGAAATAATTTGTAAATTTTGCAACGGGCTAGTGGAAAATAATTTTGTATGGTTGTCAATTTAGAACGAGGAGGAGGTGGAAAAGACATAAAATATCAAGGAAAGAAATAATTTGTAAATTTTGCAATTCTAACAAAGTAGAAGATGAAAACATTTTATCTTAGAGTGCACAACGAACAAAACGATTATATCTTATTTTCAAAATATTTATAATACCACTAATATTTATGATCTGTTGACCTATTAAAATAAAATTGTTCTCAACAATATTATTTCTAAGTTATTTAATCTTAAAAGAAACATAATAAAACAAGATATTTTGCTTATCTTTGTTAATATATGATAGACTAATGTTGTCCTCATGGACAATAACATCATCATTATCAATAAAAGGATAAACATTATCCATAAATACACATGCATTAAAAATGATGTGAGTAAAACTAGTCATTGAACAAACCCCAAAACACCTTGAGATGAGTGAATTTGTAAAATTTATAATATAAGGGAGGTTGAAGATGAACATCATCTCCTTTAACATTCCCTACAATTGATACTATAAAAATATAATTTTACCCTTTTTTTATAACTTAATCACCCTTCAAGGCTCATTGGTTTATGAGCACTTGAATGATATTGGTACTTTCATTTTCACTACGCTCAAGTATAGTGAAAATTTGAGTGGGCCTAGTGGTTAAGAACATGTTTTGCTTTCTGGGAGGTCATGGGTTCAAATTTTAGGGGATAGGGTATGTAGACCTTTATAGACTTCAATAGTCAAACCGATGGATGAAGGGGTCCCTTGCCCCACGAACAAGGGGGTTTCATACATCAATTTGGTGTCTAGCTAGGCCATGACTTTAAAATTAGATTATTATTATAAAATGACATTGTAAAATATATTTAATTTGTTTATAGAATTTGTTAAACTTAGATGACAAGAAATGCCATCGTTATAAAAAAAATTGAAAACGGTTTTCTAATTAAATTGAATATTCAACCTTTTTTTAATTATTTTTATTTTAAAAATGGTCAAACTCGCTTATAATCATACTATTTAAAATTTCATTGATTCCTCCATTTAAAACAAGAGACGAGGGTGACAAAGTCCTTACTTCTATTTTGAATAGAGACACACTTCAAAAATATATAAACAATTAATATACATTTTTATGTATATTTGAGGTAACTAAAATTCAATAGGATTGCCTAACCAACAAATAATTTTTAATTTATATTCATTCAATGTAAAGTGTACGATGCAATGCATTCAATGCCATTTGGGTTTTCCCTTGGAGTTATTCATGACCTTGTAGCAAGGGGCATGTGTTATTTTTGCCATGTTTTCATGGGTAATACGCTTGGACGTTTTGTAGTAGATATTATAGTACTTCAAGCACATATTATCTACTAATGACGATTTTCATTTCTTCACATAAGGGTTATTGAAGCCTGCAAATTGATGCTTATATACTTCTTTTTATTAACTAAAAATCCAAGCACTTAAAAAAATGTTAAATGATGGAATAACTCGATTTGATCCCTGGAATGTATTAAAGCAAATTATGTAAATGTTGTATGGATTCCTATTGTAGAGCTCAAGGTCAAGTCCTGCCTATGAATGATTAGTCATGTATGGTGTAAATATTAATATGTGGAAGCATGGGTTGAGTACATTCATTATGGAAATTGCAAGGGTCCTACATTTGTGGTTAGAAGTAATGCCAGCTATGATTTCATCAATCCTCTCGTTTCACTAACTTGAGCAGTCATTCCAAAACTCTCACATAGAGGCTTCATGTTGTTCATGTCAAGATCATGGTGTGTTTTCCATGCCTATTCATGGAAAAATATAGAAATTGACTAGATTAAACATCGTAAGATGAAAATTGTATACCTTAGATGAAAGAACGATCATTATAGGTGAGCATAGAGGTTGGGCGATTTAGGAAACCTTCATCCACTGTGCATTTTCTACTCTTTGGATGCTTGAGAATCCAAGTATTGATCTTAAAGGAAATTGGTAGAAATCATACAATAGATTGGACTATTTCTGCATATACTAAAAAGCATTGTAAAGCAAGGGTACTATGAGGAACTATTGAAGAGAGAAAGGGTGTGCCTTTCTAATGTTGTGCGGAGCAGTGGAAGAGAGATTCTTGGATGTTATAGCATGATTTTGTTAGGATATTTAGACACTTAGGAGTTAGTTAAGATCAACTTGTGTAATATATCCGTTAGGTAAAAGTGTGTTTCTTTAGTATGCATTAGTATGCATTTGTAAATATTCTAATCCGACGGTCACGATATGTTCTAGACATAGAGTGATCCGACGGTTCAACTTCTCTTAGATCATACCTACCATTGATCCGTGGCTTAACACCTGATTGGTCTATGATCTCTATTTAAAGAGCATAGAGGGTCCTTGGCTAGTTGATCGATTATGAGAAGCTCATGTAACTTTCTTTCTTTTGCATAATAAATGGCTCCAAGTACCTATTTGGTTGGGGCCATGGATTGTTTCCCTCTCGAGGGTTTTAACCACATGACAAACATCGGTGTGTTGATCTGTGATCTGTTTGTGTGAAGCAGTTGCTCAAGGTGTTCGGTATTTTGGGAGTACACTGTGTACCCGAACAGATTTGACACACCTTATGCATCATGCCTTGATGGCCTTCCCTTGTCTCTATGCAAACTCATTATATCCCCCTTGCTCAATGTATTCCCAATGCTTGAGTGTAACCCTAAAATGTATTCCCAATGCTTGAGTGTAACCCTAAAAAGGCAAGTTATGAAGATACACACAGGTGAACAGTTATGCAGCCCGCGTATACACAACTTGCACCATTATAGCCCACGTATATATCATTATGTGCTCAAAATTAAAAATATTTCAGATTTTCCATGCCAAGTCACAATGGTTATGATCCTTAACCTTCCATATGTTGAAAAATGCTCTAATTCGACCCTCCATTTCCAATTTGAGGGCTATATATTGAGCCATTGCGAAGCATTGGAGGAGGAGAAACTTGGAAAGTAAAGAAACTGTAGCAAAATTTTGCCCCATTTCCATATGCTTAAGTCAACATCTCTTTATCCTTCTTGATCGAACTCACTATGTTCATCTCTCAAGCTCTCCATTGTCTTTATGAGCTTGCCTTTTTTTTTTATGGAAGATTGAAGTGGTGGAGGCCTAGATAGAGTAACTTGGTTTTTCGGTTCCGACAAGTTGCCGACATAGGTTGTCACTTTGTACTTCTGTTTTGAATTAATATAAATACTCTTTTCTTGTCCAATTTCATGTGAAAATGTAATATTTATTTCCATGGTTATATTTACTCCATATATGTTAAATGGATTATGTTAGAGTAGGTGCTAACATTTCATGAATATTTTATATGCTTGGATACATTTGTTGTTGAGGACAAGTTGTAGGTTTCAAGCATTGGATCAAAAGCTCAATGGTGGACTTCTTCAAACTTCTGGTTGAGGTATATTGGACATTTATTTTCATTGTTAGCATTTACATTTATGTGACATATTTGGGATTACAATTGATTTCTGATGTCATCCTGTTTGTTGTGGTCCACCCCAAGCCATAGGAAGATATTCTCCATAACAATTGATGGATAAATGAGATGCTTCTAATGCTTTGCAGTGACATAATTGCTTGAACATGAGAGAAAATGGGTGGGGTTGAGAGAGAGAAAAAGAGAAGTTGGTTTCTCATTTCCTTCACCATGGTGTCCTCATAGCTTGGCTTGGGGGTGGTATCTATAGTATATACTTGTTTTTGGATGGAAAGTAGCTATGAAGTAACTGGTTTCTTGGTTGTTCTTCATTTAAAAAATAATTGTTGTATTGTTGTATATCAATATGTAATTTGTAGGTTTTTCTTTTGACTAAAATTATAACTACATGACATATAGTTTCAAATATTAAATGGGAGCGACAAAATTGTGGAGCAGCTCTCTAAACCGCGGCTAGGGTTTCCCTAGCTGCCACCTCCCTTGCTACGCAGAGCTGAGCTCTGGCTGGATCGTTGGCTGTCGCCCCTCCTCGTGCCTCAGCGTGGGGTTCCTTTTGGCTGCCACTTCTCCTCGTGGTTTCAGCATGGATTTCTCTCAGGAAATGGGCTCTCATGCCCAGCTCACCGCCTTCAAGGCCCTTTTTCAAGCTGCCGCTCCTTAGGCAGCTTCACACACTTCATCCAAGTTCGTGAAAAAGATGGACGAGATCCCTTCTCTAGAGCTCTCTCCTACGGATCCATGCCAGAAATCTCTCATCCTCTCTAAGAAAGCCCTCATTGGTAAGTTCACAGGGTTGTGGCCCAACCCTGAGGCGGTGGAGCTTTGGATCGCAGAACATTGGAACCCTCTTCTGCAAGGATAGGTCTCTCTCTTTGCAGCTGGCCGAGGGTTTTTTTGTATTCCTGTTTTCAAATAAAGAAGAAAGAGAACTAGTCTTTCATTCAGGCCCTTTCTTCATGGGCTCGAGAGGTCTGTTCTTAGCCCCATGGTCTCTGGGGTTTAACCCAGAAGCAGAGATCACGACCGCTCCAGTCTGGGTAAGACTCTGTCAAAACCTCAAATTTTCGCAAAAATTTAAAATTTTGAAATAACATGAAATGCTGAGACTGTAGTTTATTAACAGTTAACGGTTAGCAAAAAGAGAAACAGTTAATAGATTAATTTGCATAAACTCAATGATGTTAACTCAGCAGTTTTCTTATTAACACGATCTTAAGTTTATCTTGCGCATTGATTCTATATTTGGTTTACTGATGAGTTCTATTTATGACAGTAGGTGGAATCTGACTTTGAATTCCAGGGCTTACTTAGCATTTATGCTAATGCAGATGGATAATTTGTTCTTACAGGCTTACAGGTATAAATGACCAAATATCATCTTTAAATTTATAAAGCGTCCTGCAATATTTTTATTTGCAATTAATAAGCTTAGATTATAAGCTGCTGTAATTCAACCTACTTCCGTGAGGTAACATAGTTTGTTTTCTTCTGTTGCTATTGTAAACGAAGTTCAGAGGATTGTATTTCTTCCTGTAGAGTATGTAGCGACAGTAACACTTCCTTTGGTTCCGAACAGTTTATTTATCTGCTTGATATTTCTTTATTTTCAAAAATGCATACCTTAGCAATTCTATATTACATTTCTTATATTTGGTTCTATCTAAGAACCACTTCCAGGGTTGATGTTTTTCTTATCAAGCCAATCTTTATCCTCTTATGTTAACCTTAGTAATTTGGTAAGAATATAAAACTATACTCCAATTAATAAGAAACTGCCACAACGTCTAAGATGGGATCTCATGGATCTGTATTAAAGTAAAAGAGTTCATAGGAAAATGTTCTTACATTTCACTTCGCCATTGCATAGTTTGCTATCAAAACTTTGCTAGTTTCTAAGATTTAAAAACGTGCATAAACTATTTGTTTATCGTCATAAAAGATTTTATTAGTGTTATAATTGCATAATGCTTAAGATCCTACCCAAACGACACTATGCACATTACATAATTTGAAAGTTGTGCAATCATTTACACCATCATGACAGGCATTGGAACTAATAGATAGTTCTTCTTACACTATTCACTAAACTGTTTATAAGACAAAGATTTCATACTTATCTTAAAATACTATTGATGACAACTTAGTTATTACACAACCTATATCCCAATGATGATATCTTTATACAAACTTTGATGAATTGTAACCAATGAAAAAAAGGGTTAAGGCTCACATGTATACTATGCATACAACTAACGATGATGTTAAAATGACTTTGTAAAGTTTCCCCATGATGTTCATTAGTATAAATTACTATGCAAACATAAACATAAACCTCACTAGCTTTTACTAGTGATATCTCATAATATTGGTTTTTGATTAATTATATAATGTATTTCTTTTTGGGTTACCAGGCTAAAGGATTGTGTTATATGGTAAGTCAACGTTGTGATAACGTTGCACCCCACGCCAGTGATGAGATAAATGATAATGTTAAACCATTATCATAATGTTTTAAACCCACGCCAATCACGAGCTATGCACTAAGCGTTGAAACGATTATTGAATGATTTGAATCCCATGCAAGTATAATGCGATTTTGATGAAATCATTGGTGATTAAATTGATTTTTGGAATGCATGTGACTATAGAAAGTCAACCCACTGCATGATGAAAAATTGCGACCATGTGGAAGTTTCTTGGCCATGCACCGGTTGCTTAAATTGTTTTAACCCTAACCCTTGGCTCATTCGACCTTCGTCATTTGTGTTGGCCCTGTGGGCTGCTCTGCAAGCTCCCATGGTGGTCGTGAGTTGCAGATATCCATAGAGGTTGCAACACTGGCTTTTAACGTGGCTTACTCCCTTGAGCTAGATGCCATTACTCGCCTCCTCTGTGATTTCTTTACTTCGCTCAGAGTTTACTGCCTTCCTTCTGTATGGCTTTACGACCGCTTGAGAACTCATTTCTGCTCCTCTGTTGTGGTCTGTCAATGGTGAAAGCTTGAGCTTAATGTAGGTTATTGCAACGCTCCTTTGTTGTAGGGTTTAGTTTTCCTGCTTGTATGCTAGTGATAGTTCGAATCCATGCTTGCAAACTCCTTGCAGTCGTTGCTCAGGCTTACCTATACCTCTGATGTTAGTTGTGAAAACACCTGAGTCCTGGCGTCTTCTTCCTCGGCGAGAATGATGGTTCGGATCTTCTTGATGCTGGTTGTGGTGTTACTGTTCGTCCGAGGTTCTATCGTTTTCAAATCCAGCTGGGGTAAGTTATAATTTAACTATCATTACTATTACGTTTTCAATCTGCACAAGGGTTTTAATTTTTTTATTAAACTCTGTTTCTTGTACATTGCAGGTTAACTTGTCTTCAAGGTTGACGGTCATGCTGCATAAATGGCTCCCCGTGTAGTCTACGGTAAGCTCCGGTTTTGAATCTAGTTTCCCATGCTTGTACAGACTCTTGCGGTTGGAGAAGATCTCGGTCATGTTGCACCCAGTATTGGGTTGCTATCCTTCATTTTTATGGTTTTTGTTTTGATTTATCACCCTTACTTTTTGCAAGGTGACTACAGCTTTAAGATGTGACTTGTAAAGCTCCTCTCGTAGTTGTAATGAACTTATAGTTTTGTAATATGATGTATATGCTTGTTCATACTCCATATCTGAATATGGGTGCTCGAATCCTCACTGAGGTTTTGTACTATGTTCAAGTTTTTGGCTGACATTCAGTCTTCGGACTTGTTGATAGAATGTAAATATCTTTAATACTGTCTGTCTGTAAGTTAAATTTGTTCTCCTTTATGTTTTTGTATTTTATCTTTGTGTAATGAATTTAATTTGTTCTTTTAATGGTTATATAAAAATAACTAAGCTTACTGTTTATCCTAGGTTACTACTGTAATAGATTTGCATATATAAGAAAACTGGGTAGTTTCTGCTCAGAAAGAAGAGCTAGTTTTTTTTTTACCCTATTTAACTTTTATAATGATAATTTTTGTATTGTTATTTCATTAAGTTTGATTACTGTCAAAAGAATTTAAAATTATTTTAATGGCTCGAGGAATTCCAGGTTAGGGTTTATGGAAATAATCTTTGTTCTTTCTTTAAAGATTTCTCTAGTTTGTAAAAATAATTTCTTTTTGATTTATAAATGATAATATTTATGTTAATAATATTATCTGTATATAATACAAATACTTAAGCTTGTATTTGTGCATACATTTATTTAAATAAGACTGTGACTAATCTGTAACAGTTTATTGCTTATACTTGTACATAAAATCCAACCACTAGATTATGACTTGGTTGTTTTTATTAAAACAAGGGTATTATTAAACTAGGGTTTTAGTAGGATTATTTCTGTAAGCTCGCTAAAAGTGAAATGAGGATTTTCAACCCTGTCATTACTCATTTATATATAATTCGTCTGTAAAAGTTAAAGAACAGTTCCTTGTTAATAATACTTAAAGCATAGGTTACTAATGTATCTTAGTTGTTTTGATTCTAAAATAAAAGAATACTGTGAGAGCTAAATAAGTTCTTTATTAAGATACTCTTATCTTTAGATTAATTTGTCCTTAGAAATATATATATGTTACTAAACTCTATCTAGGGTTTGAATAGTTGCAGGTTAAGTTAGCTATTAAGATATAAACTAACAGAACCATACTTAAACCCTTACTTAACATAAATGATTAAGCATTATAACTGATATATTTCTATTTCCTCGATTTCAGGTTAGAAGTATAATTTGTAAAAGAAAGTACTGTGTAAAAGAATAACTTACTTACTTGAACATATTGCTATTAGTAAAGTAATATGACTATTCTTTTTCTAGCATTCTTAATACACAGTTTGGTTTTAACAATAACCTAACTAAGCAGATTGATATTCTTTTCTGGAAGCAACTATCTACAGAAAGAAAAGATTCCAACACTCTGAAAAACATAAATAACTTTATTCATTTCAGATTCCTATCATATCTTCATCTATTTTAAACACACTACTGGTTCGTTCCAGATGGGGAAAAACACAGGTAGGATTATTTCATCCAATTACAGATTCAATATTCAAATAACTAAAAGATTACAGGCTCTAATAGTTTACTACAAAACAAGTAAATCATTCATTATTCATTCATTCTAAGATATAAACTTTTAACACAACAAATAAATGATTGTAGAACCTGTTTAAAAGCCGGATGACAACAGCGTTGGAAGGCCGTTCCTCCCTACCAACTCCTGGAGAGCGCTCAAACAATGACTTCTCAGGGCCCCCAAGCCTGTTCCTGGTCTCCTTGATTGAGAACTGGTGGAGCAAGAAACAAAATACTAGTCCAATGACTCAGTACTAACTCTGCACTCAGTAGCAAGATCCTTTAGTTGAATAGCTGTACTAGATCACTTTCTGTAGTTTACCCCTCAAACACATTCCACAAATTCCCTTCCCAATAAAATCCTCTGAAGTACATTCACCTGAATGGTTCTCTCCTTGGAATGAGCAGCCTTAACTCTCTTCAATGGGCTTTTTTATTAAGATTGCCTAGGTCTTTTTTGGGGTAGTTGTCATTAATTGAGCCACCTGCTCTGATCCCACTTTCTTGGGGGATCATGAGCCCAAATGTAGGGAGGTTGCCACCTGCAACATTGGCATTGTTTGAGGATGCTGCCACTTGTCTATTTTCTCTCCACCCTATCTCCTCCACCAACTTGACCAGTAATACTCTTTTTAACAGCTCTCCCAAGCTGTTGTCTACACTTTTATTTATTTATAATTAAATATTCAGAATTCATTCAATATTATTGACTCTGCTAAGTCATCATTTACAACTTAGCATATAATTTAACACAATGTATCGGAATAAAATCAAATAAGATAATATTATTTTGCAAAATTGGGGCATGTGACAGACTCCCTAACCTCCCTCTTTATCTTTGGGGGAAAAGCACTTTGATCGACATTGGTAATAAGCTAGGTCGTTATCTAGATGCTGCAGAACCAAAAGGGGGTCAGTACAGATGTTCCCATATCCGCATAGAGGTGAATCTAGAAAAAGGGCTCCCGGAGGCCCTAAAAGCTCACATTAGGAGAATGGAGCCACATTCAAGATCTGGATTACGAGCAGATCCCTTTCAAATGTAACTTCTGTCATGCATACAACCACTTCACCAAAAGCTACCCCAAGCTTGTAGAACCACAGAAGCTAGCAAATCTCCCAGCTTCCAAAGATACAGAGTTCCAGATAGTTACTAATCAACGCCGTCCTCCCTGATGAAAGGAGCCTCAAGCGTCTCAGCACAAGGTTTCTCCTCAGGATCATTGTCCTCTTGCAGATACTCCACGGCCGAAAAACAAAAATAGTTTTGAAGTTCTCCAGGAAGATGGAGCACAAGAACCTGAAGCTGCAAATGTCCCAGAGCAGGGCATCCTTGGTCCCCTTGGCTTCTTGGAGGCAGCTGAACAAGCTTCTTCAAAACCTGCTTCTTCAGGTTCTAAGAAAGATCCCAACGCTTTGGTTCACAAGACCCCAGCTCAGGCAACACTGGCATCCTTGGTCCCTTCGTGAGAGGGAACCTTTGAATCCAAAGACTTTTCAGCTCCTTCTCCTCCCCTCACCAGAGGGAGAAAGACAAATAAAGAACGTAGATAAAAGGAAGCAGCCTCAAACATCAACTCAGGCTCCCAGAAGAAATTGGATCCTTTCATTAAGGGGCATTCCTCTCCACCTATTTAATGTTTTGTTTCTGTATTCTTCTCTGCTCACAATTTGTGAGAGTCTACTCTTGCAAGCAATCTTTTTCTCAAAATAGCATCAAAAACATTTGGGATTCACTTCTCAAAGCTCTCATAAGAAGGATGACTGTTTTGATAGAGGTCATCGGCCTTCTTTTTCTGAATTCCACTTTGTATGCCTGGCTGGGCTACAGCCATTTTTAATCAATAAAAAATTTTCAGTTTCTGTTAATATATATATAATTTTTAGGTTATGAAAATCATTGTATTATGGATGATGTTGTGATTATGTTTGTTATTTTATTGCATTTTAACTTCCACACATGTACATGAATTTTATTAATTATGGTCCTTAGTGGGAGGGTTAATTAGTTATTATTAGTAATATTTGGCCTTCATGGGTCAGAATTTGGAAGTCACTATCCATAGCTACCCCTCCTACTATTGGGATCAATGGAAGGATACATTACATTGTGGTATAAGAGATGCTAGTTACAACATTGGGGTTGTGAGAGCCAAAATTTGCAGTTGTGGTGAATGTGTAGGAAGAAATTAAATCTAGATGTGAAGGGTATTATTGAGAAAAATTGGAAAAAATGCATCTTGCATGCTATATGTTTGATAAAATGCCTGCAACTTAGCAACAATGCACAAGCCTTCAATGGATAAATTTATGTTTTATAATGCCAATTGATGTAACTCATGCATTTGCATAACTCAGTTTTATGGCGGATGGAGCAAATTTTAATGATAGAATTTGACCTTGAGGAGAAATTGGACAAAATTTCAAATAAAAAAATTCCCAAATTGTAGTGGTTACAAAGGATTGAAAATACAAGGGTGTTGAAATTCCACCTAGAGAAGAAATGAGCTAACTGGAGGCCAAATTAGGAAGTCCTTGGTGAAATTTATGGTGGGTATAGAATTATGCATTCCACATGTGAAAATGTAGAGATGCACAAATGTGAGATGCATAAATGTGGAATGCAATAACTGGATGACAAAATAAGAGCCTCATTAAAATGGTAATAGGGAACCCAAAATGAGGCAATGCACATAATATGATAACTAAGAATCATATGGCTAGAGAAAGGATGACATGTAGGCTCTATTACCATGAAAGCATGACACATGTCATACCATGATAGTAGAAGATTTGTTTTATGAAAAAAGGGATTTTGGAACCAAAATATTGTTTTGACCATAACTTGAGCAAACAAACTCCAACGAAGGTAAATTTTAGGATTAATTCTATAGTGGTAATGGCTATAAGAATGCTAGTGAGGGTTAGATTGCAATTTGGCTAAGAATCCTAGAGATTGCAAAATATTAGTTTTCAAAGAGCATGGGCATACTCATTGTTAGCAACTTTGTTAATGATGACTTTTTGAAAGTATGGACCACAAGTAGGCATGCAAAAACCCATATGGGAATTTGGGTAGATTACAAGGGATTTGAGGTAGAGTTGGAAAAATAGGGAAAAATCCACTATTCTTGGACACTTTTGGTAGTTCATGAAATTATAAGTGGAGGAAAAATGACCCTATATGGAAATTGTGGAAAAACTTTCCAATGGAAATATGATAATCTCATCAACCTGGACAACTTTAGCCCATTGAAAAATTTGTATATCGTTAAAGATTCAAGGATACTCATTTTTTTCCAAATATTCTCAATTTGGAAAAAGTGTGGCAAATGCATACTTGACATATCCAAATTACTGCAAAAAGTGACTAGAACATCGCATCATTGAGTTGCAAGTTGTTGATTGCTCACAATAATAAACGATACATATGCCTATTACAATTTTTTTCCAGCTAATATATTTTATTTTACATGTAAAGGAAGTTAGTCTTTGACATTAATTGCACCCATAGAAAAAGTGCAGAAGTGGGGAAAAATGGTAACTTTTACCTAAAGCCTCAAAATTGAGCATGAGTGCACTTGTTAGAAATATAATTCATAAGAAAATAGGGTTGAAGGTTTATGCAATGAATAAGTCCTTGAATTCTCCAGGAACTAAGAAGAAAGGAACATGTAGACTTGATTTGACAAAAAATGTCAATATGGGTAGTTTATAGAATGCATGAAAAATATGGGTAGTTTATAGAATGCATGAAAATAAATTATCTACAAGTTTTTAGGATAAAATTATCTAACATGAGTTATTTATGAACACTTTTGCAAATACAATTCCATATTAGGGACGATTAGAGGCCATAATTCAAGATAGTTGAATTAACGAACCCTTGGTCTTGGATAAGCCGAGAAAAATATGATCATGAATGTTGTACAAGACCCTTATGAATTTGAGATGGATTCTATGGGTTAAAATCTATAGGTTGGAAATGTAGAGAACATGTCTAATGGATGTAAGAACCAATGACTCCTCTTGATATTTTTGAGACAATGAGAAGTCTAAGAGTGGAGTTACAAAGTTGTAGAGTAGATAAACGAAAGGCTAATTAAAGACGAGGAGGAGCATAAGCAACTTAATGTAATCATGATTCATAGTCTAACAAACATAAATAGGAAAAGAATTCATGGACAGAATTCAAACATTGTTGGTAGAGTCATTCTCACAAGAGGTCCCTTAGTACAAGAAGAACCTTTAGAGATGGGACATATACACCATCATAATTCTATGCTAGTGGGGCATATACCTTATAGGATTCATTTATCAATTAAAGCATTATCCTCACACAAACAAGATGAAGAAGCCTTTAGAGACAATTCACATGGAGAAATTTGAAAGGAAAGCCACCCTACATTTAATGGTGACGTAAGCACTAGGCAATAAGTTGAGGCTTGGATTCTTGGGATGATAAAGTATTTCCCAGTCCATGATTAATCTAGGAACATTAAGGATAGAATGGCCATATTCAATTTAAAATGGAAGAGCGTTAATTTGGTGGGAGCATCTCAGACAAGTTATGAAAATTAGTGAGAGAATGATTCTTTAGAACTAGTTCAAGAAATACTTTAAGCAAAAGTATCTTTGTGACATATACTATGATAGTAAAATCAAAGAATTCACGAGTTAAAGTTGGAGCAAATGACCATTGATGAATATGAAAATCAATTGTTGGAGCCACTAAAGGCATGCTAAGTATATTAGAGATGAGAAGGTAAAAATCCAACTTTTCTAAGGGGATTACCTTGATCTTAGAAAGACATAATTGAGTTTGATGAACCTCAAAATATAGATGGGAACCTTAGAAAAGATAAGTATTGCTATGACCATAATAAAAGTAAGCCAAAATTCCATACTATGTGAAAGTAACAAAAGAGGGAGAAGTTGAATTAGAGAAAGAAAGGGTTCAAACCCTTCCATTACAAAAATCAACAAAAACAACTTGCACAAAATGAGGCTAAGCTAGCTAAGTTTGTAGGAGAGAAACCGAGGGATCCTATTTAGTGTTGGAGATGTGGATAGGATAATTTTCTTATAAATTCTCCACATTGAAGTGAGAGTGTCAAAAATGTTCACAACATTCAAGTGGCTACAACTATGGAGGATGTAGCAAGGGCTATTCCTTGGATTATGCTGCATTGGGAGACCACCAAGTAGATCACCAATAAGTTGAAGGTAAGATTGCTTAGAAATATATTTCCATGTTAATTGATCCTACATCTAATCACAATCATGTTACTCATAAGATTGTTGAAACTTGTTCTCTTGATAAGTGCCAACATAGTAAGTCGTGGCTAGTCTAACTAGCCATTAGAACCAAGAGAAAGGTTAGTAAAGTGGTGTAGAAATGTCCATTACAACTAAAGGGGATCTTCACATGGGAAAATTTAAATATTTTCCTCTTGGATCTTACGATTTCCTCATTGGAATGGATTGGTTATAAGCACTTCAAGTTAAGCTTGATTGATACAACTAGACTTTTAATTGCCTTGATAAAGATGGAAAACCAAGAATAGTAAGGGGCATTTAAAAAACAATCCATGTTAGACAGATTTAAGCCTTGCAATTGAAGAATTTTTTTATAAAAGGATGTCAATTGTGTGCAACCCATGTATTAGACTTAATAAACAATAAAGGTCCCAAAATTCTACCCATTCTTGCAAGAATTCAGTGATGTGTTCCCTAATGGAGTGCCATGACTTCCTCCAAAAAGGTATATTGATTTCACAATTGTTCTTGTGCCTAGAGTTTACCAATGTACAAGAATTTGTAAGGATCAGTACCCCATAATTATTGGAATTAAAATAGAATTACAAGAGCAATTGGAAAATAAGTATATTTGGCCAAGTATGTTACTATGTGGAGCACCTGTGTTTGTTGTGAAAAAGTGTTGGAGTCATTTACCCAACATACACACTTATTTGGTCAATCTTTTCCTATTTACCTACTATCCTAAGTTTAATTTACTTACTTGGCATCAGATGAGCACACTATGACATCAACATGAGCACACCCACGCCCTCCTTCAGTCAAGGAGGCCAACTAAGCCTTCTCCTTCATTCGAGGAGGCTAACTGGTCTTCCTTCTTCAAACAAGGAGCAATTCTGGGTTGATCTGAGTGTCATAAGTGCACCTAATTGCTAATTGATTGTTGTTTCACCTAACAATCAATTAAGCTGAGTTGTAAAGGCACCTTTGTCTATTATTTGCCTATTTTTGGTTAATATTTATGATATGGAGACAACTAGGGCGCCTCCAACCACTTCTGATGACAAGTGGCACTTTAGTTAACTCCATCAGAGCTACTTGGAGTTAGGGATGCGCTACCACCTTGAGTTGGAAATGCAATGACATGTGTTGAGTCACATTCAGTAAGACTCAGTCATCTATTGCACTTCGATTTAGTTAGGACTTGGTGTGATAGTCAGTTATTGATCAGTTTAGTGGTTAACTAAGTGTGTCGAGTGTGTCTAGCATTAAGTTAAGCTACACTCATCCATGTAATTTGAATGACCTCCTTGGGTATTCAAATTAGCTTGGAATTCATGCACTTTGCATGAGACTGTATTGTAATTATTCATTTTTTATTGATAATATAGAACTACAACCTCCCATTGTAGTATCGTTGCATCATTTTCATGTGTAATCTGTCAATTGAATCACTTGTGAGTTTACACTTTTCCCAAGATTGCTAACAGAATTAATATGGCATCAGAGCTTACGGCGGGACAAAGCTATTTTCTTCAAAAACATGGTTTTTGATGGATCTTACATGCAAAATTGAGCAAAAGCTCAAATTCCAGCACTGCACCAAAAGTCGAAGGTTTACCACTTAATACCCCAAGTAAAGGAATTATTAATCAAGCTTGCTTGATCAATTATGCTGGGTGTGGTGAAAACTTGAAATGTGTAGGTTGTTCGACCTTACGGTGACTTTATTGTGTTGATTGCAGATTTTTACAGGTTCTTTGCATTCGCTACAGTAGCTCAAATGGCTCATTCTCTAGATCTCCTCACCTCTTTCAACTACCATCAATGGAAGGAAGACATGGAGATTCAGCGCCGTTCAAGAGGGCTCTACCGGGTCACCATGAACACAGAAGTAGAGCCTAATGATGCTGCAGAGAAGATAAAATACTGGAATAAATTGGATGAGGCCTATGTATTTCTTTGTTTGTCCATATCCAAGGATCTTCTTTTACACATCTCAGGATTGAAGACTCCAAAGGATATTTGGGACCATCTTGCTACCTTGTTTGATAAACAAGATGATCTTAGGATCTATCAGCTTGAGAACGAGTTGATCTCCCTAAATCCAAGTAGTTTTGAATCCATGAATGATTTTTTCACAAAATTCAAGCATCTAGTCCTCTAGCTAAAGCAATGCAAGGTGGAGAAGGAAGATGACCATCTCATCTTAGCTATCCTCTCCAAACTGGGTCCAGACTATTCTATCTTTATTTCATCATTCCATGCGAGGAAGCTCACTACCCGAAACTGGAAAATGCCTTCTCTTGATGCCTTCATTAAGACCCTTACAAACGAGCATGATACGCTTGTTTAGATGGGGATCCTCAGATCCCCAAAAGATCAAGATTTATTTGCTTTGGGGCCAAAGGATTCAAAAGGAAAAGGCAAGAAGAAGAATCCAAAGGAAAAAGTAGAGTCTCCAAAGCCTAAAGAAAAGAACCAGCAAGAGGAGCCTTCCGGCTCTAAGAAACACAAGAACAAAGGACATCAAGGCAAGGAAAAAGTCAAGTGTTCTTACTGCGGGAGGGGCTTCCACCTTGAGCATGCCTGCATGAAGAAGAAACTTGATTGAATGAATTCTCTCCTCAAGAGAAACAACATCAATCTCCCTGAGAACCTTCGAAGGAGAGATAATCAAGATCGAGATCCACAACAAGAAAGAGGTCATGCTCTCATGGAAAGAACCTCGAAGCCCACAGCTGTTCTCATAGACTCTGGATCTTCGAATCACATGATGGCAAGCAGAGATTCTTTTTCCTCCCTGGACACCGACAAGAGCATACCCATCCACATGGGAGATGATTCCACCATCATATCAAAAGGACAAGGTACAGTAAATCTTGAACATGGCTCCTTTTTCAATGTTCTGTATGTACCCTCTGTTGCCTCCAACCTCCTGAGTGTCTATCAAATGACTCATACTGGATTTCCCAAGAGAGTAACCTTCAGCCCCAATGATGTGGAAATCAATGAGATTGCATCCGGGAAACTTGTTGCAAAAGGATTTGCAAAACATCATGCAAAAGCCTATGAGTTTTCCCATTTTCTGGCGGATGCAAAGCCCACCGCTCTTCTGACTCATGGAAATGAGGTCAGTAGACTCTGGCATGAGAGGTTTGATCACCTTAATTTTAAATACTTGCAGCATTATAGAAAATTTCCATGGTTGAAGGCCTCCCAACAATCAGAACTACCAAAAGAATTTGCAAGGGTTGTGTTGTAGGCAAACACCCTGAGCATAAGTTTGATCGAGGGAAGGCTTGTCGTGCATCAAGTATCTTGGGGATTATGCATTCTGATATCAGTGGACCAATGCCCATCACATCCATAAATGGATATCGGTATATTCTGACATTCATATATGACTTTTCTAGATACACCTTGGTGTTTTTCATTAAGAAAAAGTCAGAAGTTTTAGAAAAAATCATAGAATTGAAAGCACTGGTTGAGAATGCCTCTAGGAAAAAGATAAAATCCCTTAGATCTGATAATGGTGTGGAATATATCAGTACTGAGTTGCTAAATATATGTTCCGACAGTGGGATCGAGATCCAACATTCCGTTCCCTACACCCCTCAGCAAAATGGTGTAGCGGAGAGGAAAAACTGCTCTCTAAAGGAGATGACCACATGCATGCTAGAAGCAAAAGGTTTGGCTGCAAATTTGTGGGCCGAGGCCATGAATGTTGCAGAACACATTCAGAACAGAGTACCTCACTCCTCCCTGAAGGGTAAGACTCCCTTCAAATCCTATTTTGGACACAAGCCAGATGTGTCACATTTCAGGGTGTTTGGGTCCACTGCATGGGCCCAGATTCCATCTGACAAAAGAAAATATTTGCAACCGCAAAGTGTTGAATGTCTATTTATTGGATATACAAAAGAATCCAATGGATTCAAGCTGCTGAATATCAGAACAAAGAAAATTTTCATCAAAAGAAGTGTTAAGTTTGATGAGCCTCTCTAAGAGGTACAACTAGTTGAAGAAAATTTTGTTGATCTTCCCTCTAGTTCTGTTGACAATTTGGGTGACAAAAATGGGGGTGATGACTCTGATTTTGCAGGACTGATATCTGATATCAGTGAGAAAGAAATATCAGATTCAGAATAAGATTCTGGAGTGCATACAGATCTCCTAACTTGGGGTAAGAAAACACTTTCTTCCACTGGGGAAAACATCAAAAATCATGTTGATCCAAGAAGAACCCGGTCTGAATTTTAAAGAGCAGGTATTGCGCTCTCTTGCCATGATGATTTACTGTCTGAAACCTATTATTTAATGATAGGTTCAGATTGAAAGTCTTAATACCATGCTCGAAAAGATCTGAGATGGCAAGCTGCCATGGACGAAGAGTTTAACTCTCTTCGAAAGAATGCTACTTGGGAACTAGTTTCCCTTCCACCTGGAAGGAAGTTAGTTCAATGCAAGTGGGTGTTTCCAACAAAGGTTGCTACTGATGGCACAACATGCAAGTATAAGGCAAGGCTGGTTGCAAAAGGGTTCTCCCAAGTCCAAGGAGTGGACTACCATGAGACCTTTGCACCAGTGGCAAAGATGGACTCCATCCGCCTAGTTTTGGCAATTTCTGCATCTAAGCACTTGGAGGTGCATCATATGGATGTCAAGAGTGGATTTCTATATGGATATATTCATGAGGAGATATACATGAAGCAGCCTGAGGGCTACATTTCATATCCTACTTTGGTTTTCAAATTGTAGAATTCTTTATACGGGTTGAAACATGCCCCAAGATCATGGTATGCCAAGATGGACGCCTTCCTGCTTTCACAAAACTTCCAAAGGTGTAAGTATGATCAGAATGTTTATCTACAGCAGTATGATGGTAATTTACTTATCATTGTTTTATATTTTGATGATCTCTTGATCATTGGTAGCACTCTTTCTTCCATTTCATTCATTAAAATTGTCATCCATGATGCATTTGAGATGAGCGATTTGGGCATGCTGAAACAATTTTTGGGGCTAGAAATTGCACAAAATTTTGATGGGATAATGGTAACTCGGTCTAAATAAATTTCAGACCTATTAGTGAAGTTTAACATGGTTGAATGTAAGTCTGCCCCATTCCCTTTCCTCTCAGGAGTCAGCCTTGAAGAGGGAAAAAACACTCCACCCATGGGTTGCACTATCTACCGCCAACTGATTGGTAGCTTGCTTTACTTGACTCATTCACGGCCTGGTATATGTTATGCTGTGAATGTTGTATCAATATACATGCATCAGCCTCATGACCTGCATTGGAAGGAAGCTAAGAGGATCCTTCAGTATATTCAGGGCACAAGATCCTACGACATCCACTATGCTGCAGATTCGAAGCTAGAGTTGGTTGGATATATAGATTCAGATTGGGCAGGAGATTCTACTGATCGAAAGTCCACTTCTAGATATGTATTTATGTTTGGTCGTGGCCCCATTTTTTGGTCCAGCAAAAAGTAGGCTGTCATTGCTTTGTCTTCAGCAGAGGCCGAGTACAGGGGAGCAGTGAATGCTTGCATCCAAGTTGTTTGGTTGCAAGGAATTCTTTCAGAGTTTGATTTTGGTAGTACTTTGTCCATTGTCATATTTTGTGACAATCAAAGTACTATTAATATCTCCATCGATTTAGTTACCAGGCAGAGGACCAAACACATAGAGATTCACATGCACTATATTAGGGAGCTGATGCATGACAGGACCATAGTTCTGCAATACTGCCCTACATATGAGCAGATTGCAGATATCTTCACCAAGAGCTTTGCAGAGAAAAAGTTCACTTACCTCTGTTCACTGTTGGGGGTGAGTTCATGAGGGTGATCAGATGCTTCTTCAGTGTTCAACTTGAGGGGGGGTTTTTGTTCCCACTGGGTTTTCCCTCATTCCTCACTTAGATTTATTTTCGAGCATTATTAGAGTTACATCTTTGTACAGGGTTACCTTTGGCCATTGTTTTTGGGGCCCTAGCATTTCATGCATTTTATTTTACTCCTCTTGAGTATAGCTTAAGGGGGGGGTGTTGGAGTCATTTACCCAACATGCACACTTATTTGGTCAATTTTGGACTATTTACCCACTATCCTAAGTTTAATTGACTTACTTGGCATCATATGAGCACACTATGACATCAACATGAGCACACCCACACTCTTCTTCAGTCAAGGAGGCCAACTAAGCCTTCTCCTTCATTTGGGGAGGCTAACTGGGCTTCCTCTTTCAAACAGGGAGAAATTCTGGGTTGATTTGAGTGTCATAAGTGCACCTAATTGCTAACTGATTGTTGTTTCACCTAACAATCATTTAAGCTAAGTTGTAAAGGCTCCTCCATCTATTATTTTCCTACTATTGGTTAATATTTATGAACTGGAGACAACTAGCGTGCCTCTAACCACTTCTGATGACAAGAGGCACTTCAGCTAACTCCATCGGAGCTACTTGGAGTTAGAGATGCGCTACCACCTTGAGTTGGACATGCAGTGACATGTGTTGAGTCACATTTAGTTAGACTCAGTCATCTATTGCACTCCGATTTAGTTAGGACTTGGTGTGACAGTCAGTTATTGATCAGTTTAGTGGTTAACTAAGTGTGCCGAGTGTGTATGACATTAAGTTAAGCTACACTCATCCATGTAATTTGAATGACCTCCTTGGGTATTCGAATTAGATTGGAATTCATGCATTCTGCATGAGACTGTATTGTAATTATTCATTTTTTACTGATAATAAAGAATTGCAACCTCCTATTGCAATACCGTTGCATCATTTTCATGTGTAATCTGTCAATTGAATCACTTGTGAGTTTATACTTTGTCCAAGATTGTTGTGACATGATTAAAAAAAATAAGGATGGAACTCTTCGGTTGTGCATTGATTACGTAGTTGAATAAGGTCACAATGAAGAACAGGTACCGATCGCCTCAAATTTATGATTTGTTTGACCAAATGAGGGGGGAAAGACTCTTTTCAAATATTGATTTGAGGTCTAGTTATCATCAAGCGATATTCAACTAAGAAGGCAACCATAAGACAACCTTTAAAACAAGGTATGGCCACTGTGAATTTGTGGTGGTACCATTTGGTCTCATCAATGTACTAGCTACATTCATGTGTCTTATGAATATTGTTTTTAGCAAGTGCATGGATAAATTTTTGCTTGATTTGTTGATGATATTATCATTTACTCTAATAATGAAGAGGAGCATGAGGAGCATTTGAGAATGGTTTTGTAAGTGCTAAGCGAGCATAAGATGTATGCAAAACTAAGCAATTGTTATTTCTATTAGAAACAAATTCATTATTTGGGTCACATTATTTGTGAGGAAGAAATATTTGTGGATCTAGAGAAGATTGAGGCCATAATGAATAGATCAAATCCAAAGAATGTATTGATGTAAGATATTTAGTGGATCTTGTTGGTTATTGCATAAGGCTCACTAATGAATTTTACAAGATTTCACACCAAATTACTTCTTTGCAAAATAAGGGGATGAAGTTTGGATGCAATAATGCGAGGAAAGCTTTCAACTATTGAAAATCATTCTCACCAGTGCTCCAATTTTGAAGGTTGTAGATCTAGAAAGGATTTCTTTATGCGCATAAATGCTTGTAAAGGACTCAATGAGGTTCTTATACAAGATAATCATGTGGTATGTTATGAGTCACAAAATATAAAGGAACACGAGAATAATTATCTTACCCATGACTTGGAACTTATTGCAATAGTGCATGCTTTGAAATTGTGGAGGCACCACTTGATGGGCAAGGGATTTTAGCTTAGAACTAAGCATAATGACTTGAAGTGTTTATTTAAGAAGCTAAATTTAAATGCAAGGCAAACTCGATGGCTAGAATTTTTGTATGAATTTTATTTTGAGATCAAGTTCATAAAAGGGAAAGAAAACAAAGTTGTTGATGCACTCTGTAGGAAAATGCATGTTGCATTTGTTAGCATTCACCAATCAAATTTAAAGAAGAGAATTATTGATCCATGTTGGAGGTGCATTATATTCTTTTTATGAAGATTACACTAGGTGGAACTAGTCACTAGTAGGGGGGTGGATTTACCCCGCCTTATCCATGTAATGGCTACAATGAGGAGTGATAACCCTGAGTTGTCAAGGTTTGGGGCAACATTTCAATTTTTATTTTTGGTTATTTCTGTGCTATTTCAACCAATGTTTTTTCATCCTATTCTAATATAATCCAGGTTAAAGGATTAACGTTGTATTCTAATTTGGATTAATAGATCAAAGTTTTGGATGTTGTGGAATATCTAAATATTGTATTGTGAATGGTCAAGTTAATACAACAAGGAAGATGGAGTTGCAACTCTAAGTTAGTATGGTTTTCGAGGTGAAGGATTTATAGGGTAAATCTCTGTGTTCTCTGTGTGTGTTACTGTTCTTCCTATTTTTTTTTAAGAATCTATGTACATTGATTCACTCTAATAGCTTTCAAACTTACATTTGGTATCATAATGAGATTATTAGCTTCTAGGGGACACCTTTGGTACTAGGTTTTTTTATCATTCTTGATAGTGCAAGTTTATCTTGGGTATGCAATAAACCTAGTTTTAATGGGATCTGCATGACTATGATACTTGTGTGGAAGGGAATGTAAGGCAATCCATAATCAAATATTGAAAAATTTATCAGTAAGAGCTTTGAACTATGGAAGCTAAATATGGAAGATATCATAGTAGATAGAGAACAATGGACTGATGTAGATCCAATTATAGAACTTACAAGTAAATTGAAAAAAGACCATGAGAAGCTGGAGAGAAAGGAAATAAGTACGATCCAAATATACTTATTAGTTTTGGTGTTGTTGAATGCCTTTAGAGAAGACAACACAAAGAAGCTATGGGATAAGTTAGGAGGTTTGTTTCAATCAAAGTTCCTAGTAAACAAACTTTTTCTTCAAAAAACGTTTTACCTCCCAAGGATGACAATAGCTCTATGATCATAGCATCTAGATGCCTTCAACATTGTGATAAGTTAGTTGTTTTTTGTTGATATTAAAAATCCCAATGAAGAAAAGTACATTTGTGTTCTTTGCCATATTCATGGGATAGCCTAGTTGTTCTGATTGGGGTTAATACAATCACATTAAAGATTGATGATGTGGGTGAATTCTTGTTATGGAAAGAGATGAGGCAAAAACCATGAATTATTAGACCAATAATGCCTTATTTGTGAGAGGTCTCTCTGTAGACAAAAAGGGTAAAAATAAGTCTTTGAGGGGCAAAGCTAAATCTAGAGGTAAATATAAATCTTTAGGACAATCTATAAGGAAATGTTGGAAAAGTAGTAAAGAAAGATTATAGATAAAAAAATATTGATAAAAGCAAGGGATCTGATGGTGCTCATTCTAAAGAAGAAAATGCCTCCTCAGAAGATGGGATGTGTATTTGGCATCTATAAGTACACATTCAAATCACAATGCATGGTTTATTGACTCAGGTGCGTCTTTTTCACATGAATCCTCTCAAGGAGTGGTTTTATGAAAATGAAAAGTATAATGGAAGTGGTGTCTTCATGGGATATGAATCAACAACCAATATCACAAGACGTGGAAGGGTCTGATCGTTGCACACGTTAGAACCATTTCAAGTGTTCTGCATATTCCAAGTTTGTTAGAAACTTGATACCTATGAGTAAAATAGGTAATGTTGGTATGCATACTATATTTGAAAAAGATACATGCAAGATGGTTTGAGGAGCAATGGTGTTGTTGAGGTGTGTTCGGATTGGAACTATATACAAGCTATCGGGAAGCACTGCCACTAATGGGTGTAATAATACTATTGTTCCTAAGAATGAAATTGATAGAGTTCATATTATTCCTATAGAGACGACGATGCTATGGCATTAGAGAATGGAGCATATTATAGAGAAGGACCTTCACACTTTGCATTATAAAGTTATGGTTAAAAGCATCCCTAATTGTTCTTTATATTTGGAATTATATTAATGTTGTGTATATGGTAAACATAACTGAGTGGAATTTATGTTTTGTTCTATTAGGGTACAAGGGATCTTGGATTTTATACATTGTGAAGTGTTTAGATCTATAACTATTCCATTTTTGGAGGATATTTGTACTATGTCTCATTTATAGGTGAATTTTCTAGGAAAACATGGTTGCATATTTTGAAGAAGAAATATGATGTTTTCAAAAATTCATAGCTCTTGTAGAAAATGAGACAAAGAAAAAAAGTGTTAAGAGGATTGATAATGGAGGAGAGTTCTATGGGAAATATTTTGAGAATTTTGTAAATAATGCAAAATTGCATTGTAACATAAAACTCCATACGCACCTCTATGGAATGGAGCTGCATACACCATGAATATGATGTTGACGGAAAGGTAAGAAGTATGCTTAGTGGTGTAGGCATAGAATGAATTTTTTGGGCAATGGAAGTAGATATTGGATGTTATCTAATCAACCAATCACTCACATCAACGTTGGTTGATAATACTTTTCACGAGGCATGGATTGGTAAGCCTACCCTCTCTTCTACATCTTAGATTTTTTTGGTTCTAATGCCTATGTGCATGTTTAAAAAGAGAAAAGGATCAAATTGGACAACAAAACAAAGAAATGTATCTTCATTGGTTATAAAGATGGAGTAAAAGGCTACAAAGTTTGCAATATTGTAACAAGGAAGATTATTCATAGTTGTGATGTGATCTTTAAAGAAGTTGAAAGTATTCCCAAGCATGAAGATGAAGTAAGAGAAGGAGAACTAGAGAAAATATACTTTGAGTTGGAGAATGGGGAATCTAACTCAATAGATGAAGATGAGTCAAATGAATAAGATGAAGAGCAAGAACCATAGACCCCAATATTGAAGAGATTTGTTTGAGTATGAGGAGATCTTGAGGAGGCATAGTCCACCTAATTTTCATTATGTTTTTATTTTTTTTGTTATTGAATATGATCCTAGAACTGTTAGAGAGGTAGTTAATTTTGAGGAGAGTAAACTCTATAAGAAGGCCATGGTAGAGGAAATGGATCCCTTGGACAAAAACTTGGCCGAGTTTCCTAATATAAGAGAACTTGGTAGCAAATGGGTGTTTATGAAGAAGTTCAATGCAAAAGGTAGAATGGAGAAGTACAAGGCATTCCTAGTGGAAAAATAATATTCTTAAGTGGGTGGAATTGACTTTGGTGAGTTTTTCTTACTTGTTACAACATTGACCTCCATTAGATTTTTATCATCTCTTGTTGCAAGATTTGATCGTGAAGTAGAACAAATGGATGTAAAGACAATGCTCTTACATGGGGACTTAGAAGAATAAATCTACATGAAGCAACCCGAAGGCTTCATAGTGAAGTGCAGGAAGCAAATAGTTTGCAAGTTGAAAAAGTCTCCATATGACCTAAATAAATCATAAAGAACGTGGTATCAAAATTTTGATATATACTTACATACTAGGTATGGGTTTTGTGAGAAGCAAGGATGAACGATGTGTGTATTCCAAGCAAGTTGGTGACTAATTTATTTATGTAGTATTGTATATTGATGATATGATTCTAATCGGAAATGAAAGGATATCATCAAGAAGGTCAAGTATAAGTTATCCTCTAAGTTTGACATGAAAGATATTCGAATTGCAAACTTTATTTTGGGCATGGGTATTAAAAGAGATCACGTGGATAGGAAACTTTTGTTAAACTAGAATAAATATGTTGAGACAATTTTGCAAAGATTTAATATGCAAGAATGTAAATTAATCAAGGTTCCTATTTTTGTAGATGCAAAGTTATACATAGAGTAGCATCCCAAGACATCGAAAGAGGTAGAGGACATGTCCCATGTTCCCTATGCTAATGTTGTTGTTAATTTGATGTATTATATTGTCTACACTAGACTAGACATTGCCCATGTAATGAGAGTTTTGAGCAGATATATGTCAAAACCATGGAATAAGAATTGGACAAATATAAAGAGAAACTTCAAGTATTTGCATGGAATTATAGAGTATTCAATCTATTATCAAGGAAGACCCAAACTAGACAAAGACTTAGATGTACAAGGCTTCATTGAATGCAGAGTGAGTTGGAGATCTTGATTGTAGAATATCTACAATTGTTTATGTGTTTAAATTAGTTGGTGGAGCAATCAATTGGATGAGCAAGAGATGGGTTGTAGTTGCACTTCAACTACAAAATTTGAATATGTGCCAACCACCCATGCAAATAAGGGAATTGTATGGTTGCAGATATTGTGTTTAGGTATTGGGTTTGAACATCATCTTAGAAACAGGATCACAAAGTAATAACAATAAACAATCAACAAGATGCAAATATTAAAACACATTAGAAGAGAGACACAGATATAACATGGCCCACCCAATATGGGCTACATCCAAACAGAAATTGCCAGTCCTTTATTATTATTTCATCCAACAAAATGAAGGGATACAATCTGCATCAACCTATTGTACTTCCTCTTCACTCTCTCACAATCACAAATATCAATTTTACAATGCTACAATACAAATTGCATAGCCATATTGCAATGCATTCCTTTTATAAAGGGAATACCATGGGCTGCCCAAAACCATGGGCCCGTAAATCACCCATTATTGACCAAGTCATGACTCTAGTGTGGGGTAAAGTCCCCCCCATACCCCCCCATCAAGTGTTGGGATACAAACACGACTGAAATAACATATCTGAATCAAGAAGATCAAGATCCACAACCAACACATCAAGCTATAAGGTTAGATTGAGATAGTCAGAGTGCAATATTTCTAGCAAAGAACCTTACTAATCATTATAAGGCAAAGCAAATTGATGTGTAGTATCACTTTGTAAAAAACATGGTTGAAGACAAGAAAGTGTTGCTCAAGAAGGTTGACACCTTAAAGAATGTTGCAAAGTCATTGATGAAGTATGCTATTATTAAATATTTCTCTTGGTAGAGAAGCAATGGGCATTGTTTCCCAGACTTATGACCTTTATAAACCCTGAGCCCCTTGTTTTGCAATTAAAACAATGAGTGGGAGAATGCTAGATATGTGTTATATTCTTTGCATGAGGATTGAATCCGATGAAACTAGTCACTAGTGGGGTAGGAGAGCATTATATCCCTACTATATATGTAGTGGCTATAGTGAGGGGTGGTAGCACCAATCCACTAGGGTTTAGGGTAACACCCAAAAAAAATATATTGGGTTGATTATAGCCAATTTTTGTATATTTCTATGATTTTTCAGCCCAATATAATCTAATCATGGTTAAGGAATTAAGGTTGCAATATCATATAGGTTGACGATTGAAGGTTTTGGATTCTACATATTACCAAAATATTCTATTATGAATTGTCAAGTTAATACAATGAAAAGATAGAGGTGTACTATTAAGTTAAGTTGGTTTTCTTGGTGAAGGGTTTCCGGGGTAGATTTTGTGTATTCCATGTGTTGTATTGTTTTTCTTTCTATTTTCCTTAAGAATATGTATGCATTGCTTGACTTGCACATGTTTAAACTTTACATTTCCCTTGCTGAAAATGAAAAATATATCCAAATCAAAATTGGACTGCAACAAAAGAATTTAGAAAAGAAGTATGAAGGATATCAACTAAATGATGACAGGCTTCTTATTTATAAAAATAGAGTGTATATTCCTAATTCTCTAGGTTTAAGAAGAATTATCAAGGATGAAATAGATAAAATGCCATATTTTGGACATCTCAACTACTAGGAAACTATTTCTACAACAAGAAAGCAATACTCTTGGCCTTGGATGAAGAGATATGTTGTTGAATATATTTCTAGATGTGAAACACCAACAAGTTAAGGTGAACATTAACACCCAACATATTTATTTCAACCTTTTCCAATTCCAAAATGGAAATGAGAAGTAGTAACCTTAGATTTTATACTAAGTCATTAGCTACATCAATACATCATAATTCTATCATGGTTGTGGTGGATAAATTATCCCAAATAGCGCATTTTATTCATGAAAAGTCTACCCATGAGACTAATGATATAACAATAATATTTATAAGGAAATATTCAGATTCCATAGGTTACCCAAAGCAGTTGTATCTGATAGGGATACCAAAATTACATCCAAATTTTGGAAGAGTCTTTTGGCAAACTTGGGAACACAACTAAAATTTAACACTGATTACCATCCATAGACAAATGGGAAAACTGGAAGACTAAATGTGATTGAATACATGCTTTGCATGTATGTGATGGATAAACCAAGTGGGAATATTATCTGCACATGGTAGAGTTTGCATATAACAATGGGCATCAAACATCATCGAAAAACAAGTATATTTGAAGTTTTATATGATAGAAGATGCATGACAGTAGTGAGCATGGATAATTTGATAAACAAAATTGTGCTTATGCTATAAATTATTAAGGTAATCGAGTAGGAAATTGCAAAAAATTGGCAAAATTTGAAGGCAACCCAATATAGGCATAAAAGCTATGGAGATAAAAATATGGTGCATAGAGAATTTCAATTTGGGGATCATGTTTACCTTTGAGTGAAATGATGAAAGAGTTATTTGAAGCTTAGAAGTTGTGCCAAGTTGGCACTAAGATCTCGTGGGCCATATAAAGTGCTAGAGAGGATAGGGCCAATTGCATATACAATAACATTTCCTACTAACACTAAAGAACATAATATTTTCCATGTTTCTTTGCTTAAGAAATATGTACATGATCCTAACCATGCGAGTGATTGGGATGTGATCCCAATGAAACTAGAGGGAGTGTTCCAAATAGAGCCATTGTGCATTCTTGACAATAAAGTAGTAATTTTCTTTGGAGTTGATCCATTAAACATGTTAAGGTGAAATGGAAGCACTTTGGTCCCATTGAGTCTACATGGGAGCTAGAGGATGCCATGAAGGAAGAATACCCATTTTTGTTATAATTTTCAAGAAAACACTGAGGATGGTGTTATTCCAAGGGGGAGGGGAATGTAATACCCTATTTTTTATTCCTTGGAATGCATTAAATCATATTATGTAAATTTGTTGGTTTGGAGTCCTATTGTGGAGCTCAAGGCCAAGGCTCAACTAATGGATGGTTATGCTTTTATGCTCTAAATATCCATATATATAGCATATTATAGGTTTGTCATGGTCCAATATTACTACATAAAGAGAAATAGAGGGGCTACGATTCCACTAAAGGGGAAGAGGAAATGGATCCTATGGCAAAGTAAATCCTTTATTGCCAAGTGTTAGCCTTAAAACTCATTTTTTTCCTACCATGTACCTTAAGCAATTCATATAAACTTATTAAAATCAATCATTGAATTCATGCAAGAGGTTGGTGGGGAGGTCTTATCCCTTAGTTATGGAGGCATGATCTGAGAACACTCATTATGGTAATTGCAAGAGTCCTACATTCCGTGATCAAAAGTAACATCAAATGTCATTTCACCAATCCTGTTGTTCAATTGACTCAAGAATTCATTCCAAAATTCTTATGTAGAGGCTTTATGTTGTTCATATCGTGTTCACCATGGATGCTCATGGGAAATATGAAAATTGACTAAAATTAACATTGTAAAAGGAAAATTGAAGACTTTAGATGAAATAATGATGGTTGTAGGTGAGCATAGAGGTTGGACAAGTTAGGAAATATTCATCAAGTATACATATTTTTCTATTTGGATGCTTGAGAAGCAAAGTATTAATAATATAGGCGATTCCCAGAAAGCATACAACATACCAGACTATATCTACATGCATTGAAGATCACTATAAGCAAAGGGTACATTAAGGGAATATTATGCAAAGAAAGCGTAGGCCTTCCTGGTGTTGTGTGGGGCAATGGAAGAGAAATCCTTGGTTGTTGATGGTTAAATGAGATGCACCTAGTGCTGTGTGGTGCGGAAATTGGATAAAGAGGAAAGAAAATGGATTGGGTTGTGAGATAAGCCTATATCTCATATCCTTTACCTTGTCAACCTCATAACCCAAATCAAGGGTGGTATCTACAATATATACCTATAGCTCGGTGGAAATTGCTCTTGCATATCTTGTTTCTTGGACCTTATTCAGTTAAACTATAAGTTCCTTATCGTTGTTGATGAATATGCAAAATTTATGTTTATTTTATGTTATGAAAATCATTGTATTATGCATGATGTGTGTGATTATGTTAGTTACTATGTTGTATTTTAATTCCACAAACGTACTTGCATTTTAGTATGGACTTTCATGGGAGGCTTAATTAGTTGTTATTATGAATATATGGCCTTAGTGGGTAGGAATTTGGAAGCTAGTATTCATATCTACCCTTCCTATTGTTAGGTTTACTATATAGGGTTGTTGGAAATGATTGTTATTTGAACTCTATTTATTTAAATATAATCATTAAATGATGTGTAAATGTTATACTTTTCGGTTACTCTGAAAGTGTTTAGACCAGATTTAGGGGTGCTTCATGAGATTTGGGGTACATGGTGTATGTTCAACACTTGGATGGTCCGATATGGATTGCATCATGAGAGATGGTTTATGATGGATATGCATAATTGAGATAGCTTACTTAGTGGATGCTCGACCTTAGAATGGTGTTGGATTGATGTTCTTCCCTTAACCATTGGATTTCTCTCCCTTGATTGGTGGGTGCCATTTATGATGGAAACATGGAGGAACCACTTGCTTGGAGAGCATCCTACTTGGGATGAAGAGGTTTTGCATAATGATGGAGGGTGACTAGTCCTAGATGGCACGTATTAGTTTGAATTCCGATTTTGAAGAATTGGAGATGGCTTAGGGACACTTGGGGATTCAACAATGTTCGTGGAGGGGGTAGACAAACCAATGGAGTACAATGCTCAGGAGGATCAATGGAGTCCGTGTAGCCTCGTGTTGAAGGAATGTGAACTTACCTTATGTATCTACTTCATCTTGGAGCTTATTAATGCTAGAAGATGTCTTGTGGCTACAAATAAGACATGCCTAGCACATATTGAGCTTGGGATAACTTTTTGTAAAGAGTGATGAGGTTTATGAAGGTAGATCTGATAAGAAATTTCACAAGGATGAATAATATGTGGGGTTAAATTTAAGGATATCTAACACAAAGAGTGAAATCTCACAAATCATTGGCACTATATTCAAATATCAAACTAGATATGAAGACAATTGTTATATCTGATTTTACCACACATGGTAGATCACACCTTTATGGCCTTCCATGTCCCTCTGCAGACTCCTTGGACCCCCCTTGCACAAGTTATACCTTGATGAACCAAGAAAGTCCCTAAAAAACACATGTTTATGTGTATACACAACTTTTAATATAATACCCATGTGTACACACAACTTTTGAGCCAATACTCGCATACATCGAAAAATGTGCATAAAAAAAACTTTTGGAGTTTTCCTCATTGAGTCCCGAATAACTTGACTCTTGGCCTTCCATATGCCTGGAAACGCTTCGAATTGACCCTCCACTGCCTATTGGAGGGCTATATATTGTGCCTCTTGGATGCATTGAAGGAGGAGAATTTTGGAGAGCAATGAAACTATAGTTCATTCTTGCCTCACTTATTTATGCTTGAGCATGCATCCCTTTGTCCCTTTGGAGAACACATTGCTACCCTTCCCAATATTTCCTTTGCTTTGTAAGCTTTCCATTGAGATGGAGGATTGAAGTGGTGGAGGCCTAGGTGGAGGACTCAGTTTCTCTGTTTCGACGAGGTGTCAATAAAGTTTGTCACTGTTCTATCTCTGTTTATTATTAATAGAAATATCCATTTCTCATCCATTGCATGTGTATAACTATGAATATTTTTTCCATGGATGTAGTTATATTTGCTTATACATGATGGGTTATATATGCTAGAGTATTCCTAACACTTTGATATATAGCATCCTTGTCTTGTTTGTTGTTGTTGAAAGTGAATTGTAAATGCAAGTGTGTTGGAAAAGCTCAACGCGGATCTACATCAACCGTCTGGAATAAGGTACACTTCATATCCCTTGGTGTTAGATGTATTTATTTCTCTTGCATATTGGATTGGATTGATCTCTAGTGTCATTCAGTTTGTTGTGGTCTACCCCAATCCATAGGAAGTTTCTCTCCGTAACAGAATTGGTGATTCCGTTAGGGAGGTTTCTTGTTATTCTTTGGGGATTGGGTGCGCAATGTGCTTGAATTGCTTTGTGTTTCTATGACAGGTACATACGTATGTTTTCCTATTAGTATCCTATGGAAGTGATTTTGGTCTTAGCCTACCATTTTACCCCCTCTTTCTTCTTGTACGCGAGTTTTTTCCTCACAACTGCGTATACACACGGGTTTTGTCTGAATAGTTGCCTATACACCCAGGTTTTATGCAAACAGTCGCATATGTTTCTCTTTTGAAATTGATTTGGATGATTGAGAGTTTTTGGGTGAAGTTTGAATGTTGTTGAGTCTTCCTGGATGATGTTGGTGTCTGTATATTGCCTCTATTTCTAACCAGAGACCTTTTTATCTGCTTTTTAATTAGAAGTTGTTCTTGTCATCTTATTTCCTTTTTGTTTTGGTATTAGTACATTAGATATCTTTTATCTCAATGTCTTGCTTAGCTACTGTCTGAGAGTTGATGTAGGGTCTGAGAGTTGTAGAGTCTCTTATTGCTTTCACAAATCATTTATTTCAAAAATACAAAAATATTTTATTTTTGGGCATGTTTATGCATTTTTGCATTTGCATTTGCATAGTACTTGCATTAGGTTTGCTTAGTTTATTAGTAATCAAGCTTTCATACAGGAATGATTGCATTGTCATTTGAAGGAAAAGTATGCATCTCATGTAGTGGCATACCCTGTTTTCTCATTTAAAGACAAAATTGAACTTGGCATTGTTTGTTAGGCATGCATATTTACTTTCATTGCTGAGTCATAACATAATTGGTTGCATGGTCATTTCCTTTGAGTAATCACAACCCCTAAAATCGATGCTTAATTTAAAATGAATTACACATTTTTATTTGATAGGGTACATCAACAAGCTAAGGTTTTAGAGTCTTGGAATAGGTTTTTGTGAGTAAATTTCTCCAAGACTACTAAACAAAACAAGTAGGTGTATGTCCAGGTGAGAGAGTGAAATCATTGGTACAATTGGTGTTTTCAGGAGGCTCCTCTTACACAAGAGTTAAGCACGAGACAACGCACACGTTAGTAGTGGAGATATGCCCTTGCCACTCTCTGTGCATCAACAAATATATTTCCAGGATCTTATTCATACCTTTTGGTGCTTTCAATCTTCAGGCTTTGCTACCTTGCCCATACGGTAGATACCACCTGCGATTTTCTGCTTGAGCATTGGTTATATTGGGGTGACCTTAGTTTCCTTACCTAGGTATCACAGGGGGTACTTGTAGAGGTTATTCTGTGAGTGTCCTGGCCAGGTAGGGGTCGGACAACACAACCATTTTACCCGTTCAAGCTGAGGGCCACTATAATTGGTTACACACCTCCACTTATAGCATATGGGAGTCTCAGACCTCTCCTAGGCAAGACATACCTACTACATTCAGGAGCTCATTTATCCCCCCTTAGCTTGATTTCATTTTGGATTAGATTCTCTTAGGAGTGTGCTCCGCGTGTGCTAGAATGCTCTAGGGTTCATAATTAATTTGAGTATTTTTATTTTTGTGGAGCCATCGTGGATCTAGGAGCAGATTCTCGCCGTTCTCAACGTTTAGTGGGTCTTTCACCTTCTACGTCTCCTCCTTCATGGAAGAGAGCCAGATAGTCCGGGCAGACTCATATTCTCTGTGATTCACACACTGATCTCACCATGAGTCACACATTCGAGATCCCGGAGGCCCCTCCTTCTCCACTCCCTAGGGTAGGGAATGTGCCGAATAGTGTATATGGGACTTCGAAAGAAAACGATCCTTTTGAGGTTGGTGCATCATATAATGTACGATTCCAGTTTTCAGACTATGTAAACACAAATCGTCGATCTTCTTCACATAGGTCGAGCTATGAGACTCATCTGATACCCTCTAGTTCTATCCCTTTTATATTTGGCATGCCAGTCCTTTAGGAGGTCGTTCCATCATTTAATGTCGGATCTAGTGTTGATCCTGGTACTACACCTGGGGGCACTGCCATCCCTTTCTATGTGGATAGGTTTGGTAGTGGTCATATTGCACCTTCCACACCTATTGTGGGAGGCTCTTCATACCCGTTATATTCCATGTTATGCTCCATCGTCCATTGCACATGTTCCTTCGAATTCATTTTTAATGTCGCTTCCTCCCCATGGCTCACATGGTCCTTCGGGCCAGAGTACTACCTCTAGCCATGTTGTTCCCTCATTTTCCCACACCATAGTATCACAAGGCTACATGCCTCCTTACATGTCGGCAGGTTATGTACCACCTTATGTGTCTGGGATTCAACCTGCTTATCAATATTATAATTATGGCTATCTAGCATCCCAGTCTCTAGGTATTTCGAATTATAACATTGCCATGTACCCTTTTATGGGTCAAGCGGGAGGAGGCTATTATCCCACTGGCCAAGGCCATGGTGTTTACAACAACCAGACTTAAATGAATCAGTCTTATCAGGGGGCATGGAACCAAATGGCTCAACCTAGGCTCCCTTTTCTAGCTATGCTGGACTTGCCTAATTTATCGAGATTGACTAATGATCTGGTATCTCATGATCCGACATGGTCAGTTGTTCCCCCCAAGAGTCCTTCGGACATTCTGAAATTCGAAGGTAAGAGTGGTGAGGACCATGGTGAGCACATTACTACTTTTCACATATGGTGCTCTTTGAATTCGTTGAACCATGATTCCGTTCACTTATGACTATTTCAACGCACCGTCACGGGTCCTACAGGGAAATGGTATATAGAGTTACCTGGGGCACATATCAGATATTAATTAACCTATCCATGACCTTTCTAAACCACTTTCAACTACATGTGTGTTAGGATGCTGGTACTGAGCTCTTGTCGGCATTTCAGCAAGATAAAGCCACACATATTTATGACCATATTCAAGAATGGCGTAGACGAAAGCGGTTGATTAAGGCTCACATTCCATCAGAGTTTCTTTTGGAATGGTTCCTCAAGTGATTATTGCCATATATAGCGAAGGATGTTTCCACATCTGGAGTGATGAATGAGGAACATGCTATCTTTCGAGCTCAACAACTAGACTTGATTTACGCTTAGTCTGGGCTCTTATATGAGATTATTCTGAACACACCGTGGTCAAACTTTGAGTCTAAGTTCAAACCTGGGCCACATGCTTATGGCATTGTTGGCTCTGCTAATACTAAGCATGTAGACTTCGTTACAAATCAAATGAATAATTTTTCTATTAACCGGCCTGCATCGGGACAAGCTACGGCTTCATCTCACCCCACCTAATCGGAGGACATACACTCTGTGCAATTATCGAACTAGAAGGGTAACCAACAGCCTGGACGGAACAAGAAAAATGGAAGAAATAATCGTAAGGGCGGGAATAGGAATGGAAATTCTAACGATGATAAGAATGGTAACGATGATGGGGGACAAGAAGTCTAAACGTAAGGTTAACCTCCATTGCAAGCTTTGTGGGGGATATCACCTCACTCACTTGTGCCCTCGTATTGAATATGCCTCAAAATTATTTGCATAGATCCCAACCGTGTTGATGGACCCATTACTGCACAATAAAAATATGAATTCAAGGACCGTGGACTGCAGAAGTGCTTCTAGTGGGCATCAAAACCCGTCGAACATCAAAAGTGGCCATGGGTGCATCAACATGATGTCCACTAAGAATGTTCTGACCCGAGCTAAAGATTATGATTCATCGCAACCCGACTTAGGAAAAGAACCTGCTCCTCCCGAGGCCCATTTGCATATTGACAAGTTTGTCGACAAGCCTGAAGTTCCACCTCACATTCCTAAGGGAGTCTTAAAGCATTTGAGGCACAATCCTAATGCACGAGCCACCCAACACTATTCCATTGTCGAGGATTTGGGCCAGACTCCTTGTGCGATGTCTGCCTTAGAAGTCCTTCATACTTGCCCTTCGCAGAGAAAATATTTGTTGTCTGCCCTTGGGGCGGTTGATTCACATACTTACACAGTGATAAAATTTGAAACCCATGAAGTCTAGCCTCATTTGCCTTACCATGTGGCTCTCCTTGTCCACATGGAGTGTATGAACAACACCATTAAACACACAAGGATTTATGAAGGCGTTGTGACTTTTGTGATGTCTTTAGTCTATTGGAAGGGTTTAGGTTCCCCTACATTGTCGAGATCTGGAACCATGTTGACTACTTTTGATGGGAGATATTTTTCGCCGCATGGTATACTTCCTTCTCTTGAAGTCCAATTGGGAGGGAAGACTATGTTGATCGAAGTCGAGGTGGTTGATGCACCCCTTGGCTATAACCTTCTACTGGGTCATAATTGGATTTATAACATGAAATCGATCACGTCATCTCTCTTCCGAGTTGTTTGTTTCCCTTTTGAAGGGAGGATTGTCACGGTCGCACAAAAATATTTTGATAATTATGGTACGAAAGCATCATCGGGAGCTACAATCCCGGTCATAGATAATTCTCAGTTGGAAACTGAGAATGTTGGAGTGGGAATGTATCCATCATTGATGGGAACTTTCAATATTTATGCACCAATTCTTATGATAGGTTCCATCCTTGGTAGTGAATCATCATCGTTGAGTTTTATTCCATTTTGTGTTTCACATTTGGAGGATCCTTAGACTCTCCCTTCTCTGAGCACTTCAGATGAATATCCTAGACCTATAAATATGGACATGCAATTATCTACAACAACGATTGTGTATCAAGCTACTCTTGGTCTCGTTGTAGATCCTAGTCCTTCCACTTCGTGGACGAAGGAGGAGGATTCAGACCCTTATGCACTGCCTGCTTGGGCAGTCACGTCGTCACACTCTCATGATTGCTTTGATGACTCTTTTCCTTCAAATGAAGCTATCCTCGAAACCATGAATGGTTTAGATGGTCCTTGGGAGGAGTTACACCATCGATCTTACTTTCTCCAGGAGCTTGAACGTATTAAGTGTGATGACTATACGACGATCCTTAGCGAGAAGGTTGGTAGGCCCATGGTCCCATTAGGCACTCCTAGTAAGTTTTACGAAGGGAACATGGCTAATTTGTCACCGACAATCCCTATCAACATTTCTCAAACTCTTGGAAAGATTGAAAATGTTTACATTGGGGCAGATTATTCCCCTGATGAAATTGAGGAATACACTAAGCTCTTCAAAGAATTTTGAGATTTCTTTTCTTGGTCGTATGATGAAATGTCGGGAATAGACCCTCACAATATTGTTGACATGAGATTGAGACCTATCCGGATGCTAGACCTGTTCGACAATGCTTGCGAGTGATGAATCCCCGTAAGGCACCCGCTATTAAGGCAGGGATAGAGATGTTGCTTAAGGATGGATTTATCTATCTAGTTCCCTTGAATGAATGGGTATCGAATCCCGTTCTGGTTGATAAGAAACAGGGGACTATTTGTGTGTGCACTGATTTTAGAGACCTAAATAGAGATTGTCCTAAAGATAAATTTCCCACACCATTCATAGATAAAAATTTGGATGAGTGTGCGAGAAGTGAGGTGTTCTCGTTCATGGATGGATTTTTAGGGTATAATCAAATTCAGATCAAACCTCAGGATCAACATTAAACAACTTTCATTTGTCCTTGGGGTACGTTTCCATGCCGGAAAATGCCTTTCGGCCTTAAAAACACCATAGCTATTTTTCAATGGGCTATGACCTTCTCTTTTCATGACCTTAAGTGAATTATTGAAGTGTATCTTGATGATTTAGTTGCTCACTCTCATTTGAGAGTGGATCATCCTCACCATCTACGCTTGGTTTTCAAAAGATGCCGTAGATATAAAATCCGGTTAAATCCTCAAAAGTGGATCTTTTGCGTGAAAGTAGGTCGCTTACTGGGGTTTAACATTTCGAAGGAGGACATTAGGCATGAAATTCGGTCACAACAATCTTGACTCTAAAGCACATCTTACAGAATATTCAAAACAATTTTACACATGAAATGACATTAACAATACTGCAATAGGAGGTTACAGTTGTATATTATCAATAAATCAATAAAGAGAGATGATGCAATGTCATACAACTTGCATGAATGCAAGACAATTCGAATTCATTGGAGGTCATTCGAATTGGATAGACGAGAGTAGCTTAACTATCCGTTAGCCACACTAAACACACCAGTTAACCACTAATCAAGCCATTTTTTACTCTAACTGAGTCCTAACTGAATCAGAGTGCAATAATGACTGAGTCTAACTAAATAGAACTCAACTACATGTCAAACAATAGGTGGGGGTGCATCTCTAACTCAAGTAAACTCTGATGAAGTGAACTAAACTGAAACTAGTCACCAGAAGTTGTTGGAGGCGCCTTAAATCACTCCAGTTAACCCCAATCAGCCCAAAATAGCCAAATGGATGAGGAAGGAACTTTTCCAACTTAGATTAACTGAATGTTAGGTGAAACAACATTCAATTAGCTAATTGGTGCACTTATGACAAGCAGATCATCCCAGAATTACTCCCCGATTGAAGGAGGAAGCCTAGTTAGCTTCCCTGATTAAAGGAGAAGGCTTAGTTTGCCTCCTTGATTGAAGGAGTGTGCTAGTGTGTTGATGTTGATGTCAGTTTCAAGTCAATTAACTTAGGATAGTGGGTAATTAGGCTAAATTGACCAAATAAATGTGTGTTGGTTGGATAATGACTCCAACACCCCCCCTTAAGCTACAATCATGGAGGAGTAAAAAAAAAATGCTAGGGCCCCGGGAATAAATGGCAATGGTCACCCTGTACAAAAAGTAACTCTAAAATGCTCAAAATAAATGCTAAGTGAGGAAAGAGGGAAAACCCAGTGGGAAAACCCCCCCGTCAAGCTGAACACTGAAGAAGTATTTTCCTTCACCCTGATGAACTCACCCCAAACAGTGAACAAAGGTAAGTGAACTTTTTCTCAGTAAAGTTGTTGGTGAAAATATCTGCAATCTAGTAATCTGTAGGGCAGTATTGTAGAATAATTGTCCTGTCATGCACCAACTCGCTGATGTAGTGCATGTGGATCACAACATGTTTTTTCCTCTGCCACTGAACTAGATCCATTGAGATCTTGATAACAATTTGGTTGTTAAAAAAATAACTGTGGACAAAGCACTACCAATCTCAAACTCTGACAGAATGCCTTGCATCCAAACTGCCTGGATGAAAGCATTCACTGCTCCCCTATACTCGACCTCTCCGAAAGAAAGTGCAATGGAAGCCTACTTTTTACTGGAACAAAAAATGGGGACACCACCAAACATAAACACATACTCGGAAGTGGACTTCCAATCTATGGAATCCCCTGCCCAATCTGAATCTATAAAACCGACCAATTCTAGCTCAGAATCTGTAGCATAGTGAATGTCGTAGGATTTAGTTCCCTGAATGTACTGAAGGATCCTCTTGGTTTCCTTCCAATGGAGCTCATGAGGCTGCTTCATATATCTTGATACAGCATTCACGGCATAACAAATGTCAGGCCTTGAATGTGTCAAGTATAGCAAGCTTCCGATCAACTGGCAGTAAATTGTGTAATCCATGGGTGGAGTGGATTTTCCCTCTTCAAGACTGATTCCTGAGAGGAAAGGAAATGGTGCAGCCTTGCAATCAGCCATGTTAAACTTAATTAGCAGGTCTGCAGTATGTTTTGACAGAGTTACCTTTATCCCATAAAATTCTTGTGAGATTTCAAGCCCAAGAAACTGTCTCAGTGGGCCCAAATCACTCATTTCAAAAGCATCATGAAGAGCAGTTTTTATAAAGGTAATCGAAGAAAGTGTGATTCCTGTTATCAAAATATCATCAACAAATAATACTATGATTATAATATTACCATCATACTACTGCAAATATACATTAGGATCATATTTGCATCTCTAGAATTTTTGTGAGAGCAGAAAGGCATCCATTTTGGCATACCAAGATTTTGGGGCCAGTTTCAACCCATATAATGATTTCTGCAACTTACATACCAAGGAAGGATATGATGTATACCCTTCATGCTGCTTCATGTATATCTCCTCTTTTAGGTCTCCATGAAGAAAATCACTCTTGACATCCATGTGATGCACCTCCTAGTGCTTGGATGCGGCGATGGCCAAAACTAGCCTTATGGAGTCCATCTTTGCCACCGGTGCAAAGGTCTCATGATAGTCCACTCCTTGGACTTGGGAGAACCATTTTGCAACTAGCCCTGCTTTTTATTTTCAGGTTGTTCCATCTGCAGAAACCTTTTTTCGATATACCCACTTGCATTGAACCAGTTTCCTCCCAGGTGGAAGAGAAACTACCTCCCAAGTTGCATTTTTTCTAAGAGACAGTGAACTCTTCATCCATTGCAACTTTTCCATCTCGGATCTTTCCGAGCATGGTAGTAGGACTTTGGATTTGACCCAATAATTAAATAACAGGTCTTAGACAACAATGAATCATGATGAGAGAGAGCAATACCTGCTCTTTGAAAATTAGACCGGGTTCTTCTTGGATCGACAGGATTTCCAATGTTTGTCCCAACGGAAGAGAGTGTCTTTTTGGCCCAAGTTGGGAGATGAGTGGGCACATCAGAATCTGATTATGAACCTGATATATGTTTCTCATTGATATCAAACATAATATCTGCAATATTAGAGCCTTCACTCCCAATTTCATCATCGAAATGATCATCAGAACAAGAGGGAATTTCGGCGGTTTTCTCCTTCACTAGTTCTACCTCTTGGAGAGGTTCTTCAAATCTGACACTTCTCTCAATGAATATCTATTTGGTTCTAATATTTAGAATTTTGAATCACTTATATTCTTGTGGGTATCCAATGAACAAACTTTCAATACTTTGCGGTTGCAAATATTTCCTCTTGTCAAGTGGAATTCGAGCCCATGCACTGGACCCAAAAATCTTGAAATTTGACACATTCGGCTTGTGTCCAAAATAGGCTTCGAAAGGAGTTTTTCCTTTCAAAGAAGAGAGAGGGACTCTGTTATGAATGTGAACAGAAACATTCATGGCCTCATCCCATAGGTTTTCATCCAAACCTTAGGCTTCCAACATGTAGGTAGTCATCTCTTTGAGGGCCCGATTTTTCCTTTCCGCTGCACCATTTTGCTTGGGTGTGTAGGGAATGGAGTGTTGGATTTGTATCCCACTAGCAGCACATATTTGCAGCAATTCAGACTTGATATACTCTCCTCCATTATCAAATCTTATAAACTTTATCTTCCTCCCAGAGGCATTCTCAACCAATGCTTTAAACTCAATGAATCTTTCCAAAACTTCAGATTTTTTCTTTAGGAAGAAAACCCAAGTGTATCTAGAAAAGTCATCAATAGCCTACTAACCTCATTCTCATGAGTTAGAAGAGCAGTGGGCTTTCATCTGCCACAAACTTGGAAAACTCATAGGCCTTAGCATGATGGTTTTCTATGCATGTTGCAACAAGTTTCCCGGATGCAATCTCTGTGATTTCAACATCATTCGGGCTGAAAGTCACTCTCTTGGTCAATCCAGTGTGTGTCATTTGATAAAAACTCAACATATTGGAGGCTGAGGAGGGTACATACAAAACATAAAAAAACTACCATGTTCAAGTTTTATAGTACCTTTACCTTTTGAAATGATCTGAGAATCATCTCCCATGTGGATGGGATTGCTTTTGTCAGAGTCCAGGGATGATAAGGATTCTTTGCTTTCCATCATGTGGTTCGAAGCACCAGAGTCTATGACGAGAGCTCTAGGCTTCGAAGTGCTTGCCATAAGGGCATGTCCTCTTTCTAGTTGGATGCCCTGATCATGATTATCTCTCTTCCAAACACTCTCCAGAAGATTGATATTGTTCCTCTCGAGGAGAAGAGTCAACTCATCAAGATTTTTCTTCATGCAGGAATGTTCAGGGTGAAATCTCTTCCCGCAATAAGGACACTTGAATTTTTCTTTGCCTTGGTTTCCTTTGTTCTCGTGCTTCTTTGAGCCGAAAGGCTCTTCTTGCTGCTCATTCTTCTCCTTTGGCTTCAGAGCATCAAACTTAGTCTTTTTATTCTTTTTCTTTCCTTTACCCTTCATATCTTTGGGCCCCGAAGCAAACAATGCTTGATCTTTGGAGGATCTGATGATCTCCATCTACACAAGCTTTTCATGCTCATTTGTGAGGGACTCAATGAAGGCATTGAGAGAAGGAATTTTCCAATTTGGGGTTGTTAGCTTTCCGGTATGGAATGTGGAAACAAATACTGAGTAATTCGATCCAAGTTTGGAAAGAATGGAGAGAATGAGTTGATCATCCTCTTTCTCCATATCACACTGCTTCAACTGGAGCACTATGTGCTTGAATTTGGTGAAGAATTCATTGAGAGTTTCGAAATTGCTTGCGTGAAGAGAAATCGGCTCATTCTCTATCTGATAAATCCTCATGTCATCTTTCTTATCAAAGAGATCAACAAGTTTATCCCAAAATTCCTTAAGACTATTCAATCTAATGACATGGAAATGAAGGTCTTTGGAAATTGACAAGCACAAAAACCCAAAAGCTTCATCCATCTTGTTCCAGTATCTAGATTTTTCTACAACATGGTTTGGCTCCACCTATGTCTCCATTGTGACTCTGTAGAGTCCCTTGGCACGCAATTGGATCTCCATGTATCCCTTCCATTGGTGGTAATTGAAAGGAGTAAGAGGATCCACATAAGAAGCAACCATTTTTCTGTTGTAGCAAATGCAGTAGAAGTCTTAAAAAACTACAAAAACACAAAAAGCGCACCGTAAGGTCGAACAACCTAGAATTTTTAGGTTTTCATCACACCCAACTTAGTTAATCAAGCAATCATGATCAACAATTCCTTTGTTGAGGACTTATGTGGTAAACCTTTGGCTTCTGGTGCAGTGCTGGAATTTTTGAGCATTTTGCTCAAAATGCATGCTAGATCTGTCAAACATCTTGTTTTTAAGAAGAGGAGCTTTGTCCCGCTGTGGCTCTGATACCATGTGAAATTCAGTCACAACAATCTTGAGACAAAAGCAAATCTTACAAAAGATTCAAGACAATTTTACACATGAAATGACATTAACGGTACTGTAATAGGATGTTGCAGTTGTATATTATCAATAAATCAATAAAGAGAGATGATACAATGTCATACAACTTGCATGAATGCAAGACAATTCAAATTCCTTGGAGGTAACTTGAATTGGATAGATGAGATTAGCTTAACTGTCTGTTATCCACACTAAACACACCAGTTAAACACTAATCAAGCCATGATTGACTCTAACTGAGTCCTAACTGAATCAAAGTGCAATAATGACTGAGTCTAACTTAATAGAACTCAATTGCATGTCAAATAGTATGTGAGGGTGCATCTCTAACTTAAGTTAGCTTCAATGAAGTGAATTGAATTGAAACTAGTCACCAGAAGTTGTTGGAGGCGCCTTAAATCACTCCGATTAACCCAAATCAGCCAAAAATAGGGAAATGAATGAGGAAGGCACTTTTCCAACTCAGCTTAACTTATTGTTAGGTGAAACAACATTCAGTTAGCTAATTGGTGCACTTATGACAAGCAGATCACCCCAGAATTGCTCCCTGATTGAAGGAGTGTGCTGGTGTGTTGATGTTGATGTCAGGAGTGTGTTGGTGTGCTGATGTTGATGTTAGTTTCAAGTCAATTAACTTAGGATAGTGGGTACTTAGGCCAAATTGACCAAATAAAGGTGTGGGGGTTGGATAATGACTCCAACACATTAGGGTCGACCCTCTTAAGGTTGAGGCAACACTTCAGTTGTCTGCCCCGTGCACTATTAGACATCTTCAAAGTTTGAAAGGGATGGCTAACTTCTTTCGGAGGTTTGTTGTCGATTTTTCTAATTTGACCAAGGGTTTCATGCGCCTTTTGAAGAAAGACACACCTTTTATCTAAGATGAGCGATCCCAGGAGTCTTTCGATGCATTGAACAAAGCCTTGGCATTGGACCCCGTGCTTAGTCCACCTGACTATAGCCGCGATTTCTTGTTATTTGTGGCCATGTCTCAAGAGACGATTGGAATGGTTTTGGTTCAAGAGGATGAGGAGCTCCAAGAGCACGTTATCTATTACCTTATCGAAACCTCATTGATGTTGAACTTCGTTATACTCATGTTGAAAAGCTAGCCTTAGCTACAGTCCATGCGGTTCAATGATTGAGACATTACATACTCCTTCGCTAGAATTTGGTTGTGGCTCACATCAATCCATTTCAATTCGTCCTCACCAGATAGATGATAAGGGGGAAATATAATAAGTGGATTTTGATTTTGCAAGAATTCGATCTCGAGTTTGTTTCGGCAAAGTCGAAGAAATTGTTGATTTTTGTGCAGGCCATATTAGATTTTCCTAGTTTGGATGAAGTCGAGGTTCATGAAGACTCTTTCTTGGATGAGAATATTTTCCTCATTTTGACTATGGACCTGTTGAGGCCCGAAAATTTGCAGGCAACAACAGTAAGGGATTCTCCCCAGTCAACATTCCCAACGACCCCGTGACTGTTTGGAATGGGGAATCCGTCCGATTTGCGGTCCGGCTACCGTAGGTCAAAGTAACAAAAAACAAAGGCTTTACCGGTTGCGGCCCGATCCACCGTGTATTTTTTGTATTTTTTGACTTAAGTATGATATGCAAGTGCCTAATTAACCATGTAGGGCGATAAGATGCAAGGAGCAGTCACAACGTGATTTGCAGGTTCTTACCTCTCGTCTTAGCATTCACAAGCATCTAAATCACATACAACAAGAAATCAAAACTAACTACCTAAACTATCCCTAGGGAGCAGGATTATCAGTCATTGGTGAGTAATATATTTTGCACATGCATAATGAAAAGTTACAGATAGCTGATACTTCTTTCAAGACACATGAACAATTGCAGATTTTTTTTAACAACCAGTTAGCCAATTGTTTTATGAACAACATTCATCACTCACAGTGGAAAACATCACGAAATATACTAAAAAAAGCATTCAACAAGAACGTAGGTTCAGGAAGTTAAACACTCTCACAGTTAATGAAACACAGCTGAAAACGAAATAGTTCCCCTTCAACATTGCTCATTTAATCAAATTGATACATTCCACATTTCGCTTTCTCCAGCAGGCAAAAGTTGCAGTTTCTGATTGTAAAATGAAATAGTTCCTCTTACAAGCAAGTGGGTTACAAGTTCTTCCAGGGAAAAAGTCCCTTCTAAGTTCTAACTTTCAAGTATTTAAACTACAACAGCCGATCGTTTGGGCTGCCCCCGAACGTGTGACCTTCCAGTTCTTCCAACGCTCCATATTCTTCTATGTTGTCTGTATACACTTAGGAACATTTCAGTAACAGACAGACAGTCAGGTTCGTGCCTTTATCATTATCGACTTTGCCTTCTGCTTCGATGGCCCTTTTAGCGATCCGGTCCGTTCCTTTTCGATCCTTGCCAAACTGCTCCTCTACATCTTCGCGCATCAGTTCCTTACATCCCCCTACAATTAATCCAAGTGTATTATTCATGGGGACTGCATTACAAAATGAAGCAACAGATTATACAAACTGAAACGGCTATCCCACAAGAAATGGCCAGGTGCACTACCGCGGAAGTCGAAAGGATACTGACGTCGGAAGCCAAAGGCTTTGCCTAGCCGCAACGGCGGAAATGGGAAGGGCTAAAGCTACCGTAACGCGGGCGGGAGAGGTTTTAATCGGCAGTCGGATGGATTTGCACTTCGGAAGCCAAATGCCTTTGAGAGCCGCAACGATGGGAAAAAGGAGGCTAGAGCCACACGATGCACAGTCGGAATTCAGACAGATTTGCACTTCGGAAGCCAAATGACTTTGAGAGCCGCAACGGTGGAAAAAAGAAGGCTAGAGCCATGCGATGCACAGTTGAAAGTCGGATGGATTTGCACTTCGGAAGCCAAATGACTTCCTCTGCCGCAACGGTGGAAGAAAAACGGCTTCAGCTATGCGGCTAAATTAGGTCAACACGCATCGACAGTCAGAAAGATTTGGGCTTCGGGTGCTAAACTACTTTGGGTTCTGCAACGGCGAAAGCGAAAAGGCTCCGGCTTCCGATCCAACAAGAATGAATCCCAATCCACATAAAGATTCTAAGTGTTTAGACAGCTTTAAAAAAAATCAATACGGCTAGAAACCTACTATGCCTCCGCAATGGCGACCCACAATAAAAACACTTGGTTCAATCAACGAGTGAAACAAACTTAGAGTCTGAGACTCACCATAAAATCAAAACGCAATCAAAATCCGAAACCCTGGGCGAGAGTTAAGCCTTTACAATCATCAAAATACAACACGACCACACATTCAAAAGATCCAATGATTAAAACAATGCAAAATCATGAGGAGGGGCCCAAAAATAAAGAAATTTGGGGAGAATAGTTGCGTCGGCAACAATTGGTGATTACCTGGTGAACCTAGATCTCTGGGTGATTACTCTTTGAGTGGCAGACTGTTTAACCCACAAATGCATCAATTAAATTCTTCCAGCTATCTGGATTTCTCAAATGACAGAAGTGTGTACCTTTAATCATTGATAGTAGTCCGATTTGGGAAAGTGGAAACCAAGATTTTTAAGTCCAGATAACTCTATTGAGGTCAGAGGATGAGTTTCATTATTATTTTTGTCTTTAGGTAGCTGATGGCTTGGACACCACCGGGTTGCAGCATATGGTAAACAGAAATATTCGTCTGTTCCTCATTCCCATGCCACTTTAGCACTTTTTGTGCTTCTGGAATTTTGGCCTTTTTCATATTAGTCCTCCTGCATGCCTTTCTTACTGAATTTTTATTCAGGATCCTCTATCCCATAGTGTCCTTTTGTGTGAGCAGTGTACTTCATGCTTCAACTCACGGATGGAGAGGATCTTCCAGCAATTTAGTACTCATGATTCAGCATCGGCTTTGATGTGTGATGCTTTCATAGGAGCTTTTTGACTCTTATTTGCCTTTTGGCATTCATTCCTCGGCATGGGATCATTTATATTTAACATACTGTTTACCTTACTCCTTCCCATGGGTCTTCTGTTGTCGCTCCTTATAACATTTTAAGTGTGACGTGGATGGAACCTCAACATAGTATTCCAGATTCTTTGAATCAGGTTTATTTCACAGGGGTTAAGCAGGACTTCAATGCACACAAAGCTTATTCGAGAAAACTGCTAAACTGGAAGAAGTTCTTTTAGCAACACACAGTCTGAGACCCAAAATGTTAATCATTCCCAAACATTTTGATGTTCTTCATGCAACCACGGGTTCGTTCCCTTTATTGGAATCAAGAAAAACAAACTAAAACAAATTGTAAAACATGACTCAAAAGACAAGCAAACAGATTATTTATATACAAGACAAAAGAATTCAAACAAACTCAGGAAAAATACGGCTTGAGGACCAAACCATTTACTGGTAAGTTCTCTTCCCATCCTTGTAGATCTTGCAACTTATAAGTAGAAGGGCCAAGCTTTGCTGCTATCTGATAAGGGCCTACCCATAACTGCTGGAATTTAGTGTTCTTTCCTTTCTCGTCATGGGGGTGATCCCATTTGAGGACTAAGTCTCCTACTTCAAAGTCTTTTGTTCCAGCTTTATGCTTGTCGAACCATCTCTTAACTAACTCCTGCTATTGCTTAAAGCGTTCTTTGGCTTTAGATCTAGCCTCTTCTGCTTTCAGGAGATTATATATTCTTATTTGCAAAACTTCATCATCCGACCCCCTAGACTCTTGAGCTAGTATGGAAGATGGTAGCATGATATTGGGAGGAAGGATGGCTTCTTTACCATAGACAAGGGTATATGATGACACTCCTATCACAGACTTAGGGGTGACTCTATCAGCCCAAAGGGCATTTGGTAATGCTAAGTGCCAACTCCTCTGGTTTTCTATCACAGTCTTCTTTAAAATTCTAATCAGATTTTTGTTAGAGGATTCAGCCAGGCCATTTCCTTGTGGATAATAATTAGCCGAATAATGCAATTTTATCCCTTTATCATGAGCAAAAGCAGTCAATTTAATTGATGAAAAGTACTTAGCATTATCAAAGACTAACGAAACTGGAACTCCAAAACTGGTCATGATATGATCTTGCAGGAAGCTGATGACTTCGTCTTCATTTATCTTGCACAGCAGGATAGCTTCGACCCAGCGAGTGAAATAATCAGTCGCGGTCAGAATGTACTTATGCTGCAGAGAGGAATTCAGTTTTATTTCTCCAATAATATCCAACCCCCATTTCTCGAATGGCTCAGTGATCATCACAGGCTTTAGGGGTGCTGCTGCTTTAGGTTGTCTCCCACTACACCTTTGGCAAATATCGCACCTTCTGACATGTGCGTGTGCATCTTTGAAGAGTGCAGGACAATAGTAACTGGCTCTAAGGATTTTGTGAGCTGTAGTGTCTCCTGAATAATGTCCCCCAGCAGGCCCGTCATGCAAATCTGTCATTACTTTTTTCGCATCTTCTTTCTCTAAGCATTTGAGAAGAACACCGTCATAATTTTTTCTGAATAATACTCCTTCAACAAGTTGATAGGAGGCTGATTTAAGATGCAGCGCTCTTCTTTGCTTGGAACTCCAATGTTTTGGTAACAGCCCTGCCTGCAAGTAATGCACAAGGTCTCTATACCAAGACTCGGGAGCTGTAAACAAAGGACATACATCCATTAAATGTAATTCAGCTTCATCCTCCCAGGCGTGTTCTTCATTGTTCCCATTTTCTGTCATCAGTTTGCACAACCCTTGTCCTTTAACTATGGATGCTGGCTTGAATTCAAGGTCGTAGTCTTGAAGAGCTGTTACCCAGTTGCCTCTTATTTCTCCTAACTCCTTCTGTATAAGAAGAGACCTTACAGCTGGGTAGGGGACGATCACCTTGGTTCTATTTTTTAAAATATAAGGCCTGAATTGTTTTACTGCTTTGAATACAGCGTAAGCTTGTTTATCAATAGCTGGGTAGTTCAACTCGGCCCCCTGTAGACTAGTACTCATAAAGGATATTGGGAATTCGTCCCCCCCCATCTTCCTTTTGGGTGAGCACCGCAGCTAATGAAACATCGGATGCAAAGGTATACAAGATGAAATCTTTGTTGAAATCTGGGCTTTTCAGGGATGGTGCGTGTGCAACAATAGTTTTGATTTTGCTGAATGCGCTCTTCTCAATTTCAGTCCACTTGAATAGTGCATTTTGCTTTACCATCTGCTGTAGTGGTTTGACAAATCTGAGCAAAATCAGGCACAAATCTTCGCACGAAGTTTATCGTTCCCATAAATGATTGCATCCCCTTTTTATTATGGGGCAAGGGGATTTGTTCAATAGCCTTAATTCTTTCTGGATCTATAGAGATTCCTTTCTTCGAAACTATGTGACCCAGCAACTTGCCCTTTGTGACAGCGAACACACACTTCTTAGGATTGAGTGAGATGCCATATTTTCGACAGCGTTTGAAAATTTGCCTTAGGTGAAACACGTGCTCTCCTCTTCTCTTTAAGAATATTGTAATATCGTCAAGGTATACTACAGCACTTCGGCCAATTAATCTGCGGAAAGCTATGTCCATAGCCCTCTGAAACATTGCTCCAGCATTTATAAGCCCAAAGGGCATTCTCCTGTAGGCAAAGGTTCCCCATTTGGTCCTGAACGTGGTTTTCAATCTGTCTTCTTCGGCTACTAATACTTGATTGTAGCCAGAGAAACCATCTAATAATGAAAATAGTTCAGAACCTGAAACCGTTTGTAGCAGTTGCTCCATGGGTGGAACAGGATAGTTATCTTTGTCTGATGCATGGTTTAAGTTCCTAAAATCCACGCAGAGTCTGATCTCTCCAGATTTTTTTCTTACTGGTACCAGGTTTGATACCCACTCAGAGTGTCTGACTTTGAAAATGATTCTAGCATCCAATAATTTCTTCACTTCACTCTGAATCAGCGGTTCCAATTTTGGATGCATTTTTCTTAACGGTTGCTGATATGGCTTGACGCCTGCTTTAATGGGGACGACATGCTTGATGATGCTGGTGTCGTATGTTTTCAAATCTTCGTACGTCCATGCGAAAACATCTTTATATTGTTTAAATAGACTAATGAATTTGTCTCTTTCTGCTGGTGAACAACATTTGCCGAGATTCACAAATTTGGGATCCGTCTCATTCCCTAAATTTATCAGCTTGAACTGTAGAGATGAGCTGTGGGTCTTTACGTTGGCCAGTCTTCTGAACTTTTCATTTAAATCGAACATTTTTTCTAACGTTCTTACACCTTTTGGAATGAAATTGTCATATTTCATCTCGGCCTGATGTTCCTCATCATCTATAATGGCTCCTTTAAAGACCTCGTCATTTGTCAAGCATTCTATTATTTGTTGATCATCGTCAAACACTCGCAAATTGGTGATCATATCCGGTACTGAGGGCCTAAAAAGCAGTTCGATAGAACATCGATTATTAGTGGGTACGAGCCTAGCGGCTGATGTGGCCAATAGGTCAGCTCCTGCGTTTTTAATTCTTGGAATTGAAATAATGTTGAATGCATTAAAACATTTAAGCAGGTCCCATACCTCATTTTGGTAAGCTTTCAAGTGAGGGGAAACAAATGTATTTGATTCCGGATTTGTTTCACAATAATTTCAGAATCCCCGAAAACTTTTAGATTACTTACCTTTAATTCAATCGCTTTCTTGAGTCCCTGCACCAATGCTTCGTACTCAGCTGTATTATTAGTACACTCAAACTCTAATCTACATGAAAGGAAATGTTTATTCTTCTGTGGGTCGATCAGGACACGGCTAGCCCCTGACCCTTCTAATGTCTTAGAGCCATCAAAAAACAAAATCCAAAAATCACTAACTACTGAATGTGAATCTGTTCCTACTGCTAGGTCTACTATTTTACAGTCAATCTCATCAACCTGTGAGAAACGAAGGAGATCAGGATGAGTGTCTGATGTGTTGCTGGCTTCTTCTGCTTGGTAATTTTCTGGTTCTAACGCAATAAAATAGTTTCCCAATACAGAATCCACTGTTTCATTCTTCTCATTCAGTTGAGTAACATTGTATCTCATGTGAGGTTCTCTCAGAATCTTAATCTGGTTTGGACTTCCTTTGTATGGCAACCACAGATGCGACCAATCAGAGGTGAAATATCCATTTAACTTGGTCGACCAATCTCTGCTCAGGACAAGACCGTAAGTGTCTGGTATATCAGCCACCACGATGTTAATAACTTGGCATACTTTGTCATTGGATGCCAGACGGACTAGGACATCTTCCATCTCACCAATTACCTTTACATCTGTCCTATCCAACTGAACAACCCTCCATGTGGATGGCTTAGGCTGCCCATTTATCTTTTTACAGACTGATATGGGCATGACATTAACTGATGCCCCTGAGTCTACCAGACAATTGTGCATGTTATGATTGAAAATTTCAAATGTGAGGAGGAAAGGTGGATGTTTGCTTTTAGACTTACCTCCAAAGCTGGTTTCTCCAATTTCTTCTTCTTCCTGAGGTTGATTATCCGTGGGCAGCTTCTCATCCGATGCTTCAAGCGCTTTCAACAGTCTTTCCTTTTGCTGCGGCACTTTACACATTTTGAATAGTGGAACATTCGCTTTTACCTTCTTTAAATCCTCCACGATGTCATAATCCATCGGCTGCTTAATGGGATGAAGTTTATCAGCATTCATCTTTCCTTCCTTTGGCCTAGCCCCCATATTATTCTGCTTTGGATCTTGGCTGGTAATAGTGAATTCTAGAATCTTATCAGCTAAGGATTTATTTTGAAATTTCTTTACATTTCTTTGCAGCCTTTTGATCTTTGGTAGAATGAGACTGTTTTCTTTAATTGGCCCTCGGCTCCTTGTTGCCACGTTAGTTTCCATGACGTCCTTGTAGCCCTGATTCTTTTCTTTTTCAGCATCAAATAATGAAACAGAATCCCACAAAACCATAGTTTCCTCTTCCTGTTCTTTCATTGAAGTAGTATTTTCTTTTCTTTCTTCAGTTCCCTCTTCTGTTAATCTGGAATCCAAGAGCTGATTCATGACCAACATCATCGAATTTATCCATTGAGGACAATTCTTTTCAGAGTGTGGTTGTTGGTGGAAAGTGCAGAAATTGTCCATGCCGACCTCTGTTAGATTCATGGATCCAGTATTGTGAGGAGGAGGTTGAGACTGATTGTTATCCTACATTTTCTTATAATATGGCTTATAAAACTTTCGCGTTTCCTTCTCTTTCTCCAAATCTATGATTTTGTTGGAAAGCTTCTGCATCATTTTTGCCATATTTTCCAAATATGGCGACTTTTCTTCCTTAGGCTTATTAAACAATAAGGCTTTTCTTCCCGCACCTTTCTCTCCTGATTGTTCTGGATAATCTTCAATACTTTCTCTTTCCGCTTCCACTACTTCTACCTCTTCATAGGTTTCCATCAAAGTAGGCTTGGCCCTACCTTTGGCAAACATGGCCAAATCAGGGCCTAAAGCTGAAGGATAATACTCAATCAATACCTTGTCCAAAGGCTTATCTGTATCAGAGAAATTCTTGAGATATGTTGCAAACCTTTGTGTGAAACTGTGCACCTTTTCTTTTCTTTCTTTCTTCAATGTGCACAGCCCTTTCATGAGAGCTGCATGAGTTTTCTGAGTTGTATACTTACTTCTGAAAATTCTTTCAAAGGTATCCCAATCAGGGATAGAGTTAGCAGGCAACCCAAAGTACCATGATGCTGTAGCTCCTTTAAGGTTATGCGGGAACAGTCTGCAGACTACATCTTCATACTCCCCAGCCCTTAATCCTTCAATTTCCAAGTAAAAACTTTGTAAGTGATCATCTACTAGTATTTTCTCATTTGGATCGAACTTGGGCAACATCTTGTCAAAGGCTTGAGGTAGGTCGTGTAATGGAGGTGTCAGGTTTAATGGTGATCTATCTCTCCATGCAGGTGGTGGATTAGGTGGGTTAGGTGGTTGATTTGCGTTTACGCCTGACATGAGTCTGGGTGGAGAGTGAGGAGGCGAGCCAACTGGAGTATGAGCAGGAGAACTATGAGGGGTATCTGGGCCTTCTTGATTCAAAGGTAGCACAACTTCCTGTAAGGCTGTTTCTACAAGTTCTTCCCAGTCTCCAACCAGCACTGAGTCTTCTACTACAGGACGATCTTTCCTTTTGTATTCTCTTCTAGGCAATTCAGGGATGATTGGCAATCCTCCAATCTTCTTTACATATTCTCTGGTGTGTCTTCTCAGATCATTAACAATTTCATTGCCAACAGAATATAGATGTTCTCTTTCTTCCGGAATTGGATTATGAAACCTACTGCTTTCAGAACTGTTACCGGTGGAATAATCTTGGGAAAACGGGTTTCCTTGGCCAGCCATACACTGGCGGCCCTCCTTCTAGCGCCAAAAATTTTGAGGCCCAAAAATTCGCAGGCAAAAACAGTAAGGGATTCTCCCCAGTCAACGTTCCCAACTAGCCCGTGACTGTTTGGAATGGGGAATCCGTCCGGTTTGCGGTCCGACTACCGTAGGTCAAAGTAACAAAAAACAAAGGCTTTACCGGTTGCGGCCCGATCCACCGTGTATTTTTTGTATTTTTTGACTTAAGTATGATATGCAAGTGCCTAATTAACCATGCAGGGTGATAAGATGCAAGGAGCAGTCACAACGTGATGCGCAGGTTCTTACCTCTCACCTTAGCATTCACAAGCATCTAAATCACATACAACAAGAAATCAAAACTAACTACCTAAACTATCCCTAGGGAGCAGGGTTATCAGTCATTGGTGAGTAATATATTTTGCACATGCATAATGAAAAGTTACAAATAGCTGATACTTCTTTCAAGACACATGAACAATTGCAGAATTTTTTTTTAACAACCAGTTAGCCAATTGTTTTATGAACAACATGCATCACTCACAGTGGAAAACATCACGAAATATACTGAAAAAAGCACTCAAGAAGAATGTAGGTTCAGGAAGTTAAACACTCTCACAGTTAATGAAACACAGCTGAAAACGAAATAGTTCCCCTTCAACATTGCTCATTTAATCACATTGATACATTCCACATTTCGCTTTCTCGAGTAGGCAAAAGTTGCAGTTTCTGATTGTAAAACGAAATAGTTCCTCTTACAAGCAAATGGGTTACAATTTATTCTGGGGAAAAAGTCCCTTCTAAGTTCTAACTTTCAAGTATTTAAACTACAGCAGCCGATCGTTTGGGCTGCCCCCGAACGTGTGACCTTCCAGTTCTTCCAATGCTCCATATTCTTCTATGTTGTCTGTATACACTTAGGAACATTTCAGTAACGGATAGACAATCAGGTTCATGCCTTTATCATTATCGACTTTGCCTTCCGCTTCAATGGCCCTTTTAGCGATCCGGTCCGTTCCTTTTCGATCCTTGCCAAACTACTCCTCTACGTCTTCGTGCATCAATTCCTTACGTCCACCTGCAATTAATCCAAGTGTATTATTCATGGGGACTACATTACAAAATGAAGCAGCAGATTATACAAACTGAAACGGCTATCCCACAAGAAATGGCCAGGTGCACTACCGCGGAAGTCGGAAGGATATTGACGTCAGAAGCCAAAGGATTTGCCTAGCCACAACGGCGGAAACGGGAAGGGCTAAAGCTACGCGCAACGCAGGTGGGAGAGGTTTTAATCGGCAGTCGGATGGATTTGCACTTCGGAAGCCAAATGACTTTGAGAGTCGCAACGACGGAAAAAAGAAGGCTAGAGCCACGCGATGCACACTTGGAAGTCGGACGGATTTGCACTTCGGAAGCCAAATGACTTTGAGAGCCGCAACGACGGAAAAAAGAAGGCTAGAGCCACGCGATGCACAGTCAGAAGTCGGACGGATTTGCACTTCGGAAGCCAAATGACTTCCCCTGCTGCAACGGTGGAAGAAAAACGGCTTCGGCTATGTGGCTAAATCATGTCAACATGCATCGGCAGTCGGAAAGATTTGGGCTTCGGGTGCTAAACTACTTTGGGTTCCGCAACGGCGGAAGCGAAAAGGCTTCGGTTTCCGATCCAACAAGAATGACTCCCGATCCAAATAAAGATTCTAAGTGTTTAGATAGCTTTTAAAAAAAATCAATACGGCCAGAAACCTACTATGCCTCCGCAACGGAGACCCACAATAAAAACACTTGGTTCAATCAACGAGCGAAACAAACTTAGAGTATGAGACTCACCATAAATTCCAAACGCAATCAAAATCCGAAACCCTGGGTGAGAGTTAAGCCTTTACAATCATCAAAATACAACACGACCACACATTCAAAAGATCCAACGATTAAAACAATGCAAAATCATGAGGAGGGGCCCAAAAATAAAGAAATTTGGGGAGAACAGTTGCGTCGGCAACATGACCCATGGTATGGGGATATTATCGTCTATTTGCAAACTTTGAAGGTTCCTCCTCACCTCTCACGGGATGAGAATTGATGGTTACGTCATGCAGCTAAGAATTACCTTATTGTTGGTGACACTTTGTATTGCCATGGGGTTGATTCCATTTTGCGTCGATGTTTGACTCATGAAGAGGCTGAGGCTGTGCTGAATGATTTCCATGAAGGGGTGTGTGGTGGTCATTTATCTGGGCTTTCTACAACCCAAAATATTTTGAGAGAAGGTTATTCTTGGTCGTGGATCTTCAAGGATTGTGTCAATGTGGTCAAGAGGTGCCACCCTTTCCATGTGTTTGCATGGAATATGTGCTCAGATACTGCCCCGTTACATCCGATTATCATCGTTGGTCCCTTCACCAAGTGGGGGGTTGGTTTTATGGATTACAATCCGTATTCGGCTGGGGGGAATCATCATATTATAGTGGTTGTTGATTACTTCACCAAATTGGCAGACGCTATGCCCACTATCAAAGTTGACGGTGAGACAGCTACACATTTCATTTTCAATCATATTATCACTCGGTTTGCAATCTTGAGAGAGCTTGTCACAGACCATGGTAGGCACTTTCAAAACAAGATGATGGCTGAGCTATATTTGATGTTGGGATATAAGTAAGAGCAGTCATCTTCTTATCATCCTCAAGCGAATGGACGGGTTGAAGCTGTAAAAAAGTCCGTTAAGTCCATTCTCCAAAGAACCATCACACGAAGCAAGACTAATTGGCATATCATTGTATCCTAATTTGTGGGCTTACCAAACTGCGGTTAATACTACCACCATTTTTTCTCCATATCAGTTGGTGCATGGGGTGGAGTCGATTTTACCGATTGAATGTGAAATCCCTTCTTTGAAGCTAGCCATAGAACTTTTGCCAGAAACTTCTGAGTTAGAGGAACGTCTGGTCCGCTTAGAGCAACTTGATGAGCAACGTCGAGATGCCTTCGTGGCTCTTGAAGTAAACAAGCGTCGTGTTAAGGCTCAGTATGATAAGTTTGTCCATCCCTGGAAGTTTAGTGAAGGTGACTTGGTCCTCTTGTATGACCAAGCTAGTGAACCGTTAGGGGTAGGAAAATTCAACCCCATGTGTCATGGGCCTTACATAGTCAAATGAGTGTAAGAGAAAGGGGATTATGAGCCAGTAGATTATGAGGGAACAAGCTTGGTGGAGCCTAGAAATAGGATCTATCTTAAAAAGTACTATGTGAAATTCTCAACCGAGGCTGATACTTTTTATACTATTGTACAATTGCATAGTTTAGTTTTGGTCTTCTTGGGGTGATCAAGTTTGTTGACTTGCTTCCGTTTGTTGTGGCAAATGTCGACAAAGTCTTTGGTATATGTAGAATATGCTGATAGTGCCAGCCGCCACACCCAGAACTCAACCTCGGCTGCTTGGGTGATCTATACCCCTACGGGTCAAGTTTTGTCTTCAAGAGGTGTGTGTCTATGGCCTTCATCAAATAATATTGTTGAATATAGTGTCGTGATTGAGTTACTACGTGATGCCATCTCTCATGGTATTCGATCTCTTGAGGTACGACTCGAATCTCAGTTAGTGGTCTTACAATTAAATGGTGTGTATCGTATTAGAGATCCAACTTTATTACGAAGATTCTTACGAGTAAGGTTGTAGAACGACAATTTGAAAACATTACATACATTCACATTCCTAGGAACCACAATCATGTTTTTTATTCTGTTGTAGCTGCAACGATTTCCCAAATTTCTTTAAATTTTGGACCCTCCTTTTAAGTTTTGTCTTGCTTAGATTTTTTCTGGGATTGCTAATTTTTGTTGTTCCTCTACAGCGAGTTTGATCTTTTGAGGTTGGCTTAAGGTAAGTTGCTAATTCTATCGGAAGATGAATGATCTAAAACTGACAATGATTCTAACTGTGGGACTTAGCATTTTAATCTTTTTCGATCATTTGGTTTTATCACTGTTAGATTTTTTGTTGAAGTTTGAATCAAGGTACTAGTCCTCTTTGCAGCCGCCATTTCGGAGGATAAATAACGAACGTTCCGATGGTTTAGGGTTTACCCGCGCTGATATCATGTTTTATTGGTTTTGCACTTTTCACCATCGGATTTGTCTTGGATTGTTGATCGGGAGATTAGGATTTGGCGTTTTCGATCACCGGTGGTTTCATGCTTTGCGGAAACCATAGTTTTATTTTGTGTTCCTCCATTGCGGCTCCAAAATGGACTAGCCATCCACCTTTTAGCTCTTTTTTTTCACCGTTAGTTCTTTTTTCCTCCGATTTAGGGTGGTCTGCAGAACCGCTTGTCCTTATAACTTCCGTCTTTGCGGCTTTTCAGCATACTAGTGTTTCGATGCTTTAGTCGTTTTAAGCTCCGACACCCTCTTCTAATGCTTTATTTCAGTGACATTTTGTTTAGCTCCGGAACCCTTAGATCATGGGTTGCCCGCCATTGCGGTGTTTAGTGAAATAATAATCCATCATTGTGTGTTCTGATTTGCCAGCGAAGGTTTTATTCTGCCGGAGTTTTAGTTTTTCCACCGGTGGGGTTTTGTTTTTTTGTTTTTCCCTGGGCGGCGGATTTCTTGGTTTTTGATCAAGTTTGAGGTTTCCACGTTGAAAACGCGGTCCTGGGGTTTTACTGTTGATGCTCATTTTTATTTAGTAGTATGATTTACGTTCATTGAAAGCGGTCTGGATTAATGATGCTTTTTCGTGTTGATCGCAGACAGACATGGGAGATTTTCTCAGATCCAGTTGATGATTACTGCTGCAAATAAGACATAGCTGGAGGGAAACTCAGAAGTAAGCTCCAGAAGAATGAAGCAGCTAAAGCACGAAGAAGTAGAGATGTTGCTCAAGGATTAGAAGTTAGCGAAGGTCTGAGATTAATCGGATCTCGAAAGGGACCAATGGATTACTGAGCAAAATATAATTAAGGCAGAGGCCCAGGATTATAAAAAAATCGGTAGTTACCAAGCTGGTCCCTTTTTCATAAAAATGCTTTTAAATCATAAATCTGAAATGTAACGTTTGTATGAATCATGAACACTCACAAAATGACAAAACTATGAGATTAAAAGCTCAGGGGGCAACCCAAAGGTTTTGTTGTCTTTGTATAATATAGTAAAGATAGAGAGTCGCAAGGACTTTTTCTCGGTGAGACTGGTGAGAACACATTGTAAGGGGAACTATTTCGTTTTGCAATATACTATTACAGTTTTGCTTGTTGGAGAAAGTTTTGGTGGAATGTTCAAATGTTGTTCAATGGATGTTGTTGAAGGGGGACTATTTCGTTTTCATCCTTTATTCATTAACCGTGAGATCGTTCTAACTTGTTGAACCTATGTTCTTTTATGAATGTTCTCTGGTTTATTTTATGATAATTTCCACTATGAGTAATGAATGTTTTCATAGACAATGAGCTATCTTGTTGTTCATCCATCTATTCATGTTTATGTGTTTTGAATCAAAGAACATCTACCTATGAATTTTCTTAATGCATGAACAATAATACATTATTCATTAAATGATAATCTCACTCCCTAGTGACAACTTAGTTAGTTTTATTTCCTATTGTGTGTGGTTCAGATGCGAGAGAGTCTAAGACGAGAGGTAAGAACCTGCACATCACATTGTGACCGCTCCTCGTATTCTTTATCAATCTGCATTTTAGATAGGCACTTGCATATCATATTTAAAGTTAAAAACACAAAAATATATACGGTGGATTGGGCCGCAACCGGTAAAACCTTTTAATTTTTGTTACTTGACCTATGGTAGCCGAACCATAAACCGGACGGATTCCCCATGCCAAACAGTCACGGGCTAGTTGGGAACGTTGACTGGGGAGAATCCCTTCCTTTTGTTGCCTGTGATTTTCCAGGCCTCAACAATTTTCTGGTGCTAGAAGGAGGGCCACCAGTGCATGGCTGGCCGAGGAAACCCATTTCCTCGAAATTACTCCACTAGTGATAGTTTTGAAAGCAATTCATTTCCTAATCCGATTCCTGAAGAAAATAGAGAACATTTGTATTCTGTGAACAACGAAGTTGTTAATGATATAAGAAGACACACTAGGGCTTATGTGAAGAAGATTGGAGGATTACCGATTATCCCTGAATTACCTAGAAGAGAATACAAGAAGAAAGACCGTCCTGTATTGGAAGACTCTGTGTTAATTGGAGATTGGGAAGAACTTGTAGAAACAACTTTACAGGAAGTTGTTCAGCCTTTGAATCAAGTAGGCCCTAATACACCTAACAGTTCACATGTCCATACTCCTATTCATTCTCCACCTCACTCTCCACCCAGAATCATGGCAGGTGTAAATGCAAATCAACCACCTAACCCACCAAATCCACCACTTGCTTGGAAAGCCAGATCACCTATTAACCTAACACCTCCTTTGTATGACTTACCTCAGGCTTTTGAGAAGATACTGCCCAAGTTTGACCCAAGTGAGAAGATTTTAGTAGATGACCATTTGCAAAGTTTCTACTTAGCCATAGAAGGATTAAGGGCTGGAGAACATGAAGATGTAGTCTGCAGACTTTTTCCACGTACCTTGAAAGGAGCAGCAGCCTCATGGTATTTTGGTCTGCCTACAAATTCGATCCCAGATTGGGATACCTTTGAAAGGATATTCAGAGGCAAATATGCAGCCCAAAAGACTCATGCGGCTCTCATGAAAGGACTGTGCACTTTAAAGAAAGAGAGAAAAGAAAGGGTGCATAGTTTTACTCAAAGATTTGCAGCTTATCTTAAGATTTTTTTTGAAACTGATAAGCCCTCGGATAAAGGTCTGATTGAATATTATACTTCAGCCCTAGGGCCCGATTTGGCCATGTTTGCCAAGATGAAAGCCAAACCTACGCTAGCAGAGGCTTATGAAGAAGCGGAGAGAGTAAAAGCTGAAAAGGAAAGCATAGAAGATTATCCTAAGCAGTTAGGAGAGAAAAATGTTGGGAGGAAAGCTTTGTTATTTACAAAGCTTAAAGGGGAATAATCACATGATTTCAAAGGAATGGCAAAGATGATGCAGAAGCTTTCCAATAGAATAATAGACTTGGAAAAGGAAAAGGAAGCTCAGAAGTCTTATAAGCCTTATTACAAGAAGAGAGAAGACAATAATCAATATAAACCTCCTCCACACGAACCTGCATCAATGAACTTAACGGAGGTAGGAATGGATATCTTTTGCACTTTCCACCAGCAGCCTCATTTTGAAAAAAATTGTCCTCAGTGGATAAATTCAATGACATTAGTGATGAATCAGCTGCTGGATTCCAAATTAACAGAAGCAAATGATGAGGAAGAAAATGATAATAAATCAAGGGAAAAGCAAGAGGATGCTCATGCCATGTTTTTATGGGACTGTGTCTCGATGTTTGATATCAAAAATTAAAGTGATTTGAGACATGAGGACATATCAGAAGCAAATGTGACAACGAGAAGCCAAGGGATGATTAAAGAAGATAGGTTAATAATCCCGAAAATTAAGAGACTCCAGAAGAATGTAAAGAAATTGTAGAAAAACACCACAGCTAATAAAATTCCTGAGTTTACCATTACCAGTCAAAATCCGAAGCATATCAACATGCCTACTAAGCTCATTGAAGAGAGGATCAATAATGTAAAAACGAATCTCACAGAACATAAGATGGAGTATGACATTGTGGAGGATATAAAAAAGGTAAAGGCAAGTATTTCACTATTTGAGATGTGTAATGTGCCCCAGCAGAAAGAAAAGTTATTGAAAGTACTTGAAATTCCAGAGGAGAAAGCTTCCCACAAACAACCAACCCCAAGAGGAAGAAATTGGTGAAGCAAGTGTGGGAGGTAAGCCTAAATGCAACACTCCACCTTTCCTCCTTACTTTTGAAATTTTCAATCATAACGTGCACAACTGTCTAGTAGACTCAGGGGCATCAGTAAATTTTATGCCACTGTTAGTTTGCAAAAAAATAAATGGACAGCCTAAACCATCTACCTGGCAGGTTATTCAGTTAGACAGAACGAATGTGAAGGTAATTGCAGAAATGGAGGATGTTTTAATTCGATTATCTTCAAATGAAAAGGTATGTCAGTTCATTGATGTTATAGTAGCAGACATACCGGAGGCATATGGACTTGTTTTAAGTAGAGATTGGTCAGCAAAGCTGAATGGATATTTTGCTTCAGACTGGTCACATCTGTGGTTACCTTATAAAGGAAGCCCAAATCAAATTAAAGTTATAAGAGAGCCCCACATGAAACACAATGTCACTCAGTTGGAAGGTAAGAATGAGCCAGTGAATTCTGTTTTGGGGAACTACTTTGTTGAGCTAGAACCAAGAAATTACCAAGCGGAAGAAGCCAACAGTACGTTAGACACCCAACCTTATCTCTTTCGGTTTTCACAGGCTGATGAAATTGAATGTAAAATAGTAGATTTAGCTTTAGATGTAGATGATGATTCATGTACAACAGTAATAGATGATTTTTGGACACTTTTCTTTAATGGATCTAAAACTTTGGAAGGATCAGGAGCTGGCTGTCTCCTGATTGATCCTAAGAAAAATAAACATTTTCTTTCATGTAGGTTAGAGTTTGAATGTACCAATAATACAGCCGAATATGAAGCATTAGTTCAGGGACTAAGAAAATCAATTGAATTAAAAGTAGAAAACCTGAAAGTGTATGTTGATTCTGAAATAATTGTAAAACAAATTTGAAATCAGATCCATTGCATTTCCCCTCATTTAAAAGCTTAACAAAATGAAGTATGGGATTTTATTAAAGGTTTTTATGCATTTAATATTGTATCGATTCCCAGACTAAAGAATGCAGCAGCTGACTTGTTATCCACCTCAGCTGCGAGGCTTGTACCCTCTAATAACAAGTGTTCTATTGAATTACTTTTCAGGCCCTCTATTCCAGACATGATTACAAATTTACGAGTTTTTGATGACGACCAACAGATTCTGGAATGCTTGACAAATGATGAAACCTTCAAAGGGGCAATCATTGATGATGAAGAACATCAAGCTGAGCTAAAATTCAACAATTTTATTCCTAAAGGAGTCAGGACTTTAGATCGAATGTTTGATCTAAACGACAAATTCAGAAGGCTAATAAATGTTAAGACTCATAGCTCGTCTTTACAGTTCGAGTTGATTAATTTAGGAACTGAAATTGAGCCTAAATATGTGAATTTGGGAAAGTGTTGCTCCCTAGGAGAAAGAAATAAATTCATCAGTTTGTTCAAACAATACAAAGATGTGTTTGCCTGGACATATGAAGATTTGAAAACATATGATACCAAGATTATTCAGCATGTCATCCCTATTAGGACTGGGGTCAAACCTTATCAGTAGCCTTTGAGGAAAATGCACCCAAAACTGGACCCTCTAATTCATAATGAAGTAAATAAATTGTTGGATGCTAAAATTATCTTCAAAGTCAGACACTCAGAATGGGTTTCAAATCTGGTACCAGTAAGGAAGAAATCTGGAGAAATTAGACTATGTGTGGATTTTAGAAACTTAAATCACGCTTCAGATAAAGACAATTATCCAGTTCCACCCATGGAATAGATATTGTAAATGGTTTCAGGTTTTGAGTTATTTTCGTTATTAGATGGATTATTTGGTTACAATTAGGTGTTAGTAGCTGAAGAAGACAGACTCAAAAATACATTCAAAACAAGTTGGGGGACTTTTGCTTATAGAAGGATGCATTTTGGACTCATAAATGCTGGAGCTACTTTCCAGAGGGCTATGGATATAGCTTTCCGTGATCTGATTGGCTGCATTTTTGTGGTATACCTTGATGACATCAGAATATTTTCAAAGAAAAGAGAAGAACATGCATTTCATCTAAAGCAGATTTTCAAGCGTTGCCGAAAATATGGTATCTCGCTAAACCTAAAGAAGTGTGTGTTTGTTGTTACAGAAGTGTTGAGTCCTGGAAATTCACAGGCAACAATAGCAAGGGATTCTTCCCAGTCAACGTTCCCAACTAGCCCATGACTATTTGGTGTAGGGAATCCATCCAGTTTGCAGTTCAGCTACCGTGGGTCAAGTAACAAAAATAAAAGGTTTTACTGGTTGCGGCCTGGTCCACCGTATATATTTTTGTATTTTTTGACTTTAAGTATGATATGCAAGTGCCTATCTAAAATGCAGATTGATCAAGGATGCAAGGAGTGGTCACAATGTGATGTGCAGGTTCTTACCTCTCGTCTTAGACTCTCTCGCATCTAAAGTCACACGCAACTAGAAAATACATACTAACTAAGCTGCCTCTAGAGAGCAAAATATTAATTCATGAGCAATGTAATACAGTTCACATGTTAAGGTAAATCACATATAGTTGTTCTTAGAACCAAACACATAAACATGAATAAATATATACTTGACAAGATAGCTCATAAACAGTTAAAACCTCCATTACTCATAGTGGAAATTATCACAGAATATACCAAAGAACATTCAGACAAGGACATAGGTTCAGAAAGTTAGAACGTTCTCACAGTTAATGAAACGCAGTCGAAAACAAAATAGTTCCCCTTCAACATTGTTCATTTTATCTCATTTGAACATTCCACATAGCACCTTCTCCAACAGGTAAAATTTTCAATTTCTTATTGTAAAGCCAAGTAGTTCCTCTTACAAACAAAAGCTCACAAGCTTTTTCCAAGGAAAAAGCTCGCTCTTCCCTCTAAATTTCCTGTCTTTATACAAAAACCCCCCAAAACCTTTGGTTTCCCCTTGCCCCTTGACTTTTCGGTTTCCCAGACCATTTTAATCCCACAATTTTGTCAGTTTATGAGTGCTCATGATTTGTATAATGCGTTACATTCGAATTTCAACTTATGAGGACTTCATAAAACGGGACCAGCTCAGCAACTGCTGAACCTTTTCCAAAAATGGGGACTATGTTGCTATAGATTCCGCTTTGCCTTTTATTTGTCCCTTTTTAAATCCGTTGATTTCAGAACAAACTTTGCTTATCACTTTTAGCCAACTTTCCTCAGCTTTGTCCTTTAACTATGTCTTCTCGCAGCAGCAAATCTGAAGAATCTTTCGAGTTCACCTATAGTTAAACAACATTTCATCATTAATTAGGATTGCATCTTTTCAATAAACTTAAAGCATACTAACAACACAAACTGATTCTCAAAATGAGACTATGTACCGCACTTTTGTTGCGAAAGCCCTAACAGGAATCAAAAACCAACCAACGTCCGCACAGGGTTTAAAAATTCACAAGACGGTGGGGAAAACCTTATCGACGGCTTGAAACACTGAGACATTAGCCGGACAGTCTTACTTACAGCCACAACGGTAGGTTTCATATGGACAACGAGTTCTGCAGGACCGTTAATCCTATTGGAGTCGGAAGAACCAAATGCCAAAGCATCGGGCGGTAAAGTTCCCTGTCGGCGAACGGAACGACATCGACGTCGAAAGGTTAGTGCATTACACAGCCGCAATAGCGGAAGATGAAAAGACTACAGGCCCCACGGTCAAAAGATGAAAATGTCGAAACCCAAACAAAGCATCGGCGAGCAGAGCAGTTATATGGCGGACACTTAGTTCACTCGGGAGCCGCAATGGCAGAAAGCAAACAGACTACAGCCTTCGATCAAAACCATAAACTTTTCGATAAGGCACAGAAATCATCATGAAACGTTAAGTGTTCGGAAAACCTTAGGTCACGCAGCGGCCCAAAAAAAAAACTTGTCTTATTTCCAATGCAGCGGCTTCACAAAATCAAACAACCCTGACCCAAAATTTGATCAACCTCCGATAATGCAAACAAGTCAAAACAACACAACACGACATCGGAGAAGTCAAAGACTATCCTGTGGAACGCTCATCGTTCAGCTTTCGCAACGAAGGCTCCCTAAGGAAACATGGCTCCGATACGTTGTTTAAATGGCCTCCGAAACAGTGGCTAGAATGAGAAATATGCTTCCGAGAACAAAGAAAGAAATTGCAGATCAAATGGAAAAAACCAAACTCTAAATTCCACAACCCACAGCAGTTTCAAACATAAGCAATTTTTCGAAAAGCATGAAGAGAGTTAACCTCAAAATAGTCCAAACTTGTAGCAAAAGGAAAACAAAAACAGAGTTCATGGATCCAAACGATTCTAGGCAATGATAAAAATTAATAAGGGGGTCCAAAATTTCAAAAATTTGGGGAGACAGTTGCAGCTGCAAAAATTGGCGAGTACCTGGTGGACCTAGATCTCTGGACAATTATTTCTTGAGTAACAGACTGTTTAACAACAAACGAACATGTTGAATTCTTCCAGATATCTGGATTTCTCAAATGGCAAATATATGTACTTTTAATCATTGATGATAGTCCAATTTAGGAGAATGGAAACCAAGATTTCCAAGTCAAGATAACTCTTTTGAGGCCAGGAAGATGAGTTTCATTTGTTACCTTTGTGTTCAGGTAGTTTCCAGCTTGGACACCACAGGATTGTAGCATAAGGTAAACAGAAATATTCATTTGTTCCTCATTCCCATGCCATTTTGCACCTTTTGTGCTTTTGAACTTTTGTCCTTTTCATATGAGTCCTCCTGCATGCCTTTCTTTCTGAATTTTTTGATTCAGGCTCCTCTATCCATAGTGTCCTTTTGTGTGAGAGATGTATTCAATTTTCAGCTCATGGACGAAGAGGAGCTTTTGGCAATTTAGTACTTATATGGTTCAGTATTTTGTTTTGATACATAATGCTTTCATAGGAGCTTTCGACTCTTATCTTCCTTTTGGAATTCAATTCTTGGCATGGGATCATTTATATATAATATAATGTTTACCCTGCTTCCTTTCCATGGGCCCTTTGCTGTCACTCCCTAGGACATTTTAAAATGTGAGATGGACAGAGCCTCAAAATAGTATTCCAGACCTTTGATTCCGGTTTATTTTGCAAGGATTGAGCAAGACTTCAATGTGTTCATAGCCATTCGGGAAAACTGCTAAAATAGAAGAAATTCTTTTAGATAAACAATAATACATAGTCTTACACCCAAGAACTTTAATCATTCCATAATTCTGATGTTCTCCATGCAACCAAGAGTTTGCCTCCTTTTATTTTAATCAGTCAAAATTTAAACTAAAACAAAATAGAACTACATAAATCAAAGTAAACAGCCAAGTCAAATTATTTATATACAAGATAAAAGAACAAAAACAAAACTAAAAAAAAATAAGGTTTGAGAACTAAACCATTTACTGGTAAGTTCTCTTCCCACCCCTATAAATCTTACAATTTATAGGTTGAGGGGCCAAGCTTTACCGCAATCTAGAAAGGTCCTACCCATAACTGTTGAAATTTTGTGTGTTTTCCTTTCTCATCATGGGGATGGTCCCACTTGAGAACCAAATCTCCCACCTCGAATTTTTTTGTTCCAGCCTTGTGTTTATCAAACCATCTCTTTACTACCTCTTGTTGTTGTTTAAAGCATTCTCTGGCCTTAGATCAAGACTCTTTTTCCTTCAGGAGATTAGATATCCTCATTTGCAAGACTTCATTATCTGATCCTCTGGATTCTTGAGCGATTATGGAAGAGGGTAACATGATATTGGGGGGTAGAATGGCCTCTTTCCCATAAACAAGGGTATACGGGGACACACCTAATGAAGTCTTGGGGGTGACCCTATTAGCCCAAAGAGCATTTGGTAACGCTGAGTGCCAACTCCTCTGATTTTATATCACTGTCTTTTTTAAAATCCTAACCAGATTCTTCTTTGTGGATTCAGCTAAACCATTTCCCTGTGGATAGTAATTGGCAGAGTAATGCAACTTAATTCCTTTCTCATGAGCAAATTCAATTAATCTAATGGAGGAAAAGTAAGTAGCATTATTGAAAACTAAAGAAATTGGAACTCCAAACCTGGTCATAATATGGTCTTGCAAAAAGGCCATGACCGCATCTTCATTTACTTTACGCAACAGAATGGCTTCGACCCACCGAGTGAAGTAGTCAGTTGCTGTCAGAATATACTTGTGTTGTAGAGAAGAATTCGACTTTATCTCCCCAATGATATCCAACCCCCATTGCTCAAAAGGCTATGTTATCATCACAGGCTTTAACGGTCCTACTGCTTTAGCTTGTCTTCCACTACACCTTGACAAATGTCGCAATTTATGACATGGGTGTGTGCATCTTTGAACAGCGTGGGCCAATAGTATCCGGCTCTGAGAATTTTATGAGCTGTAGTATCTCCGGAAAAATGTCCTCCAGCAGGCCCATCATGTAAATCTATCATTACCTTCTTTGCATCTTCTTTCTCTAAGCATCTAAGAAGAACTCCATCATAATTCTTCCTGAATAATATTCCTTCAATAATTTGATATGAGGCTGATTTAAGACGCAGTGCTCTTCTTTGCTTAGAATTCCAATGTTCTGGTAACAATATTGCTTGAGGGTAATGCACAAGGTCTCGATACCAAGAGTCTGGAGCTATGAAAAGAGGACATACATCCATCAAATGTAACTCAGCTTCGTCTTCCCAGTCATGTTCTTCATTGTCTTTACTTTCAGTCATCAGTTTGCACAATCCTTGTCCTTTGACTATGGAGGCTGGCTTGAATTCGAGGTCATAATCTTGTAGAGCCATTACCCAGTTGCCTCTCCTTTCTCCCAGCTCCTTTTGTACGAAACGAGTCCTCACAGCTGGGTGTCGAACTATTACCTTTGTCCAGTTCTTCGGTATATATGGTCTGAATTGTTTCACCGCTTTGAATACTACGTAAGCTTGTTTATCCACTGCAGGGTAATTCAATTTGGCCCCTTGCAGACCAGTGCTCATAAATGATACGGGGAACTCATCTCCCCCATCTTCTTTCTGGGTCAGCACAGCTGCTAGTGAATCATCAGAGGTGAAAGTGTACAGAATAAAATCTTTATCAAAATCCAGACTTTTGAAGGAAGGTGCCTGCACAACAGCTGTTTTAATATTACTGAATGCGTTCTTCTCTACATCAGTCCATTTGAACTGTACACTTTGCTTTACCATTTGCTGCAAAGGTTTAACAATTTGAGTGAAATCTGGCACAAACCTTCGCACGAAGTTTATTGTTCCCATAAATGATTGCATGCCCTTTTTATTATGGGGCAAGGGAATCTGTTCAATGGCCTTGATCCTTTCTGGGTCTATGGAGATCCCCTTCTTAGACACCACATGACCCAACAATTTACTTTCTGTAACAACAAACACGCACTTCTTGGGGTTTAGTGAGATGCCATATTTTCGGCAGCGTTCAAAAATCTGCTTTAGATGAAATGTGTGTTGCTCTCTTTTCTTCGAGAATATCGTGATGTCATTGAGGTATACTACAGCACTGCGGCCAATCAGACCATGGAAAGTTATGTTCATGGCCCTCTGGAAGGTAACTCCAGTGTTTATGAGCCCAAAAGGCATCCTTCTGTAAGCAAAAGTTCCCCACCTAGTCCTGAATGTCGTTTTTAGTCTGACTTCTTTGGCTACTAATACTTGATTGTAGCATGAGAATCCATCTAATAAAGAGAATAGTTCAGAACTTGAAACCATTTGCAGTATTTGCTCCATGGGTGGAACAGGATAATTGTCTTTATCTGAAGTGAGATTTAAGTTTCTAAAATCCAGACACAACCTGATTTCTCCAGATTTCTTCCTCACTGGTACCAGATTTGAAACCCATTCCGAGTGTCTAACCTTAAAAATGATTCTAGCATCCAATAATTTCTTAACTTCACTTTGGATTAGAGGTTCCAATTTTGGGTGCATTTTCCTTAAAGGCTGCTGATAAGGTTTGATTCCAGATTTGATGGGGATAACATGCTGGATAACACTGGTGTCATATGTCTTCAGATCTTCATACATCCAGGCAAAAACATCTTTGTATTGCTTGAAAAGAACGATGAACTTATCCCTTTCCGTTGGTGAGCAGCATTTTCCAAGATTCACATATTTAGGCTTCATCCCAGTCCCCAAATTAATCAACTCGAACTGTAGAGATGAGCTATGAGTCTTTACATTTGTTGGTCTTCTAAATTTTTCATTTATATCAAACATCCGTTCTAAAGTTTTGACTCCCTTAGGAATGAAATTATCGAATTTCAGCTCACCCTTATGTTCTTCATCATCAATAATCGCCCCTTTGAATGCCTCATCATTCGTTAAGCATTCTATAATCTGCTGATCATCATTGAACACTCATAGATTGGTAATCATATCTGGAACCGAGGGCCTGAAAAGTAATTCAACAGAGCACCAATTATTAGAGGGCACAAGCCTCGCAGCTGATGTGGCCAACTAGTCAGTTGCTGCATTCTTAAATCTTGGAATCGATACAATGTTAAATGCATTAAAACATTTAAGTAAATCCCATACTTCATTTTGATAAGCTTTTAAATGAGGAGAAATTCAATGTATTTGACTCCGAATTTGTTTTACAATTATTTTAGAATCTCCAAACACTTTCAGATTATTAGCCTTTAATTCAATTGCTTTCCTTAACCCCTGAACCAACGCTTCATATTCAGCTGTGTTATTGGTACATTCAAACTCTAACCTACATGAAAGAAAATGTTTGTTTTTCATAGGGTCAATCAGGACACAGTCGACTCCCGACCCCTCTAAAGTTTTAGAACCATCATAGAAAAGCATCCAAAAATTGCTACCTACTAATGCATGAGAACTAACATCTACATCTACAGCTAAGTCTACTATTTTACAATCGATTTCATCAGCCTGTGAAAATCGAAGGAGATCAGGCTGAGTGTCTGATGTATAGCTGGCTTCTTCCTCTTGATAGTTTCCCGGTTCTAACTCAATAAAATAGTTTCCCAAAGCAGGATCCACTGGTTCATTTTTTCCTTCGAACTGAGTAACATTGTGTTTCATGTGGGGCTCCCTCAACACTTTAATTTGATTTGGGCTTCCTTTATATGGCAGCCATAGATGTGACCAGTCTAAGGCAAAATATCTGTTCAACTTAGCCGACCAATCCCTGCTCAAAACAAGTCCATAAGCTTCTGGTATGTCAGCCACCACAATATCGATGACTTGACACACCTTATCATTGGAAGATAAGCGAATGAGAACATCCTCCATTTCTCCAATTACCTTCACATTCGTTCTATCCAACTGAACAACCTTCCAGGTAGATGGTTTAGGTTGTCCATTTATCTTTTTGCAGACCGACAACGACATGAAATTGACTGATGCCCCCGAGTCTACTAGGAAGTTATGCACATTGTGGTTGAAGATTTCAAAAGTAAGGAGAAAAGGCAGATTCTTACTTTTAGGCTTACCTCCCATACTTGCTTCACCATTTTCTTCTTCTTGAGGCTGATTGTCAGTGGGCAGCCTCTCCTTTGATGTTTCAAGCACTTTTAATAGATTTTTTTTGTTGTTGTGGCACATTGCACATTTCAAATAATGAGATGTTTTCCCTCACCTTCTTGATATCCTCCACAATTTCATACCCCATCTTATGTTCAGTGAGATTCGATGTAACATTATTTTCTTCATTGGGCTTAGTAGGCATGTGAATCTGTCCAGGATTTTGACTGGTGATTAGAAACTCCAGAATTTTATTAGCTGAGGAACTATTTTGGAATTTCTTAACATTCTTTTGAAGTCTTTTGAGCTTGGGGAACATAAGACTATTTTCCTTAATCAACCCCTGGCTTCTTGTCGTCACATTTGTTTCTAGGATGCTCTCGTGTCTCAGATCATTTTCTTCCTCGGCATCAAACAAAGATACACAGTCCCATAAAACCATGGCTTCATCTTCCTGTTTTTCTATTGATTTACTGTTATCTTTCCCTTCTTCATCGTTGTTTTCAATTAACTTGGAATCTAAAAGCTGATTCATGACCAACGTCATTGAATTTATCCATTGAGGACAGTTCTTTTCATAATGGGGTTGTTGGTGGAAAGTACAGAAGTTATCCAATCCTACCTCTTTTAAGTTCATAGATGCAGGGTTGTGAGGAGGAGGTTGGGATTGATTGTTATCTTCCATTTTCTTGTAATAAGGCTTGTAAAACTTTTGGGCTTCCTTCTCCTTTTCCAAGTCTATGATTCTGTTAGAAAGCTTCTGCATCATTTTTTCCATTCCTTTGAAATATGGTGATTGCTCCTCTTTAGGCTTAGTAAACAATAAAGCATTCCTCCCGACATTTTTTTCTCCTGACCGTTGAGGATAATCTTCGATACTTTCCCGTTCAGGAATCCGTCCGGTTTGCAGTCTGGCTACAGTGGGTCAAGTAATAAAAATAAAAGGTTTTACCGATTGTGGCCCGGTCCACCGTATATATTGTTGTATTTTTTGACTTTAAGTATGATATGCAAGTGCCTATCTAAAATGCAGATTGATCAAGGATGCAAGGAGTGGTCACAATGTGATGCGCAGGTTCTTACCTCTCGTCTTAGACTCTCTCGCATCTAAAATCACACGCAACTAGAAAATACATACTAACTAAGTTGTCTCTAGAGAGAAAAATATTAATTCATGAGCAATGTAATACAGTTCACATGTTAAGGTAAAACACAGATAGTTGTTCTTAGAACCAAACACATAAACATGAATAAAGATATACACGACAAGATAGCTCATCAACAGTTAAAACCTTCATTACTCATAGTGGAAATTATCACAGAATATACCAGAGAACATTCAGACAAGGGCATAGGTTCAGAAAGTTAGAACGTTCTCATAGTTAATGAAACACAATCGAAAACGAAATAGTTCCCCTTCAACATTGTTCATTTTATCTCATTTGAACATTCCACACAGCACCTTCTCCAACAGGAAAAATTTGCAATTTCTTATTGTAAAACCAAGTAGTTCCTCTTACAAACAAAAGTTCACAAGTTTTTCCAAGGAAAAAGCCTGCTCTTCCCTCTAACTTTCCTGTCTTTATACAAAAACCCCCCAAAACCTTTGGGTTCCCCCTACCCCTTGACTTTTCGGTTTCCCGGGCCGTTTTAATCCCACAATTTTGTCAGTTTGTGAGTGCTCATGATTCGTATAATGCATTACATTTGAATTTCAACTTATTAGGGGTTCATAAAATGGTACCAGCTCAGTAACTGCTGAACTTTTTCCAAAAACGGGGACTCTGTTGCTATAGATTCCGCTTTTCCTTTTATTTGTCCCTTTTTAAATCCATTGATTTCAGAACAAACTTTGCTTATCACTTTTAGCTAACTTTCCTCAGCTTTGTCCTTTAACTACGTCTTCTCACAGCAGCAAATCTGAAGAATCTTTCAAGTTCACCTGTAGTTAAACAACATTTCATCATTAATTAGGATTTCATCTTTTCAATAAACTTAAACCATACTAACAACACAATCTGATTCTCAAAATGAGACTATGTACCGCACTTTTGTTGTGAAAGCCCTAACAGGAATAAAAAACCAACCAACGTCCGCACAGGGTTAAAAAATTCACAAGACGGCAGGGAAAACCTTATCGACGGCTTGAAACACTAAGACATCAGCCGAATAGTCTTACTTACAGCCACAACGGGAGGTTTCAGACGGAAAACGAGTTCTGCAGGACCGTTAATCCTATCGGAGTCGGAAGAACTCAACGTCAAAGCATCGGGTGGTAAAGTTCCCTGTCGGTGAACAGAATGACATCGACGTCAGAAGGTTAGCGCATTATGCAGCCGCAATAGCGGAATATGAAAAGACTACGGGCCCTGCGGTCAAAAGACGAAAATGTCGAAACCCAGACAAAGCATCGGCGAGTGGATCAGTTATATGGCGGACACTTAGTTCGCTCGGGAGCCGTAATGGCGGAAAGCAAACAGACTACAGCCTTCGATCAAAACCATAAACTTTTCGATAAGGCGCAAAAATCATCATGAAACGTTAAGTGTTCGGAAAACCTAAGGTCGCGCAGCGGCCCAAAAAAAAAAACTTGTCTTATTTCCAACGCAGCGGCTTCACAAAATCAAACAACCCCGACCCAAAATTCGATCAACCTTCGGTAATGCAAACAAGTCAAAACAACACAACACGACATCGGAGAAGTCAAAGACTATCCTGTGGAATGCTCATCGTTCAGCTTCCACAACGGAGGCTCCCTAAGGAAACATGGCTGCGATACATTGTTTAAATGGCCTCCGAAACAGTGGCTAGAATGAGAAATATGCTTCCGAGAACAAAGAAAGAAATCGCAGATCAAAGGGCAAAAACCAAACTCTAAATTCCACAACCCACAACAATTTCAAACATAAGCAATTTTTTGAAAAGCATGAAGAGAGTTAACCTCAAAATAGTCCAAACTTGTAGCAAAAGGAAAACAAAAACAGAGTTCATGGATCCAAACGATTCTAGGCAATGATAAAAATTAATAAGGGGGTCCAAAATTTCGAAAATTTGGGGAGACAATTGCAATTGCAACAAGAAGGAAAGCTACTAGGTCACGTGGTATCTAAGAAGGGGATCTCCATAGACCCAGAAAGGATCAAAGCTATCGAACAGATCCCCTTACCCCATAACAAAAAGGGCATGCAATCATTTATGGGGACAATAAATTTCATGCGAAGGTTTGTGTCGTATTTTGCCCAAATTGTTAAGCCTTTGCAGCAAAATGTGAAACAAAGTGTACAATTCAAATGGAATGATGTAGAGAATAATGCATTCAGTAAAATAAAGACATCTATTGCTCATTCACCCTCTCTCAAAAGTCCAGATTATATGAAAGATTTTATTTTGTACATTTTCGCATATGACGATTCACTAGCAGTTGTGCTTACTCAGAAGGAAGATGGGGGAGATGAGTTCCCCATATCATTTATGAGCACTGGTTTGCAGGGGGGTGAATTAAATTACCCAAATGTGGACAAACAAGCTTATGCAGTCTTCAAAGCGGTAAAACAATTCAAGTCGTACATACTTAAGAACTGGACCAAGGTAATAGTTCCACACCCAGCTATGAGGTCTCTTTTCGTGCAAAAAGAATTAGCAGAAAGAAGAGGCAACTGGGTAACAGCTTTGCAAGAGTATGACCTCGAATTCAAGCTAGCCTCCATCCTTAGAGGGCAAGGAGTGTGCAAACTAATGGTTGAAGGCAACAGTAATGAAGAAAACAATTGGGAAAATGAAGTAGAGTTATAGATGATGGATGTATGTCCTCTTTTCACAGCTCCAGATTCCTGGTACCAAGACCTTGTTCATTACCTTCAGGAGGGTGTGTTGCCAGAACATTGGAATTCCGAGCAGTGAAGAGCATTGCGCCTTAAATCAGCTGCATATTAGATCATTGATGGAATTTTATTCAGGAGAAATTATGATGGAGTCCTTCTTAGGTGTTTACTGAAGGAAGATGCAAAAAGGGTCATAACTGAGTTACATGATAGGCCTACTAGAGGCCATTTCTCTGGAGATACGACAGCACATAATATTCTTAGAGCCGGGTACTATTAGCCCACCCTGTTCAAGGATGCTCATGCGCATGTTAGAAAGTGCGATACCTGCCAGAGGTGTGGGGGAAGACAAGCCAAAGCAGTAGGACCATTGAAGCCAATTATGATAACGGAACCATTTGAGCAGTGTGGAATTGATATCATTGGAGAAATAAAACCAAATTCTTCCTTGCAACACAAATATATTCTAACGACAACCGACTACTTCACTATATGGGTCGAAGCCATTTCGCTACGTAAAGTCAATGAAGATGTGGTCATGAATTTCTTGCAGGATCATATTATGACCAGGTTTGGGGTTCCAATTTCCCTGGTTTTCGATAATGCTACTTATTTTTCTTCTATTAGATTAACTGCATTCGCTTATGAAAAAGGAATTAAGTTGCATTATTCTGCCAACTACTACCCACAAGGAAATGGTTTGGCAGAATCTACGAACAAGAATTTGATTAGGATCTTGAAAAAGACGGTCATAGAAAACCAGAGAAGTTGGCATTTAGCATTACTGAACGCTCTTTGGGATAATAGGGTCACACCCAAGAATTCCTTAGGTGTGTCACTGTATACCCTTTTTTATGGAAAAGAAGCTATACTTCCTCCTAACATTATGCTACCATCCTCCATAATAGCCCAAGAATCTAGAGGCACGGACAACGAAATCCTGCAACTGAGAATTTATAATCTTTTGAAGGCGAAAGAGTCTAGATCCAAGGCCAAGGAACGTTTTAAGCAGCAGCAGGAAGTAGTGAAAAGGTGGTTTGATAAGCACAAAGCTGGAACAAAGGAATTTGAAGTGGGATACCTGGTTCTTAAATGGGATCACCCGCATGATGAAAAGGGGAAGCACATGAAGTTTCAACAGTTATGGGTAGGCCCTTTTCATATTGCGGCAAAATTTGGCCCCTCAACCTATAAATTGCAAGATTTACAAGGGTGGGAAGAGAACTTGCCAGTTAATGGTTTAGTTCTCAAGCCTTATTTTTCTTGATTTTTTGTTTTTTTTTGTACATAAATAATTTGATTTGGTTGATTGCTGCTTGTTTTTAGTTAAAATTTATTTTTGATTTCAATAAAAGAGGCAAACGGTTGGTTGCATGGAGCCTCAGAGTTCTGGATTAATTGAAATCTTTGGGTATAAGACTGTATCCTTTTGTTTGAATCTGATGGAATTTCTTATAGTAAGTAGTTTTACTAAATGGCTATGAACACATTGAAGTCCTGCTTAATCCCTGAAAGATAACTCAGGATCAAGAAGTCTGGAATACTATTTCAAGGCCCCATCCATTCCACATTTAAAATGTCCTAAGGGGTTACAACAAAAGACCCACGGAAAGGAAGCAAGGTAAACAGTATATTATATATAAATGATCCCATGCCAAGAATTGAAATCCTAAAGGATAATAAGAGTCAAAACTCCTAAAGGAAACAATATCTATTAAAGCAAAGTACCGAATCATATAAGTACAAAACTGCCAAAATTTCTTCTCCGTCCGTGAGCTAAAAATTAAATACATCTCTCACACAAAAGGACACTATGGATAGAGGAGCTTGAATAAAAATTCAGAAAGAAAGGCATGAGGAGGAATCAAAAGGACAAAAGTTCACCAGCACACAAAAGTGCAAAATGGCATGGGAATGAGGAACAAATGAATATCTCTGTTTACCATATGTTACATTCCTGTGGTGTCCAAGCTGGAAGCTGCCAAAAGACAGAGGTAAAATGAAACTCATCTATTTTGGCCTCAGAATAGTTATCTTGACTTTGAGATTTTGGGTTCCATTTTCCTAAAATTGGACTATCATCAATGTTTAAAAGAACATATATTTGCTATTTTGGAAATCTAGACATCTAAAAGAATTCAACATGTTGTTTTTACGGTTAAACAGTCTGTTACTTGAGGAAGAGTTGATTTAGAGATCTAGGTTCGCCAATTAGTCGCCAATTGTTGCAGCTGCAACGATTTCCCAAATTTCTTTAAATTTTGGACCCTCCTTTTAAGTTTTGTCTTGCTTAGATTTTTTTCTGGGATTGCTAATTTTTGTTGTTCCTCTACTGCGAGTTTGATCTTTTGAGGTTGGCTTAAGGTAAGTTGCTAATTCTATCGGAAGATGAATGATCTAAAACTGACAATGCTTCTGACTATGGGACTTAGCATTTTACTCTTTTTCGATAATTTGGTTTTATCACTATTAGATTTTTTGTTGAAGTTTGAATCGAGGTACTAGTCCTCTTTGCAACCTCCATTTCGGAGGATAAATAATGAACGTTCCGACGGTTTAGGGTTTACCCGCGTCGATCTCATGTTTTATTGGTTTTTCACTTTTTGCCATCGCATTTGTGTTGGACTGTTGATCGGGAGATTAGGCTTTGGCGTTTTCGATCGCTGGTGGTTTCATGCTTTGCGGAAATTGTAGTTTTTTTTTGTGTTCCGTCGTTGCAGCTCCAAAATGGACTAGCCATCCGTGTTTTAGCTCCTTTTTTTCACCGATTTTTTATTATCTTTTTTGCTAACGATTCACTTAACGTTAGTTCTTTTTTCCTTCGATTTTGACTGGTCTACGGAACCGCTTGTCCTTATAACTTCCATCGTTGCGGCTTTTCAGCATACTAGTGTTCCGATGCTTTAGTCGTTTTAAGCTCCGACGCCCTCTTCTAATGCTTTATTTCACTGACGTTTTGTTTAGCTCCAGAACCCTTAGATCATGGGTTGCCCGCCCTTGCGGTGTTTAGTGAAATAATCATCCATCGTTGTGTGTTCCGATTTGCCAACAAAGGTTTTACTCTGTCGGAGTTTTATTTTTTCTGTCGGTGGGGTTTTTTGTTTTGCCCTGGGCGACGGATTTCTTGGTTTTTGATCAAGTTTGAGGTTTCCACGTTGAAAACGCGATCCTGGGGTTTTACTGTTGATGCTCATTTTTATTTAGTAGTTTGATTTACGTTAATTGAAAGCGGTCTGGATTAATGATGCTTTTTCGTGTTGATTGCAGACAGACATGGGAGATTTTCTCAGATCCAGTTGATGATTATTGCTGCAAAGAAGACATAGCTGGAGGGCAACTTAGAAGTAAGCTCCAAAAGAATGAAGTAGCTAAAGCACGAAGAAGTAGAGATGTTTCTCAAGGATTAGAAGTTAGCAAAGGTCTGAGATTAACCGGATCTCGAAAGGGACCAATGGATTACTGAGCAAAATATAATTAAGGCAGAGGCCTAGGCTTGTAAAAAATTCGGCAGTTACCAAGTTGGTCCCTTTTTCATAAAAATGCTTTTAAATCATAAATCTGAAATGTAACGTTTGTATGAATCATGAACACTCACAAAATGACAAAACTGTGAGATTAAAAGGTCGGGGGGAAACCCAAAGGTCTTGCTGTCTTTGTATAAATATAGGAAAGATAGAGAGTCGCAAGGACTTTTTCCCGGTGAGACTGGTGAAAACACATTGTAAGAGGAACTATTTCGTTTTGCAATATACTATTACAGTTTTGCCTGTTGGAGAAAACTTTGGTGGAATGTTCAAATGTTGTTCAATGGATGTTGTTGAAGGGGAACTATTTCGTTTTCAGCCTTTATTCATTAACTGTGAGATCTTTTTAACTTGTTGAACCTATGTTCTTTTATGAATGTTCTTTGGTTTATTTTATGATAATTTTCACTATGAGTAATGAATGTTTTCACAGACAATGAGCTATCTTGTTGTTCATCCATCTATTCATGTTTATGTGTTTTGAATCAAAGAACAACTACCTGTGATTTCCTTAATGCATGAACAGTAATACATTACTCATTAAATGATAATCTCACTCCCTAGGGACAGCTTAGTTAGTTTTATTTCCTGCTGTGTGTGGTTCAGATGCGAGAGAGTCTAAGACGAGAGGTAAGAACCTGCACATCACATTATGACTGCTCCTCATATTCTTTATCAATCTGCATTTTAGATAGGCACTTGCATATCATACTCAAAGTTAAAAACACATAAATATATATGGTGGACCGGGCCGCAACCAGTAAAACCTTTTAATTTTTGTTACTTGACCTACGGTAGCCGGACCGTAAACCGGATGGATTCCCCATACCAAACAGTCACGGGCTAGTTGGGAACGTTGACTAGGGAGAATCCCTTGCTGTTGTTGCCTACGATTTTCCAGGGCCCAATAGATTCATAAGCAAATTATGTACTAGATTGGAATTTGATACACATACAATGAAGCATTCACATCACATTCACACATGTAAATATAGATAACCGATCATCATAAGCTTTTTTTCATTCAAAATATAGTCCAAAAAGTGGTGTCATAATACATAATTGGGGCTTTTTAAGCCACTAGAATATACTACACGATCGATACAAAAAGTACATATAGGATTCTAAGCCTGTGGAGCAGGGTGCTGATCATGAAAGCACACAAAAACCCTAGCTATCCATATGAATAACCGAACCCATGCACGGGGTACACCCACTACCTGTCACTGCATCGCCTCAGGCAAGTCCTTGAGTTGCGCCATGGGCACCCTGTCCGCCAACTGGACAAAGTTTGTGTGGATGTTTTGGAGCATACGCTTTGCATATGCACCCACTATATCATCACCTCTCCCCCTTCGACGATGTCAAGGGAAGCCGTCTGGCCGTCTAGGACCAACAATTGCGTATACATGACTAGTATCCATATGTGTCACCACCCAAAAACATGTCTTTTGATTTCATTATATCAAAAAATACAAAAAAAAAATTAAATAATTCAAAAACAAGATAAAGTCAGGATTGTCACCTATATCGTTGTATGTGGATCCCTATGTAATAGGCATGTCTAGATTTCCATGGAAGTCTATCCCTACATAGGGGTAGTGATCTATGGATACAATTTGTTTACGCCACCAGTGGAAAAAATCAGGTGGGTATGGCATAGCTACACGTCCTCCTCCTAGCCTCTGCATCACATTTTCCCAGCGCAGCTGAGGTGGATCCCGAGGACCACGAGGAGTGATCTCCACTCTTGGGATTAGCCCCGGTACATGATCAAAGAAGAATGTACTCAATATGATGGCAAAACCAAAGTTTCTCGTTCTACCCAGTTTACAGTCTATCAACTGATGTTTCATGTTACCCAACATCGAGGTACTCCAGTCATAGATAATGGGCCTTGTGAAGTCAACTGCATAAAACATCAATGGCCTAGAATCTTGATGGAGAGATGCTAACCCTGCAATCCTGCCTAGTGCTAGTAATATGGCCTTGAGGCCAAGGTTCTGGATAGATTTCACTGGGGCTAGACTCCCAACCTTTTCTGTGTCTGGGAGGCAGTATATATCAATGTACTCCTCAATAGTGAGGTCGCCTCCAACCCCATGAGCTCTCAGATTGACTACCTTGCCTTGGTGGGATAGTCCAGTGATAAAGTAAATATCCTCAACCTCAAGGCTAAGGGGCATCCCATCGATCTGGAAGGTCTCTGTATCTGGATCCTAGTATTCCACCAGCATATGGAGTATTCTTGTCTAAGGTCTTAAGCTACCAAGATGCCAAAAATTATATAAGCCACATGCCCTTAAAGCTCGTTGGGAAATCATATCACCTTGTACGACCGTTTCCACATCTTCGTGTTTGCGTTCACGCCATTCCAATACCATCCTGGAAAAAAACATAAGAGTTTGATGAGTTTCCACCTTAATAATTAGTATGCACGTCCTTGTACGTGATTGTTTCTCAAACACCCATGCGTATACGCGAAAATCGAAGGATTTTCCACATATACTCGGCCCTATACATAGAAACCGAGAGGTTTTTCGCATGGGCCGAAATGCCAATTTTAGGGTGCTCCAAAATAAAAATTCAGCCACTGAAAATTAAAAGAAAAACATTGAAGTGAAAGAGTGTGGGATGCAAACTTACTTGGCTTTTACGGTTCATGGTTTCGTGGTCCGTAGCTCCCGGAATTAGTGTTTGAAGTTCATGGTTCAAATGCATTATGTGGGGTAGATTTTTCAAATGGTATGGTAAAAATGAGTATTTTACTATTTTATAGATTTTTTTTTAAATGTTTACCCACTAGTCTGTAGTTTGGACCCTTATTTATTATTTTGGACTGTTTTTGCCTAATGTTGTGGTGTATGGACCTAATTTGAGCCTAATTTGACCAAGACTTTGACCGAGACTTTGACCTGTTCGTATCTATTGCAGGTATAATTTTGAACTGGCATATAGGTTAGGACTACACATCCGCTTGCATTATGCATTGCCTTATGACCATTTCACCTTAACTCTAGGTATGAACCCACTTCGTAATGTCACGGAACCTTCATACTGCTATTAGAAGTGGCATTATGTAAGTGGTAGAGATTTCCTATTCATGGGTGCCCTAGTTAGATCCCGCTTTGCAGTTTGGTACCCATGCCGAGATTCCTCCACTAGGTTTGGGAGTCCCTTATAGTCCTGCCATGTCCTTGAGCAAGAGCTTCATATCCCTCTGGAACTATATGCTGACCATCTCCCATAGGGACTCCCTTGTATATCAAGTTGTAATTGCATTTCATGTGTTTTGCTTGCCTTATTGAGCTTTATGTTAGCTCCCTGCTTCAAAGTTATAAGCCATGTAGCCTGAGCTTGTCTCAATTCTAGCCAAGCAGAGACTCTTTGTATATCCTTTGTAGCTTGATCATACCTTACCGGGAGGAGACCTTCCCTCGAGTGTCCTCATCGTGCACATGATTCCTAGCATTAAGCATATGTATGTTCCACTACTTGGAACTAGTTTGCTTGCCCGTGACACTCGTCTCCTCCTAGCTTTATACTATAAGCACTTTTATTCTTTTTCAATCTTTTTAATATGAAAAAGTCAAAAAAATAAAAAACATAAAAGCCGGATGTGAAATGATATTCATTTTGGTAGCTCTCGAGTCGTGTCGCCTTCGAACAGAGCACTGTATATCACATCCATTGGTTGGGTTATTAGTATGAATTTAGGAGTTGTACTCGTTACTCTAAGTTTTCTCCACTAACGGGTTATGCTTCCAGTCCCTATGGAGCCTTTGTTGATGCCTCCTGTGTCACAGAGTTGTCCCAATTTGCATGTCGAGTCTATGCTGCCTATGTTCAATCACCATTTACCTTATGCTCTTGTTCGAAGGAAGTTTAGCCCGAGTCGACCATTCCTTAGTTATCTTGTCTTTGCATGTTGACCATTCCCGATACAGTTACTGGTTCGTGCACATCTTTTTCGTTTGAGTTCTTCCAAATTATCCAGCATTGCTGAGTATCTCGTGTTGGTTGATGGGGAATGCCCTAATTCCCTCCTTCCAGCGGATTCCATTCCATCGACTTCAGATCATTTATTCTGGAATAGGAGTCTAGATTCCATTGAGTGCCTTGAGACTTGTAGTCATCAGTGGCAAATTCTCTCTCCATCAACCGTTTTGGGAATACATCAATGTCCCCTGATCGATGGATTCTTCCAAGTGTTCGGCCTCAACACATCTATTCACACTTGTTGGATTGCACTCTGTACCTTGATTCCCATTATCATTATCGGTGGGATATCTCGTGTCTGTTAACGGTATACATCAATGACCGGTAATCAGACGATGGACCATCATGTTCGACCTCAACACCTTTATTCGCATAATGGGACATGTACTCTTAGCGGTTTACGTAGAAGACCTGTGAGCTTGGTGGCATTCCACATATGCTACCTTCTTGATCGTGCCAGTATTTATGAGATGCCATCTCTCATGACCAGATTTCAGATATCTTCATCCACTATGGAGATTTTTTTCATTGTATATTGTACATGGAGATGACCACACATGACATTTGTATATCATGCCTATTCATGGCCATTGTACTCTTATGTATCTGGGACTTCTACATGTATATTTGCAGTCACATGCTGAGATTTATCATTGTATTGTACTGAAGAGTGGATGGTTCTTCCACTTGGGTCTTCATTACTCCACTTATGGGATGGATATAATGTATTTCAACCATCATGTTACCCCTCTAACCTCACACATTAGGGGGCATCTGTTATAGATGATTTTACCAGACATGGTAGATTACACCTTTATGGCCTTCCATGTCCCTCTGTAGACTCCTTTGACCCCCCTTGCTCAAGTTATACTTTGATGAACCAAGAAAGTCCCTAAAAAACACATGTTTATGTGTATACGCATCTTTTAATCCAATACCTTTGTGTACACACAACTTTTGAGCCAATACCTGCGTACATCGAGAAATGTGCATAAAAACAAAAACTTTTGGAGTTTTCCTCATTGAGTCTTGAATAACTTGACTCTTGGCCTTCTATATGCCTGGAAACACTCTGACTTTACCCTCCACTGCCTATTGGAGAGCTATATATTGAGCCTCTTGGATGCTTTGAAGGAGGAGAATTTTGTAGAGCAAGGAAACTATAGTTCATTGTTGCCTCACTTGTTTATGCTTAAGCCTACATCCCTTTGTCCCTTTGGAGCAGACATTGGTGCTCTTCCCAAGCTTGACTTTGCTTTGTAATCTTGCCATTGAGATGCAGGATTGAAGTGGTGGAGGCCAAGGTGGAGGACTCGATTTCTCCGTTTCGACGAGGTGCCGAGAGAGTTTGTCACTGTTCTATCTATGTTTATTATTAATAGAAATATCCATTACATGTGTATAACTATGCATATTTTGTCCATGGAAGTAGTTATATTTTCTTATACATGATGGGTTATACATGCTAGAGTAGGGCTAAAACTTTGATATATAGCATGCTTGTCTTGTTTGTTGTTGTTGAGAGCGAATTTTAAATGCAAGCGTGTTGGAAAAGCTTAACGGGGATTTACATCAACTGTCTGGAATAAGGTATGCTTCAAATCCTTTAGTGTTAAATGTATTTATTTCTCTTGCATATTGGAATGGATTGATTTCTGGTGTCATTCAGTCTGTTGTGGTCTACCACAAGCCATAGGAAGTTTCTCTCCGTAACAACAATGAAAAGAAACAAAAGAAGATGAATGAATAGGTAAGGCAAATATGCATTCATGGATGAAATTTGAAACCTTAAACACTGTTAAAAGATCTAAAACATATATTTAAACACAACCTTCAAGTTTAGGCAATAAACAACAAAATCTGACTATTATTAGATCTTAAACATTAAAAGATAATTAATGCATTGCATTAATATTTTCTACATTTAAATAAGAGAAAGAAAGGATGAACGAAAATACACAGGCTGATCAATGAGAAAATGATCAATGAACATGAAAATTCATTGCTGCATTAGATGTCTGAAAATATACATAAGCAAAGTTTCTCTTTAACGACCCTCTTAGCTTCCTTCCAAGAGGAAGATCTCTCCCCTTTCTCATTCACAATAGTTGTTTCATAAAAAATTACAAAGTTTGATTACAGGTAAAAAATTCAAACTAAGACCCTGAACCAATAGATTTGATCCTAATATGTCACACAAAATTAGGATATGATAGATCGAGTTATTGAGGTGGCAGTCGAATGGTCATTTTTTGAAAAACAAAATTTTGTAAAATATGCAAAAATTGACTTCAAAGTGTTGCCTATAGAGAACAACTGGTTGTTGCTTTATGAGATCTGACTCTCATGTCAACTAATTTGGCCCATTCTAGAAGTGTGTTTTTAACGATTTTGGAATATTATTTATAGTTTGATCGAAAATGGAGCCCAAAACTGGTCGCTAAAATAAGCAACTATAAGTGTTTCTTCAACACTTTGATAGATTTTTGCTTCAATCAGCGTCGCAAAATCTCTACCAAAATGTCAAGCTTAAGAACTTATGGTCCATGTTGTTGCTGTTGATCCTTTGATCATTGTTGGAGAATGTAGATTTGGAAAGGTGTTCAAGAAAGTGAAGATTTGAACTATGACAAAAATTACATTTAGGAAAAATTAGATCATAACCCAAACGATCATCATTGCATGCCCCTAAACAACTAATTTGATGGAGTGGAAGCATACAGTTGTAGAAGGTCAACTTGAATGTAAAGGCAGTGGAAAGATTTGTTATAAAACGTGCACTTTAAATTATTGGGATTCTATAGCACACTAGTGGAATGGAATTTTCGCTATATAATTGAGTTTGATTCTTCAACGCCTGAATCATCACAAAAATTGAATCTCTGTTGCAGGATCAAGGCTAATTCAACAACGACTACAATAAAAATGAATATCCGCTACTGAAAATTTTCAAAACCCCAATCTAGTTTCAAGTTTAGTTTCTATGCATATGGTTTAATGCCCAAACCCCAACATGCATAATAATTGAAAATTTTAAAATTTCACTATTTGCTTGAAGCACATGGAGTTCTTTCAACATAAACAACACAATTTTTTTTATGGAAGCCTACTTTTTCCTACTCTGAAAATTATGACAACCAACACACATGAAATTTATGACTCAAAATTTTAACCAATAAGGTTCAGGCAAAAATTCAAATTACAACAATAGTACGTATCTCTTTTATATCTTCTCGAAATATGAGCCAAAATCACTCTAAAGTCGCTGTATAACCTACTTGATACTCTGAAATTCAGTGCCTCGATTTTTGTGTTGTATGGTCCACACGTGTGGCTGTACGGATTGGTATTTTATTCCTCCAAAAATGTGCCAATAGTACTTTTTGTACCCAATAATAAATGTTGTACGAGTTACCTCAAAAAATGTGCCCAAATTGCCTTGAAATGCGTGTTCTATGCACTGTACAAATTGGTAATGTACGGCCTATCTCGGTTCCTGTGAATGTTGTACGATACTTTTTGTACGATCTTGCTATACAATTTTTCCTTGAGAAATGTGCCCTATCTCTGATCTTCCTCACTTTGATATTTGTATAAGGTTTTTTCCCTCTTTCTCTCATTTTTTCTCTTGTTCTTCTTCTCTCCAACTTTCTTTGTGAAAAGTGAACAATAATATCTCCAATTCCTTTCCCTAGCCTTTTTGTTTGAGTAACCACCACTTGAAATCAATGGCTTGGATTAAAGACCAACTAAATGAGATCTAGGGTCATTATTAAAACTCATATTTTCTCATTAATAGCATTCACTCACTTTTAAAATATTAAATGAGACATTTAATATTCACCCAACTTTTTAATTCTCATAGAGTCACTTTTAATTTTTTAATTACGCCGGAGGCGTTCTCTATGGAGACATTGTCTCAGAAGATTCCTTGTCCCCCTAGCAAATAAAATCTCGCCACGTGATGGTTCACTTTAGTGCTAACTAAAAATTAGCGACGGATTTTGGGGGTTTTGGAAATTGTGTCAAAATTTGGGGATCAATTAATCAACCGGTGGAAGAGCTCTCGGCGTTTTTGTGGCAACTAAGGAGATCGACATTGGAAACCGAATTCAATGGAGCTCCACGACTTTGTTGTTTACAATCACCTTCATGTGGATTTTCGGAGCAGCACCAATCAGGGTTGGAATTTCAAATGACTAACACCCGTCAAAATTGCCAGTAACTACCAAAATTTAAAAAGTTTTTTATATTCTAAACCAGATTTTGACAGTTTGTCTAAAATCTTAGCGGTATTTGACGGGTAAATTGACCCTTGACGGGCATTTACCCGTCAAATTCCATCCACCGATCTATCTGTTTACTCCCGCCATCTCATGCGGAATTTGATTGTTTGGAATCCACTCCATACGTGACATGAGTCGCTGCTTTTTCAAATGCACCATGTTTCAAGCCAGGGCATACCTCTACGCATGGATTGGAACCCTCGGGTCATCTTCATTACCACGTGGGAGCAGTTAAGTGTGGTCATCTTTTGGAAGCCGAGCAGTTTACACAGAGTTCCATCGTGAAAAAGGCGGGTGGAATTAATTTCACGATTTAGTGAGTTCGTGGAGCGATTCATAGGCCATTGTTCTCATCGTCATGTTGCCACGTTGAAAGTTGGAGCGACGAAGTTCGTACTAATGCCACCCACGTTGATTTCATATAAATATTCCTAATTTATTTTTATGTAGTGCACATCTTATTCACATATTTTACTCCAATTTTTTTTTTGTTAAAGTCAAGTACACGATCTTAAAATAATTTAGGTGTTTAGCATCCTTTTCACATATGTTTTATTTAAAAAATATTTTTTATTAAATTAAATATAAATGATAAAAAATAAAGTAAAAAATTGCAATATATATGTATTATATAAAATAAACATTTGTCTACATTTTTAAATGACATCTTAATAATCCTTAGATGGGGTGTTTCAGCGACAAGATGAAAGAGTAGTTGGCAAAGGGACGCACATTAACGATGGGGAAAGGACTAAGGTGACGAGCATTTACACCACCCTCTCTTTCATAGGTCTTGACACACCATGCCACATCGTTAATTAAATACACCCACGCTAGAGGTATCAAGAGCATTCATGACGATGGGAGCACCTTATTTCAGGGAGGGAAAGCATTCAAGGCTCATTCTGAAAGGCGATATTGCAAGGATTGGGTTTGAGAATGATGTAGTGATTTTTGAAGGCTGAAAAAAAAAGAAAAAAAAAAAGAATAAATATAGCAATGCTCGTCGGGTGGTGGCGATTACAGAATCTATCTCCGACATTAGGAACAATGTGTAAGATCTCAGTAGCAATGCATAGGAGCGACTTTAAGGCAATGCTGGTAGAGTGCAGAAGCTCTTGAGTTGGTGCATGTACTTAGCAGAAATTTTCAAACTCCCCGCTGGTGCATGTACTTAGCAGAAATTTTCAAATTCCCTCTCCGCTGAAAAAAAAAGAAAAAAAAAGAATAAATATAGCAATGCTCGTCGGGTGGTGACGATTACAGAATCTATCTCCGACATTAGGAACAATGTGTAAGATCTCAGTAGCAATGCATAGGAGCGACTTTAAGGCAATGCTGGTAGAGTGCAGAAGCTCTTGAGTTGGTGCATGTACTTAGCAGAAATTTTCAAACTCCCCGCTGGTGCATGTACTTAGCAGAAATTTTCAAATTCCCTCTCCCATCCTTCGGGGAGAGCATGCCAATTGAGTAAGTCAATGAAGATGTGGTGTCTCCTTCCCCAACAGACATAGTGTCTTCCCACAATGTGGCTTTGGTGGCCAATGCTCAAAATGTCAAGCCAAAGCCAACGACTGAGCACGAGATCAAGGTGGAGATCACCACTCTGAACTTGCCGACTGATATGGGGAACAAAGGGGAACAAAACAATCCCGTGAAAGTGAAGAGCAACAAACATGGTGGCTATGCGAGCACGAATGAGGTTTCTCCTAAAAAGCATCATCAGTTCGACACAACTGAGCAATGTTAATGGGTATGAAGTTTGTGTGTCCAAGCTTGTTCCATGAGTGATATCCACTGCAAAATGTTCTCCATCCCTGAACTCGGTTGCGACCATCCATAGGTGGGAAAATTTTGCTTCCTACAATATCCTGCATTTCCTCTTCGATTCTTTTTCTTCTTCCTGCAAATCGTACCAATTTAGAGGCCGAATTCTCCGCCAAATTCCGCTTGGATTCAAACTTGCCTCTCTATTTTCTCTCTTCACATGTTAAAGCTGAGAATATTTCGATTTGTGAATGCCTCGTTGTTCATGTCTCGGCTTTAAAGACGCGACACAGAATCGAATCCCATCGCGTGTAATCGTAGACACTCAATAATTACCGCTATGCATTGACGGGTGACGTGAATCAAAGACTTTCGAACTCAAAATACGGTGGACATGACATTTTAATAGATTCATAAATTATTTCTTGTATACATATTATGGAATTGAATAGTATTAATGACATTGTTTTCAAGATCACGATTTATGCGTATATTTTATGAAAGTGATGAGATTAAGGATATTTTATAAATAATTTTTAAAACATTATTTATATAAATTTAAGAAGAATTTGTGGTGTTATTAAACAAATAAAAGATTAAGATGTTGTTTTATTTGTTATATTTAGTGTAAAGAAGAACTTCAACATTGTTAAAATAATAACAAACTTGTACATGCTTTATGAAATGTATGTTGGACTAAAGACAAATTGTGGTGGGATAAAGAATGATAGGAAAAAGAGAAACTGAAGATACTATAAATTATTCATTAACTCTAATTTAGAAGATCAAAAGTATTTTTATGTTATAATTATTGTAAAGAATAAATTCAACATTATTGAAAAAATGAACTCCATGGATAGTTAGATAATTCCTAATAAGTCATGGGATGAAAGAATTTGCCATCTCTCTAATAGTAAGAAAGTGAAGGATGAAATGCATTTTCTCTTAAAATTCCCTCCTTATGTCCACATTAGATTGGAATTTCAAAATATTTTTAACAATACCAACATTCCTAACCTTTTAACTCATTAAAACTATGGAGATTTAGAACAACTTTTCTTTAATCTTTTAAAGCATAGTGGTATAATTCCATACATTTTATTCTTAAGGTTCCACAAACCAAATTTGGTCTAAGTGAACATTTACATTCATCAATATCACATCATCAATAGGAGTGTTTGTTTACATGGAGTAAGTTAACTAATTAGACAAACTATAGTTTCAGTTGATTTATGGAAACTTTTACCATGGTTGTATCTTACAAATTTTAGCCCATTTTAAGACGACCTGTGGCTTTGCAATTTCGAAGAAAAAAAATAGTGTATTAGGCTTGAACTTTTGCTCATCGATAAAAGTAGACTCATTAAAAACATTGAGTTTGTTTACTTATTAACATCGTCTATTGTTTGCATAACTTATGAGTGATCCCTCTATTATCATAATGATTAATTAAGTGAGGAATAAATATGCACGATTTATTGGCCTCCCCCTCCTCCTCAATGGGATGTGTTATGTGTGTTAATGATAATTTTACTGTTATAGTAGTTGATTGGAAAATAAATTAATATGGGCATTTATCAATCTTCCCCTCCCTTTGTTGGGCATGTTATGTAGTGCATCAAGATAATAAACAATGGAGAGATTTAGTAAGTGGGAAAACTCAACTTTGTGATGCACCACCCCAATTCACTTTTTTTTTGAATTTTTGGTAGTTTGGATCTTCTAAAAATGGGTAAAAAACCTAGAGGCAAAGTCTCATGGTTAAAGTTCTCATCAATCATGTGGAAAGTATTAAAACTTCGAGCAAAATCCCTACCAAATTTGGTGGAAAATAAAATAGCCTAATCTTTTGCGCTTGTTAACTCCATAAACAATCAAATAGTCATGTTTGTCATCTTACAGTAATCTATATGACTTCAAAATATCTCTTCATCCTACATCTAAAGGTCATTGTAGAGGCAACAAGAGGTCACAAGATGTGTGCACATATTATGTTTTCCTTAGGCCCTACCAATCGCTTATCATTTTCATGTACATCTATTATCTTGAGGTTTAATGGTGGATTGGTGGACGTTAAATTCCATAACTAACTTAATTTTGATTTATAGCACATTCTATATCAAACAATATTATTATTTAAGCTGTAGTCTAAACATTTTATGAATTGAGGGAAACTAGATTTTTGGCCTCATATATGACAAGAATAATTTTGGATTAATGAAATTGCAGACATCAAATGTAAACATTGCATGATTTGGTTGCATTGAGGGTATTTAAAGGTGTTGAATCCATTTATGCATTAAAAACAACAATTTCATCAATCCAAAATTGTAATTTTATCAAAGATTGTTTGGGTAGATTTTGATGATGAGAAAACTAGAAAAGGTAAAGAACATAGAATGTTTATCCTTTTTCTTATTTTTATATAGTTTTGTAAGTCATTTGGAGCTCAATGGGTTAACTCAACCAATTGTTGCCAATGTTGTTGGCCATTCAGTTAGATCATGCTACAGGTGCCCAATTCAAATCTCCATGGGTGAAGTGCATTAATCTATGTGAAGGAGCTTACCACTGACATATTCTATGAATTTGGAGAAGCGCTCCTTGATCTTCCTCAAATTTGGAGAAATAATAAACCAGTTGGGTTGTGGTCTAATGGTAATTTACCATATAAGTTAGTTGTGTTGTAGTCTAATGATATACTAGTGGGAGATTGCCATGCAATTTTATTAGGTTGTGGACTAATGATACATTTGTGAGAATTTCCCACATGATTCAACTGAGTTGTGGATAGTAGTACGATGGTAAGAGTCGACCGCGTAAATCAGTTGGGTTATAGTCAAGCATTAACTAGTGGGTAAATAACATCTAAATTTGTTCGATTGAGTTGTAGTAAGACAATAAATAGGTGAGAGTTTATCGTATATGTCGATTGAGTTATAGTTTAACAATGCATTTATGAGAATTTATCATCTAAATCATATGAGTTGTGATCTCACGATGAAATTACCACTTAAATCAATTGATTTATGATCTAATAATACACTTAAAAATTACCATGTTTATTGGTGAGGTGACTTATTAGTGAGATGATAGTGAAAATTATCTTTATTATAATGATAAATGGTTGTCAAATGAAAGATTATTGCTCAAATAAAAGTTGTAAACTTGATTATCTAATGGAAAAATTACACATCAATCAATTGAATTCATTACATAATACATTAAATGGTATGCAATAAAATATTATTACTCAAATAAAAGTTGCAAACTCGATTATCTAATGGGGAAATTATACATCAATCAATTGAATTCATTACATAATACATTAATATGAGTTTACAGTATAAAAGACGAGTTTACAGTTTTATCAAAAGTATAACAAAACTACCATGAACATCACCAATCCCAAGTTGGGGACAAAACAATTCCTGCAATGGATTCAATTAGGTTCATGGCACTTTGAATATTTTTTCTCAAATGTAAAAGACAGATTTGAAAACATAAACCTTGTAATTTTTGAGGTTATAAGCAACAGTGCTTTCAAGTTGGATACCAAACAATTAATTCCTATCCATTTTAAAAGATGATGAAAAATTGTCTTGGCCATAAATGATATAACCACTAGCCAAAACATGAGTGGTGATAACAAATTTGCTTCGGAATTTAGATTGGGTGACTTCTTATACCTTGGCACCAATGCAATTGCATAAATTTTCTAAACAAACACAAAATTCGTGTGAATTAAATCACATTAAAGAGTTGTATGAGTAAATTGCATAAAGTTTCTAAACAAACACAAAATTCTTGTGAAGTAAATCAAATTAAATAGTTGTATGATTACTCATATACCAAATGGATTGTTAGATTAGCCAACAATTACAAATTTGCATCATTACTCACAATGTCGATGCTTTATTTCTTGTTTAGTCTCATACTACACTATTTTGACACAATGCCATTACACTATAAGCATTCCTTTAATTCATTCAATATACATAAAGGGTCTTTTCACAGCATTTTTGTTGTTGATGTTACTACAGAACGTTGTTACTATCTCTAAACTAGCCATTTACTTATCACAAGGGAGAAATGGGTATGCTCAATAAATTAACACTAGATATTATTTCCAATCATGGTGTTCTTCAAAGGTATTACCTGGTATCACCAAAGGTATTATTTGGTCACCAAAAGTATTTGCAATCATGGTGTTCTTTATTGATCTTAACCTTAGTTTTCAATTTCAATTTTTGTACCCTCTCGGCGTTCCTTTGTACCTCCTGGTGCAAATGCTAGTAAATAACTCAAACTCACTTTTAAATGTCACTTTATAAATAAAATCATTCTCACTTTAAAAGTGTTAGGGACCATAACTTTTAAAATGTTCGTGTCTGTTTTAAAAGATATCGATCGATGGCTGAACTTTCGCTCCAAGAAAACTTTTAATTTTTTTTTTTGTCTGTGTGATTTCCCTAGCCTTCAGTTTTGTGGAGTTTGGACTCCTTCCAACTCCCTTCCTTGGAGCAATATAGTCCCTGACTGATTGTTGTTCGTGGCTCCTATGCAAATTAGCTTTTCTTGGTCGTGAAGACCGATTTCTGCAAAGGGTTCTCTGTCCAAAAAGAGACCCGAGCTTCAAGATTCAAGGACTCTCATACGGAGATATCTGCTGTGATTATCTAGTCCTGGTGGAGCTCCAGGGAAACTGTTCGAGCCATAGCCTTGGTATTTGGGTGTTTGCAGTAAGCTCAACGCTGGTGAAATTTTTTATTTATCTGAGTCTTCTTTTGGTGGTTTCATCTCTGTTTTGGGGTCATGGAGGATGAAGGGGGCTCCTCCCCTATCCCTGATCTCAATGCCTTTAGAATATTGACAGCTTCAATAAGCAAAAGGAAACTCACCCAAATCCAACAAACTTTTGTAAAGAAGCTTGAAAATATCCCTTCGGTAGCCCTACCAGTGGAAACCTGTCAAACAACTTTAAACATTGCTGACCGAGGTCTCATTGGCCAGTTCATAGGGCTTTGGCCTTCCCCTAAGACAATTGCAGAATGGGTTCAACGGAATTGGAAACCTCTCATCTCAGAAGGTGTCTGCAGCAATTTGATAGGTAAGGGATATTATCTTTTTTCTCTTTGAAAATTCTGTTGATAGAGATTTGATTTTTCGAAACGGGCCATACTTCATGGGTCCCCAGGGACTCTACTTGAACAAATGGTCTCCGGAATTTGATCCTAACCAAGATGTTCTCTCAACGGTCCCTGTCTGGGTTAGGTTGCCACAACTTTCTCTTCATTGCTGGAAACCGAGAGCCCTCGAAGCTATTGGAAACACCCTGGGGAAATATATTGATAGGGTTGATCGCCGAGATCAATATACCTATGCCAGAATTTGTATTGAAGTGGACTTGGAGGTAGGATTACCCAAATATATTAACCTAACAATAGCAAATTGGACCTATGTACAAGAGCTAGACTATGAATAACTTCCCTTTAAGTGCAGATTTTGTCATGGTTATGGACACTTTGCAAGATCCTGCAAGAAAAAAGTTGAAGAAGAAGCTGTTAAAGAAAAGGGAGATGAATGGATTCAAGTTCAAAAAACTAAATCAGCAAAGCAAGGAAATAAAGAAAAGAGACAAAAAGGAGAACTGGGGACAAGCAGCAACCCCTCTAGACAGAAAGAACATGGAGAAGTTATGAAAGAATCATTGACTCAAAACAATTTTGAAGTATTGAGCATTCCAGAAGATCAATTACTTTCAACACTTGAAGAGGGAGAAGTCCCCCAAACTCAAATCCAAACAAGTGAAGAAGATAAAGGCCATGAATAATAATTCAACACACCTGTGGAAGGTCATTCTCCTACTTATGCAGAAATGACAAAAAAAAAGAAACCTACAGACAATTTTGGCTCTTCAAATGAAGATCCTCTTGGTAAGTCATCCAAAAAAGGGTGGAAATCTCACAAGACGGTCCGGGAGGAAGAAGATGAATGGATTAAGATGCAAGGAATTCAAACAACTTTAGAGATGTCCATCGGTAGGAACAACTGGGCCAGACTTGTAAAAGGAGGCCCAACTCCTTCCGCCAAATGATGAATTGTGTCTCTTGGAATTGTAGAGGGCTCGACAATTCTACAAAAGTTGAAGCAGTGAACAATCTTATCAAAATGGCCTCTCCAAACTCCCTTATGCTCCAAGAGACAAAAATCGATGAGGAAAGCTTACTTTCCATTAGCAGGAAGAGATGGAAACTGAATGTTGGTAAGACAGTGAGTTCTAGAGGCATTGCTGGTGGAATAGCCATATTATGGACAAGAAATATGGAAAACTCCCACAAATCGTAGCATTGGATATTCACCCAACTTTGCCATATTCCAAGTAAGAAAGTGATCTGCCTTTTTAATCTGTATGTGCCTGTCAATTTATAGGAAAAACGAGAATGCTGGAGCTCGCTGGCAGCCTTTCTCGATGCAAACTCATTTTGAAATTTAATAATTGCCAGAGATTTAAATATAATTTTGAATGTAAAGAAAAAGTTTGCGGTGTCTATGGCAGAGATCCCATGCTGAACTGGGTGGATAACTTCATACTAGCGTGGGAGCTGATTGATTTCAAACCCATAAGAGGAAAGTTTACGTGGTCAAATAATAGATTAGGAGCAACTAAGATTTATGCTAGATTAGACCGTTTTCTGGTACATAGCTCCTTGTTGGAAGATAAAATAGTCATCTCCTCTAGTATTTTGCCGAAGATCATCTCAGACCATAAACCGATTTTATTACATATTGAAAATAAAGAGGACCTTGGTCCCATTCCATTTAGATTCAGTCCATTGTGGAAAGATAGAGATGGATTCATGAGCACTGTCACTTTGGCTTGGGAAATTCCAGTTACCGGATCTCCAAATTATGTCTGGGAGAGGAAGCTTATTAATACCAAAGCTGCACTTAAGAATTGGGTAAAACTTACTAAAAAAAATCCAACCAACGAAAGGAAAGAATCCCTTCAAAACCTGGAAAAAATTCAATTGGAAATGGAAGAAACATAAATAACTCCAGCTTTACTAGAAAAAGAGCAAAAAGCACAGGTCATTTCTTTCCAGGCCTTCAAGCGAGAAGATGAATACTTGAGACTAAAATCTCAAAGTACTTGGCTAAAAGATGGCGATAGGAATACCTCCTTCTTTCACAAGCAATGTAGAGTTAGAATTTCTCAAAACCATATCTCAGAAATTTACTCCCAATCTGGTGAAGTGGTAAAAGGAAATTCTCAAATCAAACATCTGGTTGAAATTCATTTTCAAAACCTCTACAAGAAAGATGGACCCTCCGATCTTGATCTTACTTTTGATTTTTTGGCCAACATTCCCAGCTTGGTGAGTGAGGCAGAAAACGATGAGATAATGAAGCCTTTTATGGAGCAAGAAATTATTAACGTTATTTTGTCCATGGAGCCGGATAAAGCTCTTGGCCCTGATGGGTTCTCCTTTCACTTTTATCAAATATGTTGCCCAGTAATTAGCAAAGATCTCCTTTGAATGATAAAAGCTTTCTAGATTAAGGCCAAAGTGGGGGGTTGCACAAATTCCACCTTTCTTGCATCAATTCCTAAAGAAGCCAATCCTTCTTCCTTTGATAGATTTAGACCTATTTCCCTTTGCAATGCGTCCTATAAAATGTTTTCTAAACTACTAGGAAATTGACTTAAACCTTTGCTTGAGACACTGATTTCTCCTCTTCAAGGAGGGTTTGTAAAAGGGAGAGATATTCGGGATAATGTTATTCAAGTTCAGGAAGCTATGCATTCCAGTTTTCTTTGGAAGGAGAAGGGCATGCACATCAAACTTGATATGGCAAATGCCTTTGACAAGGTAAAGCACTCTTTTTTCTTTTTTTCTTTTTTCTATTCTTCGGTCTTTTGGATTTAGCTCTGGTTTTTTAAATTTGATTAAAACTTGCATTCATAATCCTTGGATAGCAACATTGGTAAATTCCAGGCCAACAAACTTCTTTCAAGCCTCGAAGGGTCTCCGACAGGGTTGTCCTTTGTCGCCTTTTTTGTACATTCTTATGGCCGACTCCCTAAGCAGGAAGCTATCAGTAGGAAAAATTGATGGTATCATTCCGAGCATTTCTGTAGCAGTAGGAGTTGAAGCTATCAACCATGCCCTCTTTGCGGATGGCACCTTGCTCTTGGGGGGGACATCCTTAAAAATGGCAAGAGATTTCTCTGAAATTATGCAACCTTTTTGTATTGTTTCAGGGGACCTCATCAATAACCACAAGAGTGCAGTATACAGATGGAATGTTGATAAATCAAAAGTTGATAAAATATCTCAGATCTTGGGCTTTGAAGGATATGCTTCCCGAGACAAGGTCAAATACTTGGGTCTACCATTAACTTTGGGGAAAAACAATCTGTCTCTCTCGTTGGAAATTATCAGTAAGATTAAAGCAAAGATTGTTTCATGGGGAGGACATTGGCTTACCAAGGCAGGAAAGGTTGCTCTGATTAAGTTAGTACTCTCATCTCTTCCTATATACCAATCCTCTTTACTTTTGGCACCAAAAGCTATTATAAGTCAGATTTCAAAATTACTCAGAGAATTCTTATGGGGAGGTGGCAAAGGAAACCAACATCGTATGCATATGGTTAATTAGGAAACAATAAAAATACCATTTCTTGAAGGAGGATTACAAATCAAAGATCTAGGAATGTCCAACATAGCAATGGGAGGCAAATTATTATGGCAATTGTTTTCTAACAAAAAACACCCGGTTAGTCAGTTGTTCTGGAAAAAATACCTTCACGATAGATCATTAAGGAATATTCAAATGGAAAATACCATTAAAGGATCAATTATCTGGAATTCATGTAGGAAAGTTCTTGAATTCTTTGTTCAACATCTTTATCGTATTCCAGGAAATGGCCGAAAGATCTTCCTGTGGGTCGATAGAATTAATGGACACGATCCACTTCTTGCTGATGATGTTATTGCTGAGATTCATAATTGGTTAACAAATAAAGGAATTCACAGTTTGACCGATATTGCTTCATGGGATGCTACAAGAAATTGGATTGACTAGTCTCTTCCTCTCATGACAGATCGCGATCTTCCTAATTTCTCTGACCATCAAAATTTGTTATTAACCAGGTTGAATGGAAAGACTCCTATCCATCGATTTTGCAGAGACTCGTGGGGATGGGGATCATCTGGTGTTTATACTGTTGCTTCCGACTTCTCTCATCTCCAGATTTCAGCGCATGCCAGTGTAGTGGATTCATCTGGCTCCCACAACGCAGCTCTCTGGAAGCCAGTGTGGAGTTTGCCCAACATTCCAAAGATAATTTTTTTCACTTGGATTGCAATACATCAAAAAATTCTAATGGGTGAAAATTTGTCAAAAAAAGGTTTTTATGGACCATTTAGATGTTGTTTGTGTTTTCAGGGTGCTGAGTCTTCAAAACACATTATAGTTGAGTGCGTCTTTGCTCAAAAGGTCTGGGCTTTTGTTCTGCGTGGGCTGCCATTCTCTTTTTTTCCTCTAAATGTTGAATCAGTCACTCTTTTTAAAAACTGGCAGTCAAGATATCGTGGTGCTCTTTCTTCCAATCATGCTTGGAGAAAAATCTGGCAAGTTATTCCAAAATTTATCTGGTGGAAATTATGGTTGGCTCGAAATGATATGATCTTTAATGGAAAAATCCTGAAACCTGAAATTGTAGCATCTAAAGCTAAGGCATTTCTATTAGAAGCAGTAGGAAACCTTCAAATAGTTGGAAATAATTTAGAAGCTTAACAGAATTGGCTTGGTTCAAAGTCAGTGGATAAAATTCAGATGGGTTTAAGTAAACCCGTTATCAAACCTTTTTGGCAGTTCAGGCTCTCAGAAAAGGAATTTTCAGATTGGCAGAAATCTAAAAATAAAGCATCGATATTCTTTGATGGTGCGTCAAAAGGAAATCCAGGGAAAGCTGGGGCAGGGGGTTTGATATTCCATCCAGGCGGAAAATTAGAAACAAGTTTTAGCTGGGGAATAGGGAAAAATACAAAGAAGCACGTAGAATTATTTGCTCTTTTGAAAGCATGTCAACTAGCAAAGGAAGCAGGGCATAATAATCTGCAAATCTTTGGAGATTCTGAAATCATCATCAAAATTCTAAACTCTGATTCAGTGTTCAACAATCTTAGTCTGAATGTGACCATGCAAAGGTTGCACTTCATTTTGATGGACTGTGACTTAGTTACTTCTTACCACATTCTCTGTGATTTGAATACGATGGCAGATCTCAAAGCAAATCAAGGCTGCCTCCTCCCTTCGGGAATGTTATGTGTGAATGACGGATCTTGCTTATTGCATCCCATTCCATGACAAAACCTCATTTTGGTGTAAGGAATTGTATTTTTTGGAACAAATTGTAATTGGGTGAAAGCCCAATTTATTCTTTTTTAAATAAAAAAAAAAATTAATCGTTTGGGTTAAAAAAAAATGTGTTCGTGTCTACCCGAAGGCATCACAAGGTGAACAAACACTTCTTTGGTGATTTTTCAACAACTATAAAATAACGACTCATTCTGCCACAAGCGTGTATACGGAAGACTAAATTTTTGTTGAAGAATGGAACCTCTTTCTGCAACACCTTTACATTTAAAATTTCAGATTTTTGTTGCAAAATTGAAATCCTTGCGAATTGAGAGAACAAAGTTGGCTTTGGGAAAACCATCCTGCATATGATCATAACATAACAAAATATCTCTAATAGAGTGTGAAATCTTCATAAGTCATGCAATCAATCAATCAATAAAAAACATATAAACTAAAGCAAGAATTAGTAAGTGAAAAACAAATCAAGCTATAAATTTGGCATAAGACTAAAGGTAAGGTTGGAAGAGGATCAACATATATGAAAATTTAAGATGACTACCAAGAGGATTTGGACGAGGTAAGTGAAAATTTGAGGTGGTAATTTGAGTGCTAGCACTAGTTCCATTTGGGAATAACACTTCCTCGTAAGGTGCTAAGAATATGTAGCCCTGTGCCTTTGTTTTATCGATTGATAATCTCCAACTTGTTATGCTTTTGATCTGAAACCAACCATACTAGAAAACCAATCTATAATCCAAAACTGCCTCTGCAAACTAAATAAGACTAAAAACAACCATGCTGCAAGTTGAAATGGCTTTATACCGGTGTCTCCATTTGGCCATGGAGTATTATTAGTGATATATTACATGCCAAACCAATCTAAAAATCAAATGCTTGGACAAGCAAGCTTATTTACGCACAAATATTAAGTAACCAATCAACTCCACATTCATGTTACGTCAAACTTCCGATGTAACAATACAAGCAACTGGATAACTAACCAGACATCTTGAATATGCTTTGGCATAATAAAAATTTGAAAATGAAACAACTACTCATTCTGAAAATGAACCCTGCACTGAAAGTAAAATCATGCCAGAGAATTGAAACTAATAAACTCCTCTAAGCATGCAGCCATAGGATCATAAAAATCATGGCAAGTTACCTCTAGATTAAGAGTAAACTCATGGTCTTTCTCCTCTAGATGAACATAGTGCCCTTGTGAATAAGATTCTCCATTGTTGGTTTTTCCTATTTCTAGTTCAAGGATGTAAAAAACACAATTACTAATTTTTGGAAAGTGCTATTCTTTACTTGGTAGGAAACAAGACATTACGGATTGATCTGCTAAGTCCACAGTATTCCCTTCACCGCCTTCCAAAGAATCAACTTCATAATCATCATAAATAGGCTCACCACTACAAAAATTTGTGCAATTTACTATAAAAGTATGCTCTTCTGAATCTTGTTCATACTCATCATATTTAAGCTGATTATCGTTAGCAACAAGTTCACCTCCTTCTCGAGACGACTTATAAGAATCTTCAGTAAAAGAAAATACTTTTAACTGTCAAAGTAATTTATCAGCATCAAGATCATTATATGCATCATATATAGGTGGATAAAAAACTTTTGTTTCTTGTAAAGAATGATGATCATAATTAAAAACAAACTGCTGATTTTCTAGAAATGATTCTTCAATAACATGACCTTTGTTATAATTTGGGACATCTAATTCATCAATAGATTGATGATTCTCATCTAGACATGAAAATTATTAAAAAGAATTCAAAGAAGCAACATGAGCATGTACCCTCTCTTCTTCTCGAAAATATGAATGTATGTGATCTTTAATAAACAATTGACTTTTAGAAAGATTTAGATCAACAATATCTTCACCGTGTGAAAAACTCAAATCATCTTCAACATTAAAACTATTAGAGGCAACTGAATTATTGTCACATGTATCTTGATCATTATTACTTGAAGTATTTCTTCATTAGTAAATTCATTTTCCTCCTCACAGTTATAAGAACAATCTCCTCTAAGTTGAAAACTTGATTGAAATTCTTCACAACATGGCTGGGAAAAACCTTTTAATAATGATCATGAAAAGCTACACGAAAATCTTGTAAAGAAGATATACTCAAGGAGGGAAGGGATTGGTACCATTGTCGTGCATCTCCCTCAAGAGAATACATAAACATCTTCATTAGCACATCCTCATGGAGAATACCAAACTCATACATAAGTTCATGAAAAATTAACAAATGCTCTACGGGGTTGTCATATTTACCTTCTTTGAATCTAGGAATGCAATCTCCCCATTCATCCACAGTAGGATCAACATTTTGAAATCCCGAGACAAAAAAAAATTAAAAGTAGCAAACCTTCGAGCCAAAATAACTTCCATTTCCTTTGACATTATGAAATAATGGAATTGCCACTAGATTCCTCAATCATGGAGTCACCAAGTGAATATCTACAATCAACTTTGTGTTTGATCTTTGTTCACCATCAAAGTCAGATCTGATCGTTGTTGTTCGCTTAGGGAAAATATTCAATTTCATCCCCGACAACGATGCCAAACGATGTTAGTGTTAGAAGACGTCTTATGGCTGCAAATAAGACACGCCTAACACATCTTGAGCTTCGGATAGATTTTTGTAAAGAGTGATGAGGTTTAAAATGGTTGACCTAAGAAGAAAGGGTTCACAAGGATGGAAAATATACGAGGTTAAAGATAAGGATATCTAACACAGAGTGAATTCTCACAAATCATTGGCATTATACCCATATCTCAAACTAGGTACAATGACAATGGAAATAAATAAAAGAAGACGAATGAATAAGTAAGGCAAATATATATTCATGGATGAAATTTCAAACCTTATAAATTATTAAAAGATCCGAAACATGTATTTAAACACAACATTCAAGTTTAGGCAATAAAAAAAATGGTGTTTGTTACTAGATCTGAAACTTTGAAAGATAATTAATGCATTGCAATAATCTTTTCTACATTTAAATAAGAGAAAGAACGCATAAATGAAAATACATAGTTTGATCAATGAGAAAATGATCAATGAACATGAAACTTTATTGCTACATTAGATGTATGAAAATATACATACGAAAAGTTTCTCTTTGAAGACCCTCAAAACTTCCCTCCAAGAGGAAGATCTCTCCCTTTTCTCATTCACAATATTTGCTTAAATAAAAAATCACAAAGTTTGATTACAAGTAACAAATTCAAACTAAGATCCTTGTTAGTTTTGTACCTAGGGAAGTGTTCCCCTAGTGACTTTTGCCTTAGTCACTTAGAGAGGTGACATAAAATGACCCTTGCATTAAATGACTTAAGTAAAAACATTTAATTTGACTTTAGAGCATTAAAGTCATTTTTTGAAAAAATTAAGTGGGTGAGTGAAATTAATATTTTAGAAATAAAATATGAGCATTTAATTTCAGCCTTTGACTTAATTTAATCTCCACCTTTAGATTAGACTCACCCTAGGGTTTTCTCAAAAAGGCATGAGAAATGCATTTTTTCTCACTTTTTGCAGATTGAAGTGAGAAGAGAGAACTGAGAGAGAGAAGAGAGATAATTTCCATTTTTCCTGAGCAAGAGAAGAAAATTTGCGGCACACAAATCGAAGGAAATGACAGCAGTAAAGAGGGCACGAAAATCAAGGAGAAGACAACAACATTTATTGCTAGTCCGTACAGTACGGTTTTCGAGGCAACATGCATGATTTTCGAAGAAGATTTCTGGGCACAATTTTTGAGAAATTTTTTGGGGCATAGATTTTGAGGTCTATACAATGGCACGGAAATTGAGGCAAAAAATAGAAAAAATCAAAGTTTGATTTTTGCTGCTCGGCACGCAAATTGAGACAAAAATTTATCTTCTGGGTTGAGATAAGTTCGTTTGATATTTTCTGTGTATTGCTGTAAATGATAAACTTCTCCTGAAAAATAAAAATACTCTCTCTCTGACTGGTTTTCCCCTAGTAGGTTTTTCCAAGGCCATTGGCCAAAAATCCTAGTGTTCTGTGTGATTAAATGGCATGCTGATTTTTATTTCCTGTCACTGAAAAGATTGTTTACAGCAGTGTTTTAAGTCTGAAAATTTTTGTTTATTTCCAGCACTTTATTTTTCTGAGAATGCCATAAACAGTGATATAAATTTTACTTGAAACTGGTGGTTGAAAACTAGTGAAAAATCTACATGGTATCAGAGCGGGTTGTGGCAGAAAAATATTTTTTAGTAGTGAAACAATCATTTCCAGTATTCATAAAAACCTTTGTGACAATTGTACATTTTGTTGAAACTTGTTTTTTGAGAAAATGACTTCCATGGGGTTGAGAATTGATGATAGGTTGGACGGGGCATCGAACTTTGTCTCATGGAAAGCCCGGATTTTACTTGTGCTGAGGGAGAATGAGTTGTGGGAGCAGTTAGAAACACTACAACAAATCCTGTTACTATTCCCCCTTCTACTGATCCAGCGTTGCTTGCAGCCTTTAATAAGAAAGATATTAAAGCCATGAGGATAATCTTAGATGCTGTTAAAGATCATGTTATTCCTCACATTTCCGGGAAGGATCATGGACATGAGATGTGGAGTGCTTTGACTGGGTTGTTTAAGAGTACTAATGAAAACAGGAAGATGGTGCTTAGAGAGAAGTTGAAGAACGTCAAGATGGTCAAAGGTGAGATGTGTATGACTTATCTTACTAGGATCTCTCAGGTGAGAGATGAGCTTGCAGCTGTTGGTGAGGCTATTACTAGTCCTGAGTTACTGCGGGTAGCCTTGAATGGGGTGATTGCACCTTGGGCTGTGTTTGTTTAGGGGTTGGTGGCCAGAGAGAACTTACCTGACTGGGACAAAGTATGTGATGACTTTATTCAGGAGGAGACTTGGAGGGGTTTCTTACAGTGCAGTGGTTCTACTAGTAGGGGAGATGAGGAGGATGTGGCTTTGGTAGCAAAGGGAAAGAAGAAGAGCAAGAAGGGTCCTAAGAAGGGTGGGGCCAAGCAACAACAGGAGGGGCAGAAGAAGGATATGAGAATTGTGAAGTGATTTGCATGTCACAAGATGGGACACTATGTTGCTACGTGTCCGAACAAGAAGAAGAAGAAGTAGCAAACAACTGCTTCAGCTGAGATTGATGATTTTGGAGCTAGATTTCAGAGTGAGTTTTCACTATGCACTTGGCATATTGAGAGAGAAAGAGCATCCATTCTCACCAGTGCAGATGTTGACAGACAGAGGGAGTTTTCCTGTGTGACAGACCATTTTTATAATGCATCTACTTCCAACACTTGGTACAGAGACAGCGGAGCCTCGAGCCACATGACAGGTGCTCGTGAGACGTTCTCCAAGCTTTCACAGGCAGATACAGATGTGGAGATTGTGTTGGGAGATGACTCAGTAGTCAGTGCAGTTGGACATGGGACCATTACATTTCAGAGGGAGTCCATGAGTCCCATGGTATTGCGGGATGTATTGTATGTGCCTGGGCTGAAGAAGAACCTAGTGTCAATTTCCATGATCAAGGATTAGGGTCTTGGGGTGTATTTCATTGATGGACATGTGCATATGTTTCCCAAGACTGTAGGACCATCTGCTTCAGTTTCCGTTGGAGCGAGATGTGGGAAACTGTATAGGCTCTTGTTTAAGCCGCAACATGCTTTAGCACATAACAGCGGCAGTGAGTTGCGTGAGCTTTGGCATAGGAGGATGGCTCACTTGCATCATTGAGCCTTGGGGTTGTTGAGACACATGGTGACAGGTTTACCAGAGTTCAGCACATGGTAGAGCGATGTGTGCAGGGGGTGTGCTTTGGGAAAGTACACCAAGACTGCTTTTTCGAGCAGTGATAGCAGGTTAGTTGGTACTCTTGACTTGATACATTTAGACTTACGCGGACCTATGTCTTCTGTGTCCCTGAGGGGATACAAGTATTATGTGACATTCATTGATGACCATTCCAGGGAGACCTGGATCTACTTTCTGAAGAGCAAGAAGTATGAGGAAGTCTTGCAGAGGTTCCAAGAGTTCAAAGCTCTTGTGGAGAACCAAATAGGGAGGAAGATCCGAGTCTTGAGATTGGATAACGGGGATGAGTATACCTCCAAGGAGTTTGATGGATTTTGTAGACAAGAGGGGATCAGGAGACAGTTGACAGTTTCGTATACTCCAGAGCAGAATGGAGTAGCAGAGACGAAGAATAGGTCCATTGTTGGATCAACCCTAGCTATGTTACATGACCAGTCACTTCCTTTCTTTCTCTGGGTTGAGGCTTGCAACACCGCTATATATCTTTAGAATAGGAGTCATCATTGGGCAGTGGGGAATATGACACCTGAGGAGTGCTTTTCAGGCAAAAAGCCCGAAGTTGGCCATTTTTCATATATTTGGTAGTCTGACTTACTCTCATGTCCCTTCAGAGAAGAGGACAAAGTTAGAGCCCACTTCAGAGAAGGGCATCTTTGTGGGCTATGATGAGACTGTGAAGGATTTCCATATTTATCTTCCCTCTCAGAGGAAAGTGGTGGTGAGGAGGGATGTGAAGTTTGAGGAGGAGCGATCCTTCAGGAGGTCGAGAGAGTCAGAGCAGGGAGAACAGCAGGTCCCTGCACCTTAGGTTGTGGCACAGGTTCCATCTACGCAACAGTCAAGATCATAGGTTTCCGGGGTTGCAGGACCACGGAGTGTTGGCACAGGTTCACCAAGTTCAGTGGTTAGGCCAGCAGGGCCTTCGGGGATAGGTGATGGGTTTACTATTACAGGTACACCTTACAGGGGATCGGGATCAGGATCAAGATCAGGATTACAGGGTACACCTGACGTTGTCACACTAGCTTCAGGTTCATAGGTGACTGCGGTTTCTAGCTCTTGTAGCTCTTCATATGAGGACAGGCTAGTGTGGGAAGAACATTTAGGGAAGAAGAAGCCTAAGTGGCTTCGGGAGACCTTGAAGGATTACTTAATGGTTGGGACACCCAGTGACAAGGTGAGAGCCATCAAGATGCTTGACATATTGGGCATGGTGTTGGTGGCTTGTACATGAGATTCTGAGCCTTCTACTTTTGAGGAGGCCTCCCAACATTTGGTATGGAGAGATGCCATGATGGATGAGTACCATTCCATTATGAAGAATGATGTATGGGAGATTGTTCTGAGACCAAAGGGGAAGTCAGTGGTGACTTCTCATTGGCTTTAGAAGCTGAAGCATGCGGCAGATGGAAGTGTGGAGAAGTACAAAGCCAGGTTTGTAGCGCAGGGGTTTTCACAGGTTGAGGGCATTGATTATGATGAGACTTTTGCGCCGGTTGCTCGATATACGTCTATCAACGCATTGATTTTCATTGCGGCGGAAATGGGTTGGAAGATCCATCAGATGGATGTGAAGACCGCATTTCTCAATGGGATCATACAGGAGGAGATTTACATTGAGCAACCTTAGGGATTTGAGATACATGACAGAGAGACACATGTATGCAGGTTGAAGAAGGCCCTTTATAGGCTGAAGCAAGCTCTAAGAGCTTGGTACTCCAGGATTGATTATTACTTGTTGAGTATGGGGTTTCAAAAGAGTGAAGCAAATCCGAATCTCTATTTCATCATGGTTGGAGATGATCTGCTTGTTCTTTTGCTATATGTTGATGACTTGTTTATCACAGGGAGAGAGAGACCCATTGCAGCTTGCAAGAAGGATTTTACAGTAGAGTACGAGATGACTGATATTGGGCTGATGCATTATTTTTTGGGACTAGAGGTTTGGCAGGAGCCTGGACATATTTTCCTAGGGCAGGGAAAGTATGCGGATGATATTTTGAGGATATCCAGGATGGAGGATTGTAGGCCTATGTCGACACCTATGATCACCAATTGGAAGAAGCTTCATGCTTCTGAGGGAGAGTTGGTGGATCCTACTTTATACCGTCAGCTTATTGGGTCATTGATGTATCTGGTCAACACTCGGCCACATTTGTGTTTTGTAGTGAACACTCTTAGCCAGTTCATGGTTGAGCCTAGGAGTATGCATTGGGTTGCTGCAAAACATGTGTTGCATTATCTTTCAGGGACAATGGATTTTGGTTTGGACTACAGGAGCTCAGAGGGGATCAGATTGGTTGGCTATACAGATTCAGATTGGGCAGGCAGTGTGGTAGACCGAAATAACACTTCTGGATGTTGTTTCAGTTTGGGCTCGACAGCAGTGTCGTGGTTTAGTCGGAAGCAAATGTCCATTGCATTAAGTACTGCAAAGGCTGAGTACATGGCAACCAGTTTGGCCAGCTGTGAGGCCTTCTGGCTTCGCAATTTGCTGGTGAATCTATTTGGTTAGGAGCCTAGGCCTACGGTTATTTACTGTGACAATCAGAGCTGCATCCAACTCTCTGAGAATCTGGTTTTCCATGATAGGTCAAAGCACATTGAGATCAGGTATCATTTCATTCGAGACTATGTTCAGAGAGGGGCAGTGATGCTTCAGTACATTTCCACAGATGAACAGGTAGCAGACATATTGACGAAGTCTTTGTGGAGGGGCAAGTTTGTCTTCTTCAGAGATAAGTTGGGAGTGGTGCAGAACACCTTCCTCGGTAAGAGGGAGTGTTAGTTTTGTACCTAGGGAAGTGTTCCCGTAGTGACTTTTTTCTTAGTCACTTAGAGAGGGGACATAAAGTGACCCTTGCATTAAATGACTTAAGTAAAAGCATTTAATTTGACTTTAGAGCATTAAAATCACTTTTTGATAAATTTAAGTGGGTGAGTGAAATTAATATTTTAGAAATAAAATATGAGCATTTAATTTCAACCCTTGATCTAATCTAATCTCCACCGTTAGATTAGACTCACCCTAAGGTTTTCTCAAAAAGGCATGGGAAAGGCATTTTGCCTTACTTTTTGCAGATTGAAGTGAGAAGAGAGAGCTGAGAGAGAGAAGAGACAAAGTTTCCATTTTTATTGAGTAAGAGGAAAAAATTTGCAGCATGTAAATAGAGGGAAAGGATAGCAGCAAAAAGGGCATGAAAATCGAGGAGAAGACAATAACATTTATTGCTGGTCCGTACAGTACGGTTTCGATGCAACAGGCACGATTTTCGAGAAATTTTTTTGGGGCATAGATTTCGAGGTCTATACAGTCCGTACAGTGACACGGAAATTGAGGCAAAAAACAGAAGAAAAAAAAACTAAGTTTGATTTTTGCTGCTCGACACACAAATCGAGACATAAATTTATCTTCCGGATTGAGATAAATTGGTTTGATATTTTCTATGTATTGCTGTAAATGATAAACTTCTCCTGAAAAATAAAAATACTCTCTCTGACTGGTTTTCCCCTAGTGGGTTTTTCTAGGGTCATTGGCCAAAAATCCTAGTGTTCGATGTGATTAAATGGCGTGCTGATTTTTATTTCCTGTCATTGAAAATATTGTTTACAGTGGTGTTTTAAGTCTGAAAATTTTTGTTTATTTCGAGCACTCTATTTTTCTGAGAATGTCATAAACAGTGATATAAATTTTACTTGAAACCGGTGGCTGAAAACTAGTGAAAAATCTACAATCCCGAATCAATGGATATGATCCTAATATGTAGCACAAAATCAGGATATGACAGGCCTAGTTGCTGAGGTGGCAGTCGAATGGCCATTTTTTGAAAAACACAATTTCGTAAAATCTGGAAAAATCGGCTTCAAAGTGTCACCTCTAGATTCCAAATGGTTAATGATTTCTAGGATCTGACTCATACATCAACTATTTTGGCCCATTCTGGAAGTGGGTTTTTAAGGGTTTTGGAGGATTCTTTACGGTTTGATTGAAAATGGAGCCCAAAATTGGTCGCTAAAACAAGCAGCTATAGGTGATTCTTCAACACTTTGACGTATTTATGCTTCAATCGACACTGCAGAATCTTCACTCTTTACTGCTAACCTTTCAATCTTATATGTTCCAAAATGTCAAGAATCTTCTCGTCCATGTTGTTGTTGTTAATCCTTTGACTATTGTTTAAGTATATAGGTTTGGAAAGGTGCTGAAGAAAGTGAAACTTTGAACTATGACAAAAATTATATGTAGGAAAAATTAAATCATAACCCAAACGATCATCATTGCATGCCCCTAGTCAGATAATTTGACAGAGTGGAAGCAGGCAGTTGTAGAAGACCGAATTGAATTTAAAGGCGGTATAAAGTTTTGTTATACACGTGTCCTTTAAATTGACGGGACTCTATAACGGCTTCACACTAGCGTAATGGAACTTTTGCCACATAATTGAGTTTGATCCTTCAGCGCCTAAATCATCACAAGAAATGAATCTTTGCTGCAGGATCAAAGCTCATTCTGCACTGTCTACAATAAAAATGAACTTCTATTTCAAAATCACGACTCATTCTGCAACGCCTGTGTATAAGGAGAATTGAATTTTTGCCGAAGAATGGAACCTCATTCTACAATGCCTTTACATTTAAAATTTCAGATTTTCACTGAAGAATTGAAATCCTTGCGAACTGAGAGAACAAAGTTGGCTTTGCGAGAACCATCTTGCATATGATCATAGCATGACAAAATATCTCTAACACACTGTGAAATATTGATAAGTCAAGCAATCAATCAAAAACAAAATAACTAAATCAAGAATTGACAAGTGCAAAACAAATCAAGTTATAAATTTGGCATAAGACTAAAGGTAAGGCCAAAAGAGGATCATCAGATATGAAAATTTAAGATGATTACCAAGAATCTTTGGACCAGGTAAGTGAGAATTTGAGTGCTGACATAGCCCTTATTGTGTACAACATCTTCTTGGAGCATAACACATGTACTTTAGAGTGGATGTCTCACTTGTGTTATCTTATAAGGCTAATCTAGGTTGCTTGTAAGGGATTGTGCCCACAGAGTATTGTTGGCCTCCCTTGCTTGTCATATAAATAAAGCAATGAGAGAGTCTTTCCATTCATATTACCTGTGTGTTCATTCTTATTCACTCTTATGTAAAGATGTGACTAAGAGAGAAGTGTTCACTAGCTTCCCTATCTCTCTCTTAGACTTCACTTGTACTTGTATTCTCTTTCTCTCTCTCTCTTGAGGTGCTAGGGTTTCTTTGTCTTCTTGGAGCATCTTGGAGTTCTAGGGCTAGGGTTTTCCCCTTGGATATTAGAGATTAGGGTTTTATAATAAAACCCTAGGGTAGATTGGTGAAGAAGAAGAGGGAAGGAGGACATCTTGCCTTAGAGATTGTGTTGGAAAGATTTGTTCACTTGTATCTTCTTGGACGAGATAGGGTTTGACGATTTACCCTAACTAGTGATTTTTTTGATCGTTGGAGTTTTATATTGGCCTTTAGAGATGACTATTGTATGTACTAGTCCTTGATCTTGAGTTTCTAGATGTTCATAAATTGTGCAATTTCTAGATTTGAGTTCCTACTACTTACGTTCTTTATGCATTGTTGTTTACAGCTATTTATGTCTGACTGATTTGACATAAGTAAAGGGGCAAATTGTTAAGTGTTTTAACATCTAATGAATAATATAAGGGGCTGATTTTACTGATGTTACACTAGCGTATAAGTACAATTTCAAGTATGGGTATTGACTGATAAGTTGCCCTAAAATTGGCTAAAACTTATCATATTGTTTAGTATATTTTCTTCTTGAATTTCCCTAAAGTGTGGGGTTGTTTGAAGTGCATTATTGTGATATTTCCACTGTTGTTTTATACTTTAATTTAAAGTGTGGGGTTGTTTGAAGTGCATTATTGCGATATTTTCACTGTTGTTTTATACTTTAATTTACAACGGTTCTAAGGCTGAAAATTCTAGGGCTAAGATTTGAGAAATCTTATAGAAAGAAAGTGAAATTTTAGTTTTGCGTTAAATGCCCAAGTGCATAAAATTCTGCATCGTAAATACCCTATAGTCTACCTACCTTACTCACACATATAGTAGTCCTTCTTTAATGTTTGACACCAACAAAGTGAAATATTGCTAATTTAAGCCTCCATTTACAAACCATTTACAAACTATTGATTATTCAATATAACTAGAGGTTACTTGATGAAAATCCACAAATGTAACACAATGTAATGCTCTAAACATAAAATGTCCATAACTCTAGAATATTTGAATGGAAATCAAACTTTGTATAAGAGAATAATCTAGTAGAACACAAAGCATTAAGACTAAAAAAGAAAATATACTATGACTTGAAAATGACTTAAAAATGTATTTTCTCCAATTTTAAAAAACAATAGATTTGTAAAACTATTTCCTCTAAATTACTAACATATACATGTAGTTCTATTGTTGATAACTTTAGAACTACAATGAAAGATCAAAATGCAAGATTAACAAGAGATTCACAATGTGATACACAAAACAATTGTTTATCCTTTCCTTTTAGAATGAAGCAATAGAAGTTTTTATTGCAAATTAGAACAAAGATGGTGACTGTAGACAATTCTTTTAACAATTTTTTAAGGAGGAGTCTTAAAGTGTGAGGATTTTGCCAGTCCGATCAGTTATTGGTCGAAATTCGACATGATTAAAAAAAAATGGATCATTTGTTGTTCAAATCAAGTTTTAAACATATAAATAGATTCAGCGCCCTCAAAATACCCCAAGAAACCCATCGTCAACAAATTTAAGCATGTATATTCCAAATTTCAATTTTTTTTACCAAATTTGGACCAAAAAATGTTGCCAAAAACAAGTGAAATCCTCAAATATTTAGGCTACAATAATATTTAAACAATGTTTGACCTTGACTATGGAGAAAAATTAAAATGCTAGTCACCTCCATGACCCAAAAGCATCCTTGAAAGAATCTCAACTAGCTATGACCCAAAAGCATTTTTGAAAGAATCTCAACAAAGCTATGACATGTTATTTTTAGCTATCACATTTATATGAATATGAACAATTACCAATACAACAAAGCATTAGTAAAATGAACTCGCCTTTGAGAGCAATAGCACTCAATGCATTCAATCTTTTTTTGAGACAAAAAATAGCAGTTCATTGATATTCAAAGTGAATCAAAGGTAACAAGTTACATCAACATGATAAGATATCATTCACAAGTAGAGTCAAAGGACCAGATAGTACCGAAACTAATGAGTCACTCTTCATAACATCTCCACCAAAGGTGGCTGGCTATCCTACTCAAGAAGAAGAAGAAGAACTTATTTTAACGTCCATGAGGCTAAAAATAGCCTATGAGACAAACTGTCTTGCTCGCTGATTTTGCATTTCCACCCTTCTCCTGTTCAGCTTGATGATGAGCTCCCCCAATTTCACCACGGTCCCTTTATTGAATAAATTAACCCAAAAACTAGTTGTCAAGATATTCACATAACTGTCTCTGCTGTCTTTGAAGGCCTCGCACTCTAAAATGAAATGCTTTTTTGTTTCCACTTTTTCGGAGGTGCAAAAAGTACACACTCTTTCTTCCCAAGCTTCCTTTGGTCTTTTCTAGCGTCCAATTTCTTAGTGGAAATTGGTTCTTAGTGAAGCAATAAGCATTTTGACCCTCCATGATATATTAGCCCCTATATAATCTTTTTGATGATGGTTGTAGGTGGGATTAAACTATTCAATATAGTACTTTTTCTTTCTCCTCGTTCCTTTGCCTCAAATTTGCTTATGAAACTTGTTAACAAAGCCTTCAATACATTCAATCTTTATGTTGTCCTTTGACGAAGTTCCTCTTTCAAAGAAACGCGTGAGGCCTTCAATGCATCCAATCTTATGGCGAAAAATACATATTATGCAGTGTAGCAATTAATGCGACGGCGGTCGCACTGTCCGCCGTCAGATCCTTTCCAAAGTAAGATCCGACGGCGGACAATGCGACTGCCGTCGCATTAAATGCTACACTGCATAATATGTATTTGTCGCCCAATCTTATGTTGTCCTTCGACGAAGTTCCTCTTTCAAAGAAACGTGTAGGGAAGCACTTGAGCTCCTCCGTGATACGTCTTGAGAAACACAAACGAGGAAATGGATCACGAAGTCAAATGGCATATCTAAATCATAACTGAAACATTAAATCACAAGTTGGGGGAGTACGAACCTCAATTCAAGATGCAATGCAAGGACAAATTCTAGACTCGTGGCGCTTTCAAACTCAGGTTCATGCGGAGTACCAATATAATATTTTCATTTTTTTGCATGAACCCAGTAATTTGCTGATGATCAACATTGCTTTCATGTAGCAAATGCCTTTTGCCCGACTCATCTTCTTACAGTTCATAAATCATTGGAGGACAAATCGAAGAAATCGATGACAATACATCAAACCACCTTGTACACAGGTGAATAGAAAAACGAAGACCCAATTTGTTTTCCGATACTTTAACTTTCAGAATTTACAAATCGGAGACAGATGTGGATCCTATCTGCAGACAATGATCCCCAAACACAGATACAGATGCAAACCCTACACCCTATGCACAAACTTTGCACAAACAGCCTTTTTAAATTCACCCTGCGGCCCTTATTCTTCCTCATGCGATATACCATCCACTCCAACTGCAAAGTCAGCAGACCCCAAACAGACTCCAAATGAATGGGTGAAGCTGCTAAAACCCTTAGGGTTTCAAGAGCTGGCGGAGATTGTAAATGGCTTGACACCAAACCGCTTATTGACGCTTCTAGAATTGCCAGTTGAACCTTCTACTGCTCTGGATGCCTTCAACTGGGCAGCCAGACAAAAGGGGTTTATCCACAACGGCGCCACTTACCATGCGATAATTAAGAAAATGGGAGAATCTGGAGATTTTGCAGAGGTCCACAAGCTCCTTTGGAGAATGAAGAGCGAAGAATGTTTTTGTTCAGAATTCACTTTTATTCTGATCATGAGATGCTACGGGAAAGCTCGTTTGCCCGGCCAGGCTGCCCGCGTTCTCAATTTAATGTATGATTTTGACTGTAAGCCCAGTGTGAAGTCATTCAATGTGGTGTTGGATATTCTGGTATCTTCGCAGTGCTACAAGATGGCACAGTCTGTGTATTTCGGCATGCTGAGGGCTAGGGTTTCACCCACGGTGTTCACATTCGGCGTCATCATCAAGGCCTTTTGCAGAACGAATCAGGTAGATTTTGCTTGTAATTTGCTTCGTGAGATGCCCAAGCATGGCTGTGTTCCAAATACGACTATTTATCAAACCCTAATATATACTTTCTATAAGGCAAATAGAATGAAGGAGGCTCTCAGACTTCTTGATGAGATGCTTATTATGGGATGTGCTCCTGATGTTGATACTTACAATGATCTGATCAATGGGCTCTGTAAGTCTGAGCAGATTTACGAGGCTACCAAGCTAGTTAATCGAATGTTACTTCGTGGATGTGTTCCCAATGTGTATACTTATAGTATGTTGATCAATGGGCTGTGCAAAACAGGTCGGGTGGATGAAGCTAGAAGTCTTCTAGATGATATGTTAAATGGTGGTACTGGTTCCCTACCTAATGTTGATACATACAATCCATTGATTAAAGGCTTGATGAAGGAAGGAAGAATGAAAGAAGTTATGGAGATTGTATACGAGAAAATGGTGGCAAATGGGTGTGACCCTGATGCTGTTACTTATAGTATTTTGATTGATGGGTTCTGTAAGAAAGGAAATGTCAGGCAAGCTTGGCAGATTTTTGATGAGATGGTGGCTAAGGGACGTGTTCCTAATGTCATCACTTACACGGCATTGATTCGTGGGCTCTGTAAGGAAGGGAGACTGCAAGAGGTTGGCAAGGTTTTGGAGGAAATGTCTGAAAGAGGTGTTGTTCCCAATGTGGTAACTTACAACACTCTTATGCATGCTCTGTGCAAAGAAGGTAAAATCCAGGACGCAACTGATTTTCTGAATAGAATGTTAAGACAGGGCTGTACTCCTGATGTAGTGACGATTAACTCTTTGATTAGTGGCATGTGTAAAGATGGCAGAGTGCAGGAGGCCTTGAAAATCTCAGAGGACATGCTATTGCATGGTATAATTGCAAATACTGTTACTTATAATTCTCTGATCAATGGGCTGTTTCAGGAAAGCAAGGTGCATGAAGCCCTCAAGCTAATATATGACATGACTTTGAGGGGTTGTGTTCTTGATGTCGTTACTTATAGCACGTTGATAAAAGGACTCTGCAAGGCTGGTGAAGCTGAGAAGGCCTTGGAAATGTTTGAGGAAATGCTGCGGAAGGGCATTGCACCCAACAATATTACCTACAATATTTTGATTAAAGGGCTTTGTAATGCAAACAGAATGCATGATGCCATGGAGCTTCTAAAGGAAATGCTTCACAGGGGCTGTACTCCGGATATCGTCACTTACAACACTCTCATAAACGGTCTTTGCAAAACAGGGAGAATGTTGGAAGCGATGAAGCTTTTAGATAAGTTGCAGATAGAGGGTATTAAACCTGATATTGTCACTTACAACATACTGATAGGGTGTCTTTGCAAAGCATCTGGGCTTGCCCAGGCCATTAGTCTTCTTGCCAGAGCAGTTGATAAAGGGGTTGTACCTGATGCCATGACATGGAATGTGCTTGTCCATACATTTCTGAGACAACAAGGTCATTGGCGACAAGAATTGTTGCAAAAGATTGATGGAGTCGTCGCCATTTGAAGGTATTTGACATTTGTCATTAAATTTTTTAATGTTATGAAGCCCTAAAGCGTATCTTTCCCTGTTGTCCCACATTCCTAGATGGTTGCTTTCATATTAGGAGCCAAAAAGTATGTGCTATTGAATAGGGATAGCTGATTTTGAAAAAGGCAAATTTCTTGGCAACATCTCAAGAATGTAGTTACTCAAAACATCAAATCTAATTACACCTTTGTAGGACATCTTTTATTTGCTTTGAGAAACTGGAGTTCTTGCCATGCGAAGACAAATTATTCCAGCTGAGGCTTTTTTGTCTTCTAGCATGTTTTGAATTTTTTTGCTTAGTTTATTATATTTCACCTCATTGTGCCAATCGGTTATGTTTTTGTTGATTTTTTGAGCAGCATCGAGAGCCGTTCTCTTCGGAGAATGGGACCACTTGGTCTGGGACCACGGTGAAGACTCAACCCAGTGTTGAGTGACCATTCTGTTGAATGGTAGATATTTGGTCTGGGACCATGATATAAACCCATATCTGCCCTGGGTAGACTCAACCTTGTGTTGAGTAGACATCTGGTCCGGGGCTATGATGTAGACCAGTCTGGGACTGGTAGACTCAGCTTAGTTCTGAGTAGCCAGTCTCTGGGAGAATGAAGACATTGCAAGCCTTAGATTGGGTCTGGGCATGTGTGTGACACTTTGACACTTGATCTATGGGCTTGGTGTGCTTCTCCAAGGATTAGCTACCCTTGGTTAAGTTACCCTAGTACCAGATCTAGGTGTCACACAGTGTGTGAGATAAAAGCATTAATAACGCTCTTGGTTTATGATGATGTACTTTTGAAATAAAAAAATACCACAGGTAATGACCACAGGGGCACTTGGTAAAATGCCAAAGTCAAAAGTCAAAGGAAAAAAATAAAAGTACATTTTTCGTAAAAGTGAAAGTGAAATTAGGAAAAGAATAAAAATATTATTATTTTTATCTTTCCTAATCTTGTCCACCTAAAAGGACCACAGGTGGAAAACAAAATTAAAGAAGGACTTATTATAAAAGTCAAAGGAAAAAATAAAAGTACCTTTTTGGTAAAAGTGAAAGTGAAATTAGGAAAATAATAAAAATATTATTATTTTTATCTTTCCTAATTTTGTCCACCTAAAAGGACCACAAGTGGAAAACAAAATTAAAGAAAGACTTGTTATAAAAGTCAAAGGAAAAAATAAAAGTACATTTTTGGTAAAAGTGAAAGTGAAATTAGGAAAATAATAAAAATATTATTATTTTTATTTTTCCTAATCTTGTCCACTTAGAGGTGAACAAAAGCTCTAAAAGAAGATCAAGCCTTCTCATTTGTCACACACACTTTTGCTCTCACAGGTGAAGAAGACTATCTTATGTTCAAACCCTCAGCTAGGGTTTAATCAGTAAAGTTCATCTTCGGCATTTTTGCACAGCCATCTTCAGCATTCCATTTTTTGGGCAGTTTTCAGCAGTCTGATATTTTCAGGCAGTTTTCAGCAGTCTAATATTTTTGGGCAGTTTTCAGACAGTTTGATATTTTCGGGTAGTTTTCAGCAGTCCGATATTTTCAGGCAATTTTCAGCAGTTTGATATTTTGGGGCAGTTTTCAGACAGTCTGATATTTTCAGGCAGTTTTTAGTAGTCTGATATTTTTGGGCAGTTTTCAGACAGTCTGATATTTTTCAATTTTTGGGCAGTTTTCAGCAGTCTGATATTTTTGAGCAGTTTTCAGCAGTCTGATATTTTTGGGTAGTTTTCAGACAGTCTGATATTTTTGGGCAGTTTTTAGCAGTCTGATATTTTTAGGCAGTTTTCAGCAGTCTGATATTTTCGAGCAGGAGAGAGAAAATCTCAGTTTTTTTGAGAAAGCCCTAAATTGGTAATTTTCTGTAATTTTGGAAATTGTGGGTAAAATTATCAGTCTGATTTTTACTGATGAATTTTACAGTTACTGTGGTCAAAATCCAGATTTGGATTTGAGGAACTTTTTTGAAGAATTTCTTAAGCCATCTCATTTACGAGATGAGCTATTAATGTTTTTGGGGTTTTTGTTCTTTGAAGGTTTCCCCAGTGAAAAATATTTGTTAGTTTTGTACCTAGGAATTTGTTCCCTAAGTGACTTTTTGCCTAAGTCACTTAGAAAAGGAAAAAATGTGACCCTCACATTAAAAGCTACTTAATGAAACTTTATAAAGTTAAAGTCATTTTTTGATAAATTTAAGTGGGTGAGTAAATTTATTTAAGTGATTTAAATAAATGTGATTTTTACTCTCATTGAATCTTAGCCATTGGATTGGATCTTTCTCCACCGTTGGATTAGATTCCCACTTAGGGTTTAGACAAAAAGGGTTGAGGGAGGCAAAATCACTTCACTTTTTCATTTTTGGAGAAGGAGAGACTGAGCTGAGAGAGAAGGAGGTCGAGCTAGGGCATTGGCACGATTCCCAAGAAGAGAAACTGCACAGAAATCGAGACAGTATGACCTGCATTTAATTGCTGCACACAAATCGAGACAGTACGGCCTGCATTTAATTGTTGGCACAGAAATTGAGACAGGGTACGGCTGCATTTAATGCTGGCACAGAAATCGAGGTGTACGTCCTGCATTTATTGCTGGTACGGTTTGCACAGAAATTGAGGTGTATGGCCTGCATTTATTGCTGGTACGGTCTGCACAGAAATCGAGGGGTATGGTCTGCATTTATTTCTGCACAAAAATTGAGGGTGTACTTGCTGGGCACGTTTTTCAAGATTTTGAGATGAAATCTTGGGTGGAGATAAGTTAAATTTTCACTGTATTTCTGTTCTGATTTTTGCTATAGAAAATAAAATCTCTCTCTCTCTCTAACTGGTTTTCCCCGTGGGGGTTTTTCCAGGGCTTGATTTTGGCCAAAAATCTCTGAGTCTAAAATTTTATGGTGTGATTGTTAAATGTGTTTTTCAGCCTGTTAGTATATTTTATTGTGTGTTTAATTGTTCAGAAAAATTTCTAAGTAACCTACAGCCAATGCAAAACTGGCTGTATGTGAAAACCACGAAATGTTGACATAAACCAGCAAACAGTAAAACGCAGAATTTCTACATGGTATCAGAGCTTGGGGGCAGAAAACAGTGATAGTTTGCAGACACACAGAAATTTTCAGATCTCAGAAATTTTTAGTATTTTACCTTCTGTCAGTGAGCAGCACTTTGTTGGGTTGGTGTAGAGATGGCTACAGGACTTAGATTGGAGGATAGGCTGGATGGGACAGGAAATTTTGTGCCGTGGAATGCCAAAATTTTACTGATACTGGAGGAGAATGAGTTATGGCTGGATATAGTTAGGAACACTACAGTTAACCTGGTTGTCATTCCCGCATCAGCAGATGCGGCAGCTCTATCAGCTTTCAACAAGAAGGACTGTAAAGCTAGGAGGATCATTCTAGATGCAGTTAAAGACCACATAATCCCTCACATTTCAGGCAAGACTAGGGCACACTTGATGTGGTCAGCCTTGATCAGTTTGTACGAGAGTTCCAATGAGAACAGGAAGATGGTTCTCAAAGAGAAACTCAAAAGTATAAAGATGAATGGGGGTGAGGGAGTCACGGCATATCTTACCAGGATTTCTGCAGTTCGGGATGAACTTGCAGAGGTTGGGGAGGTGGTAGCCCCTACAGAGCTAGTACGCACAACAGTGAATAGGGCTTCAAAGCCCTGGGATGCATTTGTGCAAGCCATAGTGGGCAGAGAGAACCTACCTACCTGGAATAGACTTTGGGATGACTTTGTGCAGGAGGAGACTAGGAGAGGTCTTGTACAGGGCAGTACATCTCACAGTGGGGTTGATGACGAGAATGTGGCTTTGGTAGCTAAAGGCAAGAAGAAGAAGGGTCCCAAGAAGGGTGGGGCCAAGCAGCAGCAGCAGCAGCAGCAGAGTGGGCAGAAGAAAGACTTGAGTAAAATCAAGTGTTATGCATGTCAGGCGTTTGGGCACTATGCTTCACAGTGTCCAAGCAACAAGAAGAAGAAGGGACAGGGACAACAGACAGCAGCCTCAGCAGAGGTTGATGAGTTTGGTGATTCATTTCAGAGGGAGTTTTCCCTGTATGCTGGATAGATGGAGAGAGAGAGAGTCTCTTTAGCCACCAGCACAGACATGGATATGGATAGTGAGCATTCATTGTTGGCAGGTCATCAGGGGAGTCCATCCACCTTTACTACTTGGTATATAGACAGCGGAGCCTCGAGCCACATGACTGGAGCTCGAGAGATGTTCTCGGAGCTATCTCAGACAGGTAGAGATGTGGAGGTTGTCCTTGGAGACAACACCGT